>CM032661.1:1378976-1389251 GCA_019095985.1 Streblospio benedicti | reverse complement strand
GTAAAGTTTGAATGGAATTGGTTCATCAGTAAATGCTCTAGATTGTCTGAAGACATAGATACATACAGTTTGTATCCACAAACAAACACAAGGGTTTCCCTTCAGATGAAGTGACGCAAAAAGAAAATGACCCTACCTAAGGAAAAATATTCATTTCGTCTAACAAAGGGTGTTGGTGAACAGTGGTCACTATTAAGGGATCGTTTACAAATGACGTCACCTGATTTTAGCCCAGGATTTAGGCCTTTTTTTATACTCAGAGTACAATAAAAAGTAACAGCAAAACCAATCAATGTACAATGCACAATAAAAATGAACAAATTATCATAAAACAACAAAACAAGCTATTAACTTATATTATTGTCATTCAAATAATCATAAAACATGTATTTATAAATTTGTAACATTTTTATTGCACATTTCTTGCTCACTAAAGAGAAGGGGGGAAAAGCAAAGCATATGTTCAAAGTAATGATTGCATAATGATTATTTAGAAATAGAAGGCTATAAAAATGTATCAGTTTGAAAATTGGGATTCCATTATTTTTATAAAACAACACATTAATAGAAATTTACTGGTTTGATTGCTAACTTTGATCAGTGATGCAAGATGCTACTAAAAACGTGTTTGGTGTGCTACCATATACTGGTATGGCTAGGATGGTTGATAGTCTGTTGTAGAGGTCTTAACAGGTTCAAATTAAATGGCATAAATTTGATGAGATGCCTATTGTAACGTCACATAACTGAACACTCTGAATGCATTATATCTATAATTTTTCAATTCAACTTTAATTAGTTAATTTGTTACCCTTGTAGTCATTGTACATTGTGTACAGTATTGATAAGCTAATAAGTTGCATAATACTATACATGTACAGTGAAACCTCCTGGTCTATGGACAGCCATGTTTAAATATGGACACACAGTAGGACCAATATATCAAGGCCACTTTCCGTCTGATCTCAAGTGGTTTAAATAGAGAAGTGGTCACTCTATAGAGATTCATTAAAGCATTCACAACGAAAAATATTCTTATCATAGGGGTTACATATAGTCTCTTTGCAGTATCAATTGGAGGTTCTTCTGTACTATACAGTAGAACCTCCAATGAAGACCACCTCTTTATTGAGACCGCCTCAATAATAAGACCACTTTTCACAGTCCCAAACTTCATAAAGCTACCAAAATAAACCTCCATAAAAAGACCAACTCTCTATTGAGACCACCTAACACTGGGCCCAATAATAGAGAGGTTCTTCTGTTAATTGGAATAAAAGAATTTATACTGATTACAGTCCTATGAAAATTTTGGACCGTAAAAAGTGGTCTTCTTAGAGAGGTGGTCTCAATAGTGAGGTGGTCTTCATCGGAGGTTCTACTGTAGTCTCTCTATAGATGTAGTATTAATTGAAGGTTCTACTGTACTATACATTTGAGTCAAAAATCAAATACTGACTATAGTCCCGGTCCTACCTACGCGTCCACTGCAGTAGCACCACGGATGTTAGCGGCGGCGGCGGTGTCTCACCGTGCGTCATTGTTGCAGTGCTACATCATCCACGTGAAAACTCAGACAGCGTAAATCTGCCGCGAGTGACACGCGCGCTGATTTGCCAGCTTACTTTACGGCCATTTCTGCCACATCGTTTGTGCTTTTTTCGCATTTTATATTACTTTTAGTACCCCGATTATAAATTTTTTCTGACCATGTTTGCTGAATGCGTATAAATTATCCAGTCCGCCAGCTGACATCTAGTGTTTTATAACTGTGCAGACCGCTTATTTCTGACACCATTTATACCTCAATAAATTATCAACTATCTAAATGTACATTATCAAATACATTTGTTTTCAAATAATATATAGGGCCTATCAATGAATATCAATAACTACAAGTACTTAGACTTTTTTACATAAATGTTTACTGCTGTCCATCACAAATTTTTTCAATCATACTGTCAGAACTCCCTATTGCAGCTGTGTAGACATAACAGTGGAAAGTTTCAGATAGCTATTTCAGCTTACCAACTGAGATCAGTTCATATTTAATGCTGTTGAACGAAAATGAAACTAATTTCACAATACGAAAACACTCAAGACAACAAATATTGAGATAACAAGATTCTACTGCACACCCAAACATGCATCTACCAAGCAACCTCTAAATCTAATACATAATAACACATGCTGTTTTTAAAAAGAATTGGGGGGGAAATGCTCGTTACGAGTGAGACACTCAAACTCGGGAGATGTATGCTCCTGAGTTTGTACTAAACGTGCGTAAATCAGTGCGGTGATGATGTGACAATGTCAGCTGTCATATTTGTGTGAGTTACTCCCTTCACGTCCCTACTGTCTCTCTGCATTGTTGAACTGGGCACACGTCGTAAATACACATTACAGCCCACAACATTGTGCTAACATTGTAAATTCACATGATGAATGGCGCTGTAACTTTCTTGTGCTGCTAAATGATAACAACTGGAGTGACCATTCGCTTCACGCTACTACAAGATGCTGGGATTAGGAAAACTCGAATGTTTTAATATTCAAAACGAACAGAGCAATACAGTTGAAATAATGTTATCTTTACATGTAACAATGAGACAGGACATTTGCATGTATAATATTAAGCATTGAGAAAGAGAAATATTTAATTAGCGTGTATGTTCTGGACTCCTCATGATAAGGTTGCGGGGTTCAATTCCATGACAAAATACAGTAAAACCTCCAATTAAAACCACCTCTCTATTGAAGCCACCACTATAAGACTACTTTTCATGCACTCAAACCTTCATAAAGCTACCATAATGAACCTCTGTATAGAGATTACCTCTCTATTGAGACCACCTTAGACTAGTCCCAAAGGTGGTCCTGAATAGACAGGTTCTATTGTAGGTTGCTGGATTGATAAACTCATCCCTCAATTGGTTACACAGTGCTCTATGGGAGATACACATTAAACAAGTACACGTCTGGCGATTGAATGATCGAGTGGAACTTTGTAATGGGCAATAAAGAGGTAGCCATAGATCATTGAATTTAAAAATACCCTGGGAGTTATTGTGAAAGCACAATGTATGAAATAATGATTTGGTATAAATTGTGAACTAGCCTCAGCACATTAAGTAGACTGCTGATCGAATGG
Organism: Streblospio benedicti; assembly: GCA_019095985.1. Taxonomy (NCBI): domain Eukaryota; kingdom Metazoa; phylum Annelida; class Polychaeta; order Spionida; family Spionidae; genus Streblospio; species Streblospio benedicti. Next base: position 1,386,100 of record CM032661.1, on the reverse strand, counting down.
ACATAATATATGACCAAACGAAATGGCATGCAACATCTCACTTTCTATAACACTGCACTGTGAATGTCCGCAACACCGAAAGAGTGAACAACGGGAAAACTGAAAAAAGGGAACTTTTCTCGTGTATTGGCTTATGATGATGTAAGTAAACGCATTTAGTAAATAATGTAAATCCTCTACAATGAAGGGATTTATGAATGCTAATTGGGTTCTGTTGTTATTCAGGACATTCACTGTACAATTAAGTCAATTTTTAAACAATACTCTGTTACATTGTACAAGCCAAGCCTCCAGGTGCAATCACTTTCTGATAACGTAATGCCACCAATGTTGTGGGATGCTCAAGTTCAAACACTTCCTGTTTATCCTCCTCCACAAGTAGTCACCAGAAATTGATTTTCAAAGTGGCGCAGCAGCAATCGCTGACACTAACCTTATATTTTCTTCAAATGACTTTTTTAGCACCATGGAACATGAGGAGTTAAGATACAGCGGAGATTTAGGATGCTGGAAAGGCTGGGTTTACATATTGCCACCATTAACAGCACAGATAAATGGCCGACCTGACACGAGCACATATTTTCGAGTCCATAAAGCAGCCGACACTTCAGATTGCGGCTGGCTAAATCAGTGCACACATCAACACGTTCCTCAGGCTGGTGGTCTTAACTGGTACATGCACATGAAAATAGCTTTATCTCTATGAGAATTACACCAACCACAATGAATTTGGAAAAATAATCAGCCTCTTAGCAGTAACTTGTGATGGTGTTGAGCAAACTCATCCCTAAACAGATTGCACACTGATCTGTGGTACCTATACATTAAATCAAAATTGCTACAGGTCAGGCAAGTGAATGCTGATATTGATTGGTAAGTATGTCTGTGCTGTGGTTGCAATATGATGTATGCTCCCCAGGGAGTTGAGAAAAGTATAGTGTGACAAGGATGCCGATGACCTGATGTGAATGTAGATTTGTCTGATTCTGCAAATCATGGACTTAAACTACCGTTTTCGTAGAGCTATCATTACGTTTTTCAATTTTGATGCTATGCAACCCACACAGCACGGTCGACTCGCATATTCATTCACTCACTTGATTTGTACCCATCATAAATCCTTGTCCCAAAATGTGGTGTGCATTCAATAAATTAGGGATATATTTCGTCTCTCTGTTACTCGCTGGTTACAATCATTGATCTGGGACTGTACAGTATTAAAGCCAAGCATCAACAAAATATTATTTTTAACTTCTCAACTATCAATAGTTACTTGGGCTAGAATAATTACTCTCACGCCACAAAAAGACAGAGCACAAACTAGATTGAAGATAACAGTGCGACAATTTTACACTGGTAATAATGCAGCATCCCGCTGAGTGAATAGTATTGATGTTTGAAAGCTATAAACTTGTCATCTTTCTCTCACTGACTCAAGATTTACAGCAGCATTCGGTAAGACTGCTGCAGACAAATTTACAGCCCTTGGCAAATGATAAGATTGTGCGAGGCTATTGTGTGCTGTCCATCACTCTCTCAACTGTCAGCACCATGGCAACTTGAAGGTCATACAGAAGAGGATGTTGCCATGAAAAGGGCTGCAAGTGGGTCATAGGTGTCAATCATTTTACTCAAACTTCAGCTTAACACAGTTAGTGGTCTCGAGCCTCATAATCTTGAGCTTGCTAGAATTCAAATCACATTCAATGTGTGTGGCAAAAAAAATACCAAAGCTGCAACACAACCTTCCTGTAATTTTCCTAATCTGTCAAAAGGAGACTATTTTTTTAAAGATTTACCGTGAAAAAGTTGAAACGTTTCTCTGTGCTCACTGGTGCATTTACATTCAAACTAAAACGAATTAGGTTTGTAACCTTTTGCGCATATGCGTGGCATTTATGCATAGTAGGCAGTGTTCAACACTCGTGCGTCTCCATCCATCCCTGTCTTCCGACTCAGGGTTGGCACTGCACATCCATCTGGCTGTGCTGTCACTGCCATCCCACACCCCAGCACAGACATGCAAGAAGCCAGCCTTCCATCACACAAATGTATGTATTTCCTGGTCGGCACGCCTTCATGCATCACCGTGGCAATGTGATGGATGTCCCGGTCATGTGACCATGATAGATGGTCATGTGACCTGTTGGGTAATGGATGGTCATGTGACCTAGACGGATGGCAATGTGAACAGTTGCTAAATCTTGTGACTAGGGAAGAAGTGTTTTTGATGGAGATTTGTGCCCGGTTATAGCTGTTGCCAAAAATGGATGGATAATTGACTTTCAAGAATTTCAGGAAATTTTCAAGTACTTTGAGAACTAGAAATATTCTATTTTATTTTCAACTTTTCGTAAACTCTCTTTTCAATTTGCCTGTCAGTATCTGCCATTGGAAAACATATGGATGTGCGTTATCATTAAAATCAAAGAAAAAATATCTCAAGTTCTTATTTTTTATTCATTGGACTTGGAAATATATCAATTATAAGTAACTAACTTATAACTCCAAGTCAGGTTAGGACTATAGCACATAGTCTCTGGTGGGATTAAAACCTACGACCATACGGCACCAAATCACCTAGCAATTCAGGCCAAATAACTAGTCAATTATGCCACCAGAACTAGGTTAAAAACCACAGCTCAGACACAGTTTTAGTAGAAAGTTATCCTGAAACCACACTGGTCTTCTTTGCATTATTGATCCTCTTATTATGAATTATTGACTTTTCGTCTTCACAAACATGTTGTCTTAGTGGGTGGGTTCGAATCCCACCAGAGACTATGAGCTATAGTCCTAACCTGATTTGGAGTTACAAGTCTAATTACTAATTATATATAATTATCTAAAATTCTGTAAAAAATGTAATTAAGTACAGATCACCTGCAAAGAATGTTTCTTTGCCTTATTCCTTAAATCTATTCATTTGGACTTATTAATAAAATTGAGAAACAGATACTATTATTGAGTTATCCAAACTGTCCAGTAATCAGGTAAGTTTATGACATATCATGAACAGAAGTCGCCTCAACTTCCATAAATTTGAGTTATTGTCTATGAAATAGGAGGAATAAATGTCAAACTGAACCATTTTCTGGTCTTAAATGTGATTAATGTTAAGAATCAATTTTAAAGTGCATTGTGATGGAAATAGACAATAAATCTTTTTCACATTTGGTTACTCAACAGCTGTGTGAACACAAATGCTAAAATCATAATAATGATTTAAGATCACAATTTTTAATGCAGCAGTGGTGTCTTTGCTGCCTTGAGTGAGCGTCCGCAAATGTGTGCAGACTAAGACATTGCAAGTGTGAAGATATTCTGATCGCCACACTAAAACATAGCAATATTCAATGTCTTTTTCTCCCCAGTTCAACAGTTATTTAACATAATATGCTTTGTCTACCATCCCTACCACAATGAGCAACACACTCAGTGCTCAATTGGTGTTTAGTGAATGTGAAGACTTGCAGTCATGATCCAAGTTTTGCACTCATGACTTTACAATTTACACCAGGTCATTGGCAGACTTATTGATCATCAATTGATCATTCCTCATATACATGTACTTGCATAGTGGGGCCCTCAGCTGTTATTTGTAATGTGGACCTTTGTCGCAATGTGTGACCTTTTTTCCACGATGCGACATCATTAAATGTATATACCAGGTATGTGTAAATATGTTTTGAGAGCCCCTGTAAAATGTATGCTGTACAGGTTGTAACCTTTTGACAAATTATTTTGTTTGTTTTGAATTGAAAATTGATGTTTTCAAATCAAAGAATACATGTGTAAAAGTCTTGGCAAAATCTGGGGCCCCCTAAAATGTTTACTAGGGTCCCCTGTAATTTGGTGATTTAGAATAAAATATAGCATGCATACATTTTTCGGCAAAATTTATGGGTGCCCTACATGTAGCCTTTGCTTGAATTCGCTAGCTCAGCCCCTCCATGCTGCTGCTGTCTCCGCAGATAATGTGTAAAATAAACATAATTCTTTATAACCCCCCCCATTTACGCAGTAAAGGTTAGGTACTTCGTTACCAAAAATGGCACAGTTTTGTTACTAAAAATAGCATTTTTGTTGAAATTTGCCGGGGTGGCGTGGCTGGGTTGAAGCCAGCGCGGGACGACGGCAGAAAAGTCATTATACTGGTGCCGGACGGTACGAAATGGCCATTTTTTGGCTCGGCGGCTGTGCCGTGGTAATAAAAAGCCACACTGCGGCAATTTTTCCTGCCACTTCCCCGAAAAGGTCGAAGCCCATGCCGTCCGGCACGGGGATTATCGATCGGTATTCCCTTTGATCTCGGCGATGCCGTGCTGCGCTCTCCGGTACCACTTTTCATACCGCCGGGCTTCGTTGGCGCCATTAATGTACTGTTAGCAACCCCTACGGCACTGCCACGGTGCCGTTGGTGAACCTTCATTTCGTGCTTCTGGTCCTGTCGCTATACCGGGTTGTGGTACCTTGTGATTCCGTCGACGACATCATGAGGCGGTATGTGATCCCATCAACGGGGTCTTATTGCTTCATTGAGCTGCTTCACAGTGCGTGTGCATTTAGTAATTTAAAAGTTATATGTTAACAAGCGTCAGAAAGTTACTGGCTTTCCATTAAAAATGTACCGAGACCATGATAGTCAAGCTGACATCCTAGCAATCTAGACCAATCAGAATTGAGAATGATCTGAAAACTGGAGAGAACGCCTTGCACATGTGTTCTAACAAAATGTTTCAGCTAGAATATATTATATGCAAACAAACATTCCTTGGACCCTAGATTTCTGCATTATAGCCTATATAACAATTATTGGAGAAACTAGACGTGGTAATTTGCACCTAATTCACCGGTATATTACAAAATTTAAACAAATGTTAGTTTATGCCTGCCAAAAAACGCTTTGAAATTGCTTGAAAATATACTGCCAAGTCAGAATTAATGTTAATTTATTGCAGAGTAAATGCCATTTGTATTACAATAGTCCACAAAAAGTGACTTTTTGAGACATCAAATTGCCGTTAATAAGATTAATACGCCGAGTGTATTGATTGTATCGCAGTCAGGTATTGACTATCCACATGACATTTTCGTCTACGCATCCTCATGCTTGGAGAGCAACCTATAGTGTATCAGAACATTGACAAATTTATGTACAATATATGTAATTTAATGTGACAGCAGATGTCATAAATCATGACATCTGATGAGCTGATTTCAATATCAAAAACACATTTTATGAAATAAATACTTCTACACTGACAGCGTTTCGGCATCAATCATTCCTCTTATAAAGATCAGCTTTTCACATCTGACTCGCTGTAGCTGAACCAGATTATACATCATTATTGCTGTATCTTCGAATTGTAACAATCGCATAGCATTGCATCTACTTAAAACAATAGGCCAAATTGACAATAGGTGATGAAAAAGTGGATTGTTACACATTTTAACTACAAGTGGCTGGTTGTGGTCTATAATTGTTGCTCTTTGATTCATGACTGACTACCAGAAAGTGGACTTCCCTGAATAAGTTGTCAACTTTAATTGATAATCACAACCATATTAGAGAGATGGTTCTTTGTCAAGTTGAAAAGATGGTTACATTGAGCAATTAAACTGACAGTCTAAAAGTGAGTTTGTCTATTTGACTTGGTACTTCAGATTTTCACATGAAAGAACCTTAACAGAATGACAATTTATGAAGTATCCTAGGATGTCTGCATTTACACAGATCTTCAAAGTTTATCGAAGTGCGTTATTATGGATTTCAAATAAAAGATATTTCTGTACCGAAGTGAAAAAAAAATCATTCAGCATATCATGTAAAAGTGCCGCCAATAGAACGGCATCATCCACATGATATTCTTGTGCAAACTATGAAGATAACATCTCGCCATACATCACAGAATAATCGTATACATCACCTGAGCAATCCAGCAAACAATACAAACGATCAATATTTGAAAAACCAAAATATCAACAGGCTTGGCGGCGGGCAAAATTAAGAGATTGTAGTTTGCCGATCGATCACGCTTATTGATGACTGATTGGTGATTGATGGTGGGTCTGCGCGGGTATTTGGGAGGGTGATTATTTTGATGGGGACAGGGCAATGCATCAGCTGGGCAGAGTAGGGGGCGACAGAGATGGATCTCCGCCTACAGCTAGCTTGCCACCGCCACAAGTTCCATGGGGAAACAAACGCCATCTTCGTGACCAACACCTTCTCTGTTGGCGAGCCGATGGGAAAAAGATCCATGTGAAAGTCATGTATAAAATTTGTTGAAACCAAAATAGAAAAGATATCATCAAAACCTGTACAAAATCTACATCAAGAAAGAAAAAAACATACGTGTAACAATATAGCAGTCTTTCACCCATTCATCTGCGCGTAACTTTGAGAAAAGAATGTTGATATCACATAATAATTCATGGAGGGTTTGAGGGGGCTATAGCGGCAGCGGCGGCGGTGTGACTATGTATCATGCTCCATCAGCTTCTCATCGTACGAGATGTATAATGATGGGAGGTGTTAAGACACTCACCCCGCTGATAAATAGCCTACACACTTGCTCACATTGCGTACAATTATCTCACAATTAGAGGCCTTAAGTTCAGCGCTGTTCGAGAGTAGACTAATGCTTTCTTCAAAAGGCTGCTTGATAAACAACTCGGCAGCAGGCGTATTCATTAGGAAGGGGTGACAGATTAAGCCCTAAATGGCAGGACATACTAATCAGCGAGGGTGATGGATGAAAGCATAAATGGCCGGTGTATGAATCAGGAGAGGTTGACGAATTAATGTTTAAATGGCAAGTGTATTAATCAGCGCTGGGGTGATGGATAAGAATTAAAAGGCCGAGCCAGGCTTGTGATTTGTGCGTCTTCATTACGCACCCCCTCCGTATTTTGCGTGTAGGCTTTCTGACGAATGACGACCGCCTCCAGTGTATAAGTCGAGGGTAATGGGCAGCATGATGATTAATACATACTACACTTGATAGATATATTGCTGGGGTCAGGCTCTTTTAACTTGTTCGGCTGCTTCACCCTGATGCATGGTAATGGATTATCATTAACCTTTTAACGAGGATGAGTTTACACAATAACTCATACAG
>CM032661.1:1275264-1378876 GCA_019095985.1 Streblospio benedicti | reverse complement strand
TCCTAATGGCCAACATCAGTAGGTTATTCCCACACAGATGCTCAGAACTCTCTGGTGCTCTATGCCTACATTTCTATGCGCCACGGTGAGAGTGCTTGCTATCCCTTTCACTTGCCTGGCCTGTGCTGATTCAGTATATAAATTAATAGAACAGAGCCCAACGAAAAATAGGGAACGTTTGCTTCACACCCTAACCCCATGGAATGAATGGCCTGAATGAATCAAAAGTTTTTATGGCTAAGATGGTAACCATACCATAGCAAAGAGGAAAATTGGCATTCTGCATTTTAAATTCTAACCCGCACCCAGTAAAACTATTCGCACATCACTTAGTTCTGAAAAATCAATTTCACCATACTAGGGTCCTAAATCGGAGACTATGATACATTTATGAAATCAAACGAACATATGTGAGGTTTAATTTCAACAGCATAATGGCAAAATACAGAACAAGTTGCAACTACAAGTGTCACTTTCTTCCACCGTCTGACGTCCAATGCTGATTGCACATGACAAATTGTTTCCGAGCAAACATCAGCACACGCCGCCGGGTGGGGAGGCGAGTCTGTGTCTGAGTTACCATGCTAAACAGGTGCACAACGGAGACAAGTGTCTGCTATTCTACGGGGCTTCCATCAATATTTAAAGTGATCAATTTCGCTATCCGAATGACTATGTTTGGTGGTTGCATTGTTTAAAAAATGTCTAATCGAAGTTTTAGCTACAGTTTATGGTAAATTGTGTCTATTTTCATGACTGATGATATGTGAATAATGATGAATTTGAACAGAAAAAATACCACGACACAACCACCATTATCTCCTTAACAAGTTATGCAGTCAATTACTGATTTCTACTCAAAGAATTGTTAAGGCACTATGAGATGTGCACTGCCAACTGCACATTTAACCGTGGAAGCTGATTTGTATTGTATCCATAATACGTAACTTCAAGTTTGGCCTCATCCAATGGCATTGGAACTCTTGAAGTACAAATACGATTGGGCCAGGATGGTCGTTTGTATGATTCAAACAAATACATCAGTGTCAGAATTAACTTTGATGAGATGTGATTCTTTGTGATCAACTGCGGCCATCTTTGACGTATGGTGTCCATCCGTGATGCATTTTCTACTGCGGTGGTACTCTGACCTTCAGAGAGCATTAGGTTCAAAAGATGGATGCCCCCATTTTTCTTTCATTATGATTTTATAATGAATAATTGCAGAATTACAGTAATTGTCATCCCATCTTTGGCAATTTTTGACCAACTGTTAGTCCAACACGGGCTCTTGTCAACCAACAAAACACTACCTACACTATAAAAGAACTTAACTGAGAAAACGATACTTGAATACAAATTTCAATAAATAAGTTATAATATGCACTTTATGCAGTCCTTTCCAGACCTTCCTGGTGATACACAACCATTTGTTGCAGGTGGCACTACAAACTCTACGCTGGTAGGTCATTCCGACCTGAGAACAGCATTAGCCTCAAACTTGGGCATATAAATCAGGTGACCTAAATCAGGTGATAGCTACATCTATAAAAATTCTTTTTCTAAATGTGCATGTGATGGAAACATAGAAATAGCAACTAAATTGAGGAGATATCAAGTTGTAAATGTGCAAGCTTAAACTGTATTAAAATACATGGAGTGCAAATGGTCACGTACCAACTTCTATCTTCTATATCGAGTGTTTGAAAAGTATTGACTCATAATAACATTTGTGAATAATATCTCTTTTATGCCTTGTACTTGAAAATGTAATACTTGAAAATGTAATATTTGAAAATGTTATTCATAACATATATGTTTAAACTGAATTGACATCTGTTGATTGGGTTTCAAATGTAATGTATTTCTTGTACTTACCATATGAATTTTTTATGGTTCATTAAGTACATATCATATAACCTGTAACTAACAAAATGCTATATCATCATATCATAGTATTATTGTACATTGACAGAGTAAACATGAAAACAAGTCTTGGTATGTCATTTTAACTTCTAGCAACTATCAACTTCTGGGTAGCTGCTTGGGGGATCAGAGGTTGGCGGAGGGTTTCGTTAAATTTTCAACTCTTAACGTCTGCCAAATCAAAGGATATCCTATAACTCACGCTCACAATTGCCTCTTCTTTGTTTGCATGTAATTTTCGCACATTTAGTGACCTTTGTTCTTGGAAATCAGAACTTAGAAAACAAGCAGATCCTTTTTTATCTTTTTTAAAGGCGGGCACCATAAACGGATCTTAAAGGTCTACCATATGAGCAAAAGATTGTGGGATGTAACCCCCCACCGCCCCTGAAAATGAACATTTTTGTATGCACTCCATCAATGGGCCAATTGAAGAGATACAGAGATTGAGCAATAGGTCACTCAATTGAAAGACAAAGTCTCTGAAGTCCTACAGACATTTTTTTTAAAGAAACTGACAATCGATACTAGTACATCTTTTTACAAATGTACATGTACATACAGCAAACGAAACGACATATCTACAATAATGTCAGTCTTATTTCAAGATTTCCTTCATGATTGTAATCACCGTGAAGCGTAACGTCTGATACATCTCCATCATTCACGTTTAATATAGCCCATTTATCGTTAACCTCATTAATAAAACAGAGCAAAATTAGCACCTGTGAGAGGGGATTAACACATCACACGATCGGGTCGTACCGAACTATCGTTCATAATGAAATATGACTTACCGCTTTCCATCATCATCTGTTGCTATGCATCAATAGGAGGGAGACAGATGCCGCTAATTACGCGCTCGTTATGGCCACCAGCTAATTAACATTCAGTTCACTGACGTATACCTGGTATCAATCAACTTCAATTATTATTGATGAGTATTACGTTTTATTTAATATGGTATCAGATGGACTTTATAGAGGCATTTTGAAAGAAGACTACATCTTGAAAATAAATAGACAGATAATATGACATGAAACATATGGTCATGTTTCAATTGATATTCATTTAATTCCATCTCAATTTTCCAATGAAACTTGAGATTTCAGTGAAATCAGCTTAACAGTCTGACGCTCAATACATTCCAATCAATGGAATCTGCTGATCCAAAACCAGTTACATGCATTTTACAAAATCTTTATACCAATTTGAACCTATCTATAACATCATCAATCCTATTCAGATGTACATATGTAATTGAGAGAGATATGATTTGATTTTTGGCATTCGCATGGTGTTTTAAGGTTACATTCTAGATAGTTCTAACTTATTGTCAGACTGATGGTGCAGCATACACTATGGTTAGTGTGAGCTACATGTAATTTGGTGTACTCTGGTGTACTTTGATGTAGATCAGCGTATTTATTGTTAGCTGGGATTAGCCTAAAAATTTATCATCTCTCATTTTAAGCATGCACAAAACAGAAAACAGCTACGTGAGCGTATAGCTGCAAATTTTGCCTGTAGCGAACTTAACGTAGTGACCTATAGTCTTCTGTACTCTGGAGTACTCTGGTGCATTTATTTAGCATGGTCAGTTAAAGTTAACCATTGAAACAGCATATATGGTAATTAGCATTTAAGAGCACTCAAATCTCCCCTCCTTTTAGCTATAATGACATAGTGCTTAGCTAAGTGTAAGAGTGCACCAGACAACGCTATTGTGTATGTTAAAATTTCTATGCTTGAGTATGCCATGGTGCACAGTACATCAGAGTCTAGACTATCAAATATGCTAAACGTGGTTAACACAAAGTTTATGTTTAACTTCATCTTATTTAAAAATATAGCATCCTTAGCTGTACTTTGTTACATTTGGTGTACGTAGATTAGTGTGGGTTTGGTATAGTACATTTAACCTCAGCCGGATCGATTAGAGCAGTCCTTGACAAGGTCATGAGATACAATTGCTAACGTTCTACAACCATGCCATTATGTTATGTTGGTGTTGGTTGAGGAGACACAATTGACAAAATTCCAAGATATTTGAACACATGAAGGTGTGCAGTGATGCTCGGTCATTATTTGGGGGGAAAGCAGGGTTTGCGGAGAGCAAACATCCGTCCCCTTGATTTGCCAATCAGTGAAGAGATTACATAACCTTACAACGCCTCAACGATTCTGATCTGGGGCATTTGGAAAAAGTACAAATATTTATCTCATTCAATCTGTGAGAAAAAAGCAGTGAAGTGTCTCTATAAGGCACACATTGAGCGTACACTGGGTGGGGCGTAGCAGTAGATTTGAGCAGAAGCAGGCATGATGCATTGGTGACACTGACTGATGGTATGTCAACCCTCCATCATGGTAAGAGGAGCCCACGTGCTTCAAGTATGATACATTACACCTTCTATTTGCTTTCTACGTGCTCGAGGAAGAAATACTGCACACAACCGTTCATAAATAAGGCAAGCCTAATTACCTTTGAATCATTCATTTGCTTTTATATTTGGTGCACTGGTGGTGCATTATTGTTGTTTTATCAGCTCAATGTCTATTTACGATACACGTGCATGTGCTTGATTACAGTCTGAACAACCAATAATGAATGCATGCTCCATGTTTATTCATGTACTTACTAAATAAAACAGCTTTGGCACGCATATATGATATATTTGATGACAGAATATTCACCCAGTGCCTCTCCATACCATGTTGGTAATTTGGCTAAGAAACCTGAGTAAGGTGCGCTTGTATGAGAAGCGCGATTCTCATAGAGATACCTAATTATATGGCATTTATAGATGAATGCCACAGTCCAGATCATTTTGAAACATGAATAAGTATGGTTATTTACAAATACTTTGATTTTGTATATCAATGACACTGGGGTACTAAACTCATTGAAATTGTTGTTCCTGGACTAGAGGGCCACCAATTCTGTAACGTAGGGTAGTAACACTTACATAAACAGGGCCACTCCTAGATTGTGTTTACATGGCACTTCTGTTAAAATAGCAATCAGGTCATGAATGTTTGAAACCGATCAGCCCTGGTTAGAATTAAAAACAACAGGGGCCTGAGGAAGGTCTTAAGTATACCTCTGAAATGATATACTAGACACACTTGTTATTAAACATATTAGCTTGTGACACGCCAGTCAATATTGTCTAGTCTGCGCTTTCACAAATGCTTCAGAAGACAACATTGAAAGCTGAACATTAATATGGAGATGATGATGAAAACTCTACTTAAGTCCACGAACACACGCGCTGCATTTACATATATTCATTCGGATTCCCTCCAACTGCAATGTAAGATGATATAAATGCAGCTAAGATGTGAGGAGAGCGGCTGTGTCACTGTCAGCCATTTATCATGTGAAAAAGGACGGCTGTCACCGCGTGTTTGAACTTCTGCTGAGTGAGACATATGTCTCGTACATGCGTAATTGCAGCAGCAGCAAAAAAAAGCAGCAGCAGCAGCAATGACGGCAGCAGGAGCAACAACAGCAACAACCAGAGCAGAGGCACCAGCCGCCAGCCATAGTGATGTACCAAACCTATCTACCTTAACGGACATGTTCATTATACAAAACCTAATAAAAAGAATATGACTCTCCAGCAACAACGACAAACGTCTGTACAAATATGATGCATCGATTCTTTCCCAAAATGGTTCTATGATCTCCAAATACAACTCATAAGACATCAACTTAAGGAAGCACAATGATCTTTTTATGCGTAAATTTTCATACATAATACATACAAGTAGGTAGTAGCAATATAGTTCTGCACCTTTTGATATTGCTACCAGTCAATGCTTCTGATATCTCCAATTTCCAGTTAATTTTCACATTCAATGAAAACTTAATCATGCCTTATACTTTGATCATATTCAAATTTTGTCTAATTTTGAATGCTAGCTAGAAACATGGGCCTCAGCATCATGGAAGGGTGTGTGTGAAAGTATGTATTCTACTATGATTTACAAACACTATAGTATACACACCACACACCCTCCCACGATGTTGGGGCCCATGACTATTGACTAGAAACGTGAAAAGTGAGAGCATAACTATGAAGATAACAACGGTTTTTGATAAATATATAATCTAGCAACAGTGTCACAATGTCTTCAGGATGAAGGGACATAAACTAGGCAAAACTACGTACCTACTATATGGCCTCTTGGTTTTATATCGTTAACATTCTTTCCATCATATATTGTACACAATATTATGTAAACATTTCAGTTGAAGACATTTATGTCAAAATATTTACATGGTTTAGATGTGAAGTTTTAGCACTAAAGCGCCTGGCGTATGATTGATTTCAATGACATAATCTCATTTGTGTAAATAAATGCATGGCTGTTTGTCTACTCACTCTTAGACCTGGGTTAGACTTGGGTTGAACTCACAACCTTATGGTCTCAAATTCAAGACTTTATCCAGCAGGTCTCATTAGCATGTAAATGTATAAGAGAAAGAATTCTGTAAGTCAAAAAATGTATCCCTATCAATACTAACTCAGCTTAAGCTTACACGGAAACCATGGAATAACTACCAATTAAAACTTTTGAATTTGAATTTGTTCCTTGAATATAGACATCTTTAATAACATGAAATAATTAACCTCATAAATCATTCAAAGTCTATTACAGACTTCATAAATAACAATAAGTAAAGTCCAGGAGCCAAAGGACATTAATGAGAAGAGTCCATAAAAGAGTCCTGAGATTGAGGTCAGCCCCATGACATTGACAGCTGGGGGGAATGACCTTGGAACATGACAGTGATGAACACTGCCCTCTGGTGCCAATCACAGTGGGTCGCTTTACATGTGCAGCCATTTTCTTTACGATTTTATTGAACAATAAAACTTCATTCAAGTTACATCTGTAATTATTTATCGCCTTTGAATATAGTCAAACGGAGTCTAATAAAAGTGTAGAGGCATCTACAATCTACTACCGAATCTAGACATTCCAATACGTACATTTTGGCATTTGGTGCTATTTTTTCAATATAGAAACTATGGGTTGAGAATGAAGATTTTAAATCACAAACATTGAAGCATTATAAGGCTTACACATCAAATAGGTACATTGTACACTCCAGGCAATTTAATATCATTTGATCCACAGTGAGGGAATCCTAGACTAATGTGGTACAGCAAAATGGTATCTGTAAGCACCTCTCCCCCACCCACCCCTAACCCCCCAAACAACATACAGAGTTTGTAAAAAAGTATAAATGCCTTGTGCAATAGATCTGGTGTGCTTTGCTAAGCTGTCATGAGACAAACTTACATATCTACATTTACTCTGTATAACAACTAAAATTTTACCGTGAATTTGCAGAATGTCAAAATTATTGACTCAATATTTTCCCAATGCTTTTTAATTAAATTGCCTTGTTACATTTTATAAAGATGTTCTGGAAAATTACGAAATTTAAAGCAGGTATGAAATGCGAGCAAGATGTAATTTGGCATGGCCTTCTGTTCATAATACATGTACATAATAAGAAATATTCTGCAAGCATCTTCTGAGTTCTATATTGATATGAATTCATCACATAAATACCCTACAAACAAAATTAGCAGGAATTTTTCCAATCTATTTGCAGCAATGCCACTTGGGACACGATAATTGGTAGGAGGCAATGACTGCTGCACAGTTGCAGAAACTAGGAAGCCCTCTGTTACACTCAGGATGATATTGGGATGTGAATTAATGGCCAGTCACGACCCAAACATGAGCGTTGCACATTCGTGTCTGCGAGGTGACACCCTGCTCAACTCAAATAGACTCATAGACTAGACTAAGCCGGCCTGATCTCCATGCACTGCACGCAATCATCATGTTTACGAGCTTGTTGTTGCCAGAGTCACAGATATATTAATCAGGTGGCAGCGAAATTTGATCTCGTTCTTACAAGTGTATTCTTTGTTGTTAATACACACACGACAAGTTGCTCAAATTGAGCATGTCCATGAATGGAAAAAGACTTTAGTATTGCCAGCGACATTGGGTAGCAACTCAGTGCTCCTACGTAGCCAAACTTAAGGGATCGACATTTTTTAGAGATTCTTTCTCCAAGTCTATAGGTGTATTTCACATAGCCTCTGTTGACAGTGGTGCAGGGTTGGAGTCTCAGCATAGGGTATGTGATATAGCCTTAGAGACTTGAAGATAAGATCCTTGAATGTCAATGCTTACACAAGTTAATTAATTCCAAACGATCTATCTATGATCATTTTCAAAAAAATTGTTCTTGGGATGATGACAATGATGATGACAACAATGACGATACAATGTTTACTTTTTTGCAAAGACCACACATTACAAATATAGCTATAGACTTGTTATTTAGCTTGAAGCTGTGGATTCTAAGCAATACTCAACTTTCAAAATTTGATTCCCCTAAATTTATAAGTGAAGGTTTACAATATAAATTTACTTATATCTGGACATGGTATTGCTTTGACGAACACTCAACATTAACATAATTTTTTTCTTCCTAACATTAACATGATACACGGCAGGTTGTATACCTCAATAAATGTAACTCATAAAATATATTGAAATGTTAAGTCAGCCTGTTAAAATAATTGAAAGCACCCAATAATTCAAAACAATACCGAACTTGTCACGATAACTTTCAGATCGAACAATAACTGCCCCACACACCGCACAGAGGTTAATCTAAAAGTATTGAACACCAATAAACAACAAATCAATTTTTCTCGCAGCTATCTCGCGACACACAAATATGAGCAATCCACAATCACACGGGGAATGAAATAAATACCTAATAAAAGCCAGTGATATTGACCGGTGTGATCTGCTAACATAGCTGTGCGTCTGCCCCACCCCCATTAAATCATGCGTCTATCAGGCCGAATCACAAGATCCCATCATCCCCATGCCGCAATTTATAGTCCCTATTACCTGATCCATCTGCGCCCCGAGATACGAGGTCATTGCTGCTAGGACTACTTTTGCTGACCCACGCTCCTTTTTTATACGAAAAAAACATGACAAATGGATATTGTAACACCAACTTTTGATGAAAATGAACAAAGTCACATGGATGGCTTGCTCAGTCGTTTGAAGTAAGTCACACATTTACTATGATAGTTTCCTCACTTGCTGGTTGCAAATGAATTTAGATTGTGATTATATGCGTGGCATTAGTTCCCTATAAGAATTGACACCATAATGGAAAACCCGCCATTTCAACATTTTCTAATATTTTAAAATTTCAACTTTTCATTTGAGTGGGGTGGATACACAATTCAAACTTTGCGTGAGAGAGGAGCCTCTTCTAACAACCAAAAACACCAATCACATTGAAGTCCTTCCAGGTTAGCTTTTACTAAATATTCATGTTCATGCAGAATCATTTTACTATACATAATTAAATTAACAGAAAATACTTGCACAGTAAAACCTCTCTATTAGGACCATCTTTGGGACCCAGTTTTAGGTGGTCTCAACAGAGAGGTGGTCTTTATACAAATGTCCATTAAAAATTTTGGAAGCTTTATGAAGGTGTGAGACCATGAATATTGGTCTTATTATAGAGGTGATCTCAATAGAGAGGTGGTCTTAATTGGAGGTTCTAATGTACAATCTAAATGATTTTTATCAACAGTCACCTCAAAATGTCTAACATGGACACTCCGCTCTTTTCAAAGTACACAATAAGACCCCACAAAGGCAAGTATATAATTCTGCATACAAGTACCCTACAATAATTACACAAGAATATTAAGCTATTGTACACTAATGGGACCCAGTATCCCTACAGTAATTACACAAGAATATTAAATTATTGTACACAGCATCGGAACACTTGGGGTTGGGGTTGGGGGGCGCAGTATATACTGCATCGTCTATTCTTATTGAGATATAAATAGAACAGGTTGTCTAATTACAAAAAATCAATTTCATAACCTTAAATAAGCTGACACAGTCATCTGCCATCAAAATTGTAATATTTCCACAAAGTTCTCTGCCATTTTTACTTTAGAAAATCTGTTACACATAACATCAGATAAGTAAGATTTAAAAAAACACAGTGACCACACATAACAGCATAGACACTTCAACAGCACCTACAGCCCCTCCCTACTCAGTGAGTGATTTCTAAGCAGGCTAAAATGAACTCAAAAACAACTTGCAGTCATGACATTCATGATTTACGGATCATCTAAGATAAACTGAAACGAAAATAACGTATATCTCAAACAAAGCGCATTGAAGAAGCATCATCAAAGCGACAGCATTGGTCACTGATACCACGCATTGGATGATGTGCCGATTAGATGTGAATCGGTCATCACATAAATAAGGCGGTGATAATGCGTTGATCACAGTTACATCTGACAACTTACTCAGCTATGTGTTATAACGAACATCAGTTACATCAAGGATTATCATTATAGATATGACATCGGACAGATTGCAAAACATTACACATTGAGAATGCCAAGTCTGCCACATAATTTGTAAATAAATAAATGTAAATGTGGTTGTTTATAGTCGCAATTCACTGTTATCGTGCTCTAGCGACTTTACATATTTACACCACGTCATTGGCATCCTTTTCACACTATATCCTTCTCAACTCCCCATATGCACATCGCTACCGTAAGACGTGCTAATCACTCACATTAGCGTTCAGCCTGACCTGTACCTATTTAACGTGTAGGTGCCAAATACAGTTTGTTTTTGTTTTTTACTTCAATAGTTTATAAGTGCATGATAAGTGATTAGAACTGAACTCTTTTTTTCATTGTCCTGTATTTGAAACCGAATACAATCCTAATGTTAATTTACTAGATCAGGACCGTACTCCAGATGCACTTGGACCTGCTTATCTCAAACTCTAATAGCTCAAATTTAAGGAAAACTCAACATAAAAGCCATTTTTTCACAATATTTTACATTGTTTACCCTCAAACAACTTCAAGTTTTTAAAAATCTCATTTTTTTCCTCTTCACCTTTCTTCTTTACCCTCTTAAAATCTTATGTCATATTTTTCTAATATGAGTTTTTCTATTTGTTAAAAAATAAAAACTCAAAAAACTCTTCGCATTTTGTTAAAACTTCTCTAAAACGCAAGTGTTTCACATGATAGTAAGAAACACTGGAAAATTTCATAAAATAGACATTTTCTCCTAAAGCATTACACTCGTGGTGTGATTTAGTTATGTACATCGTGGATGGTGGTAAGTTAAGAGCTGGCAATGACATGGACACTCAAAAGTGAAGATTTCTGAGGTGAGCACGACCACAATTCAACACTTTGTTCGAGAAATTTAATGACCAGCAGAAGATTGTGAAGGATTTAGACACGTTTATGACAGATATAGTATACACGTGTTCTTACTCAGAATGGTTATCTCTCGCTCTCAAAGTTGGAGTTTTAGAAAGTTTTGAATGGGAAATTTTGATTACATTTAAAAACGTTCACATACACGTAGCAAAATTTAATACTCAAATATCTGCATCCGCTTTATTCTGCCAGCCCCTTAAATAACGAAGCGTCGTATCTTTACACCTTTCGTTGGTGGTCAATTTTCACCATATTACTTTGCCACCGGCACAACATGCGAGGTCCATAAGTTTGCATGTGGTCACTAATCTGTCAAGGGAAACGTGGTAATGTAATAAGTCGGTGGTGGTGCTGGCCCCGGCATTAATACTCCTCACTCAGCCCTGTCCCCGGTCGCCTGGACCTGTGATCTATGAACACGCCCTGCAGGTGATACCTCCTGCACGTCCACCAGGGTGACGATGTGAAGGTGATGTACATGCTGACCTCACCCTTGGCAGGGGTCGAGGAAATGGCCATGAGGCTCCTCTGAGCTTTGTGGTAGTACGTGAACGTTTCATGATGGTGACTGACTGAGCGTAAGATGTGGCTGGTTGCACAACTTTAACGGGGAAAAATCAATGTTTTGTTATCATGAGCACAGAAAGAATTTCAGATCATATAGATATCTATCACTGGATGATCCTGTACCAATATAGTAAGTATCTAACCCTATACCGATAGCTGTACTTGTTATTCAGTAAACAGCTTCGTGTCTCATGTTAAATGCAGCTGTACAAAGGAAGAAGTAGAAAATTAACATTGAACAAATAGCTACATCAACACATGAATAAGTAAATCTAAATGTATGAGCTTTAAAGTCTACTATCCATATGCTCAGTTGATTTTACACCAGGTCATTGCTTCCTTGTCATACTGTATCTTTCTCAATTCACAGGGAGCATACAGCACATTGCAGTCTTAGCAGACATGACGTTAGCATTCATTCCTGAAACTGTATTATTTAACGTGTAGGTACCAAAGAGCAGGGATGAAATTGCTCAACACACACCACCAGACTTGACCAAGAATCAAACCCACAAACTTCTTGTCATGAGTCCCATTACTTATCCACTAGGCCACTAAAATTTTAGAGGAAAGTATTTGAAATACCTTCTTAAAATATTTTCCTGCCTTATGAAAAATTCCTGGCTATTTCTGGAAAACATTACAAATAATGTGACAAATTACATTTTTTAAGTTGATGTGATCACTGCAATCGTCAAATGGGTATAAGATTATTCAATCTACTATGTCACTCCTACCAATAGATACAAGCTCATCAACAGTTTGGAAAATCAACTACAACATACAAATCAACAAACGATACAGATAGAGTCCAAAAAAAGTGTAACAAATAGGATGTGCCAGCGCTCCACACAGGCGAATGTCACCGCAGACATGTGGGGGTCGCCGGCGGGAGCCCAAGGGCCAGCTGCCCATCACCCCACATCCAAAATTCATGGTGAGGCTGCTCGGAGGGTGACAGGCCGTGTCAGGCGGAGTTAGGGGGATTAACACCCGCGGGGCTGTGGCAAGATTTATACGTACTGATCTCCGCGCCCTGATCACACTACACAAAGATTTTTTATGTGATTGTGTTGGATAATTGCTAACACAATTTATTTTCATGACAACCGATTGCAATTTCATTGTAAATCATTGGTCGAGATTTGAGGCGTTTTTTCGGGCAGTTGCTCACTTTTTTTGTCTGGAGTTTGTTTGTGTTAAATGTGGATGGATTGAGGTGAAGAGAGTGAAGAGCAGTAACATATAAAATGATATCACGTTGTTAAAATGGAATGATTGATTCCCATAGCGGATCTCAATGTACAAGGAAAAAAACACTGACTCGAAAAGGTATACATGAGAACATAATGATTGAGCATAATGTGTGAAGAGAGTGACGTGAAGTGATCAAAAAATGATTCCTCACACATTACATATCGATAGGTGCAAGTTGTTCATCGACTCAAGTGATGAATATTCGCTTAGACATACAAATCTTCCTCTCCACAGGCAAGCTATTTGCATACGCTTGATTCTCATCCACTTCACAATAAGCGTTTTCATCTCGGACGACTTCTTCTTCTTCACATTAAGTAATCTTATTTGACAAGTTTTCGGTGCAGACGTTGAGGGCACAAGTCAATTGTTTGTGACAGGGCCATAGGGGGTTGGTGCCATTGTTTTATTAGGTGGTGACAGTGCACCTCCCTCGGGACAGAGCAATCTGACGGCACGCTGGCGTACTGTGGCAAAGTTGACAGCCACGTGAAGTGCGCATGTCAATGGGTTACGGAGGCTGGGCAAAATGCTGATTGCCTGTGATGGCCTGCTAGTTAGCTCAATGTGCCCCTGCACTTCTCGTGTTTGCATTTGCAGTGAGGCTGCTGCCACGACGGCAGCACAGTGACAATACAAATGAAATGAGGGCAGGGCTAAAATATCTAAGAGTAAAACGTTTGATGAGCAAAGTATGGTAAATCTTGGATGTCTATGTTATGAGCTTAACAACTTGGGTTTGTGTCCAAAACTGTTAATGACTTCTTCGTTGCTTGTGAATTATGCTTGAATTAGAAAAGACATATTAGTTAATCATATATAGTCTACTTTGATAGACACATTTTGTTTCTACTCCATGTTTCGTTTAATACCTTTTAAAATATGAAGCTAGGTCAAATATGAGCATCCTTAATACGATATTAAGCTATATAAACATGTTTCCCAGTGTTTTCCGATACATTTACAACATTCTCTTACATCTCTGGAGATGTGAGAGAAGATTGTAAATGATTTTAAGTTAAGTTGCTCATATCTACTTCTACATAAATGATACATTACGAGACAATTTGGAACACAATCATACATTTGTCTTCATTTGCAGCATTTAGCAATACCTATCATCAACAAGACCTCTGGACATATGACAATGAATGAATAATAGGGTCAGATATAAATTAATTTATGATGGACCCATAACCATATAAGGTGGACAATGACAATAAATGATAGGCGGCCAGAGACAGGAAGATATCTGCCCCAGGGTTCCACATTCATTGCGATTGCTCGTTGCCAAATCAGGGTTTATGATTATTGCACCAGCCGCAAACTATGCTGTCACTGTAATATTAGATCATCTGACTATAATATAGAGAATATACAGAATCTGTTAACATTGAAAACAAAATTTGTGCAAGTAGTATTGTATTCTCTGCTGTCTAGTAGATATTACATTTGATGGCAAACAGGATTTGCTTCCATTTAATGATTCAAAACCTGATTGGTAGGACAGTGTGGCCAAATGATGTTGTTGATGTGCACCTCGCTTCCATGTTGAGTCACGTGATGGGTGGGATTCCAAGCCACACGTAGAAGTTTTGTAAAAACTGCATGGACTGCCTTCTTGCCTTTGGCACAAACATCTGATGGTTCACAATACAAGTTTCCTGTATAGATACCATACATACAACGAACATTTGAAATGGTTAAAATAAAATCTGAGCCCATGGGATAAGAAGTTAGCATAAACATTTTACACCTTGAGATCCAACTTGCCAAAGACAACCCTCACCCACTGAATAAGTGTTGCATGGTATACTAGGTGTTATTTGTAATTTGTTGGATCATCATGATATATACCATGTCAAGACAGTTTTTTGCTTGTTTTTTTTTTTGTAAGGAGGCATCCTTTTATCAGGTTTAGCATAATCCTAGCATATTTTTTCTCATGGCTCCGTAGATGGGGTGAGGGCTTTCAGACTGTGGTTACAACCAGTCGACAAATTATTCTCTGAACACAATATATTTCTGCACGACATTTTCATATCAAAGCTTGATGCTCAACCACTCATCGATTTAATATTTGAAACAAAGGCAAGTGTAATAATATTCTCTCGGACTGTTTTTCAATGAGAACATCACATAGCACATGTTGTCAAGTGGGTGAGGATTAATTAGGGGCTGGAATGATGCTACTGATGGATGAATGTCATAACACATCCTGGGCAGACATGGTGGCACCGCATGCCAGACGACCATCTTTATGAGCAGATATGTCAAAATCTCCTGCCATCACGGCATAGCCAATTAATTATAAAAATGTACATGTATATTAAACAAACTTTATCATACAATGATTGCGTCTTACAATGCCTTTAATGATGCTAAATTCAGGTTATCAGACAAGTGATTGATGCAAAATGTGCGACACAAGTAAGAACTCAATGATGAAAGCCATCTAGGGTGGCATATATAGGGGAAAGGGCAGGGAGGTGGGAAGGCATGTGGCTCCTTGGCCCCTACTGGATCTCCCAATGATTTTAGATGAATATGAAGTACACTGGAATAGGAAAAACAGTTTGAATGATGTAGCCGTGTTGTAGTTAGATAACTGACTAGTAAATAGATAACTGACAAGTTGATTCTCTTAGCCATCTTTGTACTGATTGTTTTAACACATGATTAACACTACATTGATACACACACACCCTTACTTAATTCTTTCAAATAACCCCATATACTAAGTTACAAATGTACAAGCCTGGCACCTTAGGCTCTAGAGCAATAGTCCCATGTCTGCACACAGCGCGGACCTATGTATATTCTTATGCAATAAATATATGTAATCAAATTACAAAATACCAACAAAACCAACATCGTCTCTGAACTCACCTTTCAGCACAGCACCTTTGCTCTAACATTACGTGGCTAAGGACAAAGTTCGGTTGCTATAATATTATGCTGTCAAATACAATTCCAGATGTACAATGCAAAAAGATAAAGTCGTAAAGCTAGAGAAAGCGAGGCCAAAAAGCGATGATCTACTGCGGCCAGCCCCCTGATCTACTACCACTGCCAGTGAGAAAAGTACTAAATCATCTTTATGGCTTCTTCTGGGATCCTTTTCAAATTAGACTTGCCCAATAAAGGGCCGTTTCTTTGACATGCTTTACGAGCCTCAAGGCTAGGCTATCTGATGGACGTTACAAATATCAAAGCATTTTATAAATCTCAGGCCCATCACGAGAAATTCAATCAACGGGACAAAATACGGCCAATAGATTGTGTTTATACCGATGCTTTTCAATTGGATGTGGTCATGGGATGTGTTTTTTGCTGGCTCAGTGCTTTGATGACTCCTGTCATTCTGATGGCATCTTTCGTGTTTTATGTTATGTCCCTATTGCCTGCAAACTTACCCTTTAATGGGACAATGTTGCGAAGGCTTTCACTTTAATATTGGCGAGATGTATTGAAATTAAAGGCAAATAAGAGATACAGATCTAGTTTTTAAAAGAAAACGAACACATTCTCATCTTGTACGTACTACTATTGAGACAAAAACTCTTTGCAGACACAAGATATCTCTTATATGTAAGACATCTATAAACTGAATGAATTATTTAAAGCTGAAAATTCCATTGTATTGTACTTATTCACAACACCGACATTCAAAGAAACGGCTCAAAAGCTCAAACTGCACATCATTACTTGAACCAACAGCATAGATCAAGAAAGCAATCATTTACATTTACACACAATGTAAATGCATATATCTTTGCAAATTGCAAGAAACAAGTTAAATCCTCCATAAAGAAGACGAATGATAATTGTGAGAATGGCGACTCACCGCGCATAAGGAGAGTGTTGCTTCTCACAGTGCAAGCATTTGTCTCCTAAATGACAGTTGTCGCCACACATTGCGCACCACATTACGCAGTGAACTGTCCGACTCTATAAAGCCATGTACAATTCCAACAAAAACTGCATTTTTTCCTCACTTGATATGAAAGAACTATCAAATGAGCACAAACGTTAACACTTGTCGAAAACAGATATGTTTCGAAAATATGTAGAAACCGAAAGTGAGGCGTATTTGAAATATGCATTTCGGAAAATGTTTCGCCAGTAAATTCCTTTAGAACCTGATGTAACATTTAGACCATTTGTAAGTAAAGAGACCGTGGGGAATTGCAACAAACAAGCTTCAACTCGAAAATAGAAAAAGTTACAGCCACCGGCGTTGTTCAGTATTAAAGAGCCCATCAAGTTAACGATGGTCATCCGTTACGTTTACGAGCAGTAACAATTGCCGTACGTTGTGGTGAGGAGAAGTCTCCAAGAGACACCTTCTTAATGGCGATTTGTGGCCGGCCTCCACAGCCGCCGAGCTACTGTGCTGGAGTAAATTAGTGCCGTGAGACTGTGGCGCAATGGTATCACAACACAACATGCCACTGGCCTCTTTATTTGTTTGCAAATGATCATTACCTTGTGTCCCATGCAGCAGAGAGAGCAATCAATTGGCAGCACAAACGACAAGCTCGGGACTCGCTTTTTGACAGTTTGCCTGACGACCAGCCGCTGTCGAGATGATGTGACAATTTGTTTCGCTGAAGGTCAAAATGTCACAGAGGCAATTGAAGTTTGAGCGGAAAACCGTATTAGGTCGTTTTCCAGGAACTTTACGCTAAGTGTTATGTCTCTGTTGTTGTCATTCCAGGCAGGAACAGATTGAAGTACTTCACCATAGTGTCCTGTCCACTTTATAAATGCTTCATTTCAATTCCAAAATTGCATAATGCATATACATGTATTGATAAATTAGCTGTAACAAAATGATAGCATGATATGTATTAATCAAACCAAAGCTAAACCTTTCCGTAATTTGCAATCTCCATGATTGAAGAAAACTAATTTGTAAATTTAACCCATACAAAACAACAATGATGATTGTTAAATCATGTTGGAAAACTTTAGAACATGGATCATACTAAAATTTCCTGTTGTATTGAATTTTCATAATGTACATGTACAACAAAAGTTACGCTATTAAACTTGAAACTACGGTACACAAATTAACCACCAGGTCATTTAAACGACCCATGTCAAGGCCACAATAGCTGCTTATTATACCTATAATTGTAAGTCGAGAGTGCGGCCCTGTATTACGCAGCTTATGCCTTCCGACACAAGTGCTAATGAAGTTGTCACTCCACGCAACACTCTGAGCTGGTCCATACAAAGAGTAACTAAAGCTGTCAGAGCACGACGGGCGTAAGATGCCTGAGAATGAGGATGGGATGTCCGCAGTTAACGTTTGTGTCTCTCACCCGCCAACAAGTTCGTAGGCCTGTCTCTCTCACTGACACAAGTCCTAATGAGGCCACTGTTCCACTTGCCTCTCAGCGCCCCACTGTGGGAGACGTCGCCACTGCAACGCTGCCGCTCAAACTGGTTTTTGTCAATGCAGACGAAAACTGAAGAGAATCAACTGAAGTTTTTGTCTATCTAGAATAGCTTGGATTCTACATTTTAATGACATTTGCAAATAGACCATATCTTTCGTTGTGATGATAAGTATTTTCAAGACAGTGGGAAACAGTGAAGGAACAGATTGCCAGATGTTGATATTTTTTCGTTTTATCAAAATACTCAAATTTATTTCAATCAACCAATCAAATCCTAAATTTATTTCAACATCTCACCGTCCTCTCCAAACTTTTTAGTCATAAGGGTCTATTAGACCCATGCCCAAACATGTCCAATCTTTCTGCACTTTACTGCATCCCAAGTCTGTTTTGGTCTTCCCTTGCCTTTCTTTCCTTCTATTTCAAGTTTTATTACTTTGCTAATCCAGCCAGAGCTGCATTCAACATGACCTAGCAGTCTCAGTCTACCTTCACTTATTTGTGGATGGGGAGAAACAGAATGGAAAATGTAAGCTCCTAAACTGTTGCCCACCATACGAGACTACAAAAGGTGGACTTTCCTGTTGTTTGTTGTCTTCATCCATGATGTGGCATTTAATTTTCCTGTTATTGCAGAACCAGTCAGTTTCCTCAAATCTGAGTTCCTTGACTTCAAACTTTCACCAAATGATCATAAGACGAACAAGTGAGATTGAAGCCCGCTGTTTTAAACATTACCACAGTCTGGCTGGCTGTATGGATAAAATAGGAGGTAAAAAACCTTAGCTAAGACATACAAATTAAGATATGAGCATTTTTATCATAAATCGACCGTAAAAAAGTTTGCCCAGCTCACTTTTAAATCCAACTTATCATGGACTATGAGCTATATAAAAAGAAAAAACCACTCCCTCCCTCTCCATACCCATGTTTTGATTAATGAAATGAGCCCAAGTTCATAGGCAATTGCATCAATGGATTTGATCTTCATTTGAAAGTGGTTTTGAAATTTGTTTCAACTATTTTTCATTCTTTCATTACTAATTTCTAAAACAGGTCCTTATGTTCCATAACGTACATTTATTGATGCAGTTGGCTACGGCCAAGTTAAACAAGTTGGCCCACACATGAATTAATCGCCGCTGCCTCCTCGACTGCGACACTTCAATGAGTCACGGCGTCTCCTCGGTCCCCTAAAATTAACCGTCCACCGGCGGCCGTGGCAGCCGCCGCCCCGACTGATGCAGACTGATGCTCCCCACCGCCAAACGACAAAAACTACGCTGTCAATGGATTGCCTGTGCACGCAGTGTAACATTGAAATGGCCAGTGGAGTCTCGCAGGCCTCCTAAACTTAATGTCCGTCTGCGATGTACAGTAAATAAAGCTGATTGCTGATGTGGTAGGTGACATTGAGCAGTCCATGCTGATGCCGGACGAGTTGTGTTTTTTTTCTTAATGTCTTGTCTTACCAATTGTCCTATTGTCAGAAGGGCAATACGGTGTGATGGTGGTACCTTTCCTCTTTTTCGTATATTGCCTAACATGTTATTTGCCTCAAGAGGTTAGATGGTTAGACTTCATACATTGTATATATCTCTTTTGTTGATTAGGTATTCACTTTTTGGCATGCTATTGGACTGTCGTCGCCTTTTATAAGAATCTTTTTCATGTTTCAACTAAGCTACAAATGGGTTTAAATGTCTATTTCTCATTGGAAAAACTTTACTTAGATGAGACATATGTAGCAAGTGAAAAAAGTATGGTTTATAATACTGGGCCATGTAAAGATATATAACATTATTGAAGATCTAGCCTTCTGATCTTCTGCTTGGTTAGTCTTAAGACAACTTCCAGCATAAATGGGGTCTTCAAATGAGGGGTCATTTTCAATAACTTGAAGATTAAACAATAACGCATGAAATATGCAAGAATGGTGAACACTCTAGGTCACAACTTTAAGTGAGATGAATTCAAACGTATCTTAGATGCAAGAACTATGAGAGACAAATCCCTGTAAGCAAGCTTGATCTCGGCTGAAGAAAATGCATAAATATTAATTCGTGGAACAACCTATCTAAACTAAACTGTTCTTGTGTAATAGGATCATTTGTTTACATGAAGCAGCAATGGCTGTCATTAGATCGTCTTGTGGTAAAACGGCTGCTGAGGGAGTCGTTCTCGTCTCTCCCTGACAAATACAAATTTACATAGGCACACCAGCCGAAGAGCTCAAATCGTTTCCACTTTCAATGTTCTACATATAAATGTTTCTTATTGCTTTTTTTCTCATATTTGGTAGCATTTATATAATGTCTAATTTTCTTGTGCATCTAAAGAGTGTACTGTGATGCTTTACTTATCCACAGTGCTACTAAAAAGCGTCATCTATTTTTTTTTCATATATGATTTGTACGTACGACAATTTATGTGATATGATTTAATACAAACTTCAAACTTCAACTTCAGGTGGAATTCTAAAACTTATTTTTGGAAGAAAGATCACATAAGAAACAATAATTACTAAACACAATAAATTTTCAGCTCTAAATTTATAAGAATTAACGTAAAAATGCCAAGATTTATTAGATATTCTAACATCTATCATGGAAAATATTTCAAATGTTTGCTCTTTATCAATACATACATTAGGTAAGTATCAATCATCCAATATGTGAAATAAAATAAAATGTTTCTTATAATTACAGAACATATGATGTAACGACAAACAAAACGCAAAAGATCTTTAAATAGTTGTTCAACTGTTGATCAATTGCAAATAAAATATTTATCAAACCAACATATCATCGGTGCAAAATGTCATAAATTTATCAATTGACAATGTCAGTAACAGAAGAAATTATCAACATCACCTGTAAATTGTTACATTTACAGTAACAATCATGCATAGATATAATGTAATTAATGAATGTGGGTACAGTACTGATATAGAGGATATTTTCAAAGTCTATGAAGTCTATGGAGTTGTAAAGGTAGGCCAATGTGTGCTGTCCTCCTTTCAGAAACAATCCTTTATATCTGTAGCAATCATGGGTGTGTTTTCTTGCCCTGATTTTCCAGGGCAAGTTGAAGAAATACTCTTGCGATTTACTACAGTACACTACATGTATGTGTATACATGCAAGAAAAAAACGACACACAGCATAGCAATGATTATAATTGGAGTACGATTTGTATCAAACATTATATTTAGACTAAATTACATTTACAAGTGATTTACTCTCTTATAAATGAAGAACAATTATGTTCTGCCACATTAAATCAGCGAAATGAACCTGCTGTACACATAAAGCATTTAGTCAAAACTCACTATTAGCCTTCATATAGCAGGTTTCCCACTCATTGTAGCCTCCATCACCAAACTTTCATGTTATTAAGCAAGCGAAATGACTATTATCACATTGAGAAAGTTATGATACATAGAGGATATCGTCAAGACTATACATAGAAGTAGCTAAAACATCTGCAGTTATTTCGTAATGAAACACTGAGCAAAAATTACAATGTCATCAACAATTACCATAAAACATACGTCCATGAAATTAGATAAGACATGTTGCAAGACAAAGCACCTTTTATTTTGCCTGCTACTTAACACAATTGAAAATGGGTACACAATACAATTTCTTCAGTTATATCTATGCACATGAAGCTATATAATTCTTTTCATGGTCGTCTAATTTTAGAGAGTGATTCTGATTAAAAAAGTCAAGATCAAGAATTTTATTAACCAGCTTGATAATATATCAAATCAGGCAACAAAAAAAAGGATTGCCGTTCACAGAAATGGCCCCAATGTAGCATAACATATGCAAAGCTGCGACTGATTGAAATACAAGCATAAAGCATGATTGGAAGGGCTAATCAGGGGGATAAGGGGGGATATTGGTGCCATCATAAACTCTCATTGCGAGTGACAGGTGTCACTGCTGTATACACGGCCGCCAAATGAACAGTTTGTCACCACACGATACTACACCATCGTCAGTGCTGATCTCGTTAACATTGAGAAAGGTTGTTTATTTTTCGTCTGCATATACATTCATATTTTGGCAATTAGTGTGCTTTTCATTGACGTAACATAAGAACTAATGTGAGAACAAAAGATTTCTATGAATTAAAAAAAATGTCCATAAAAATTTGATTTGATCTTGAAATTGAAACTAATTGTTGATTGAAACTTAGATATTTACGTTTGTTTAGTTTCATGACCAGCAATATATTTTGCTTACGAATACAAGCCATATACCGTAAAAAGCTGTCAACATTACGATGATAAGATGAAAAAAACAGTGACTGGTAAACTGGTTTATCGGATACTAAACAACAATACCATACAAGTAAATCTTCCAACAATAAAGCATTGACCAGCAATAAAAGAGATACCTATTCGAAAGCCCAGAACGGGCAACAAAGACGTAATTGTTATATACAGCTGGACTGTAAAGCAGCGTAGAAGTAAATCGTTAAACAATAAACTCGCCACTTTTAAAGTATGGCGGATACGGTCAAGCGTCAGTGTCGTAAAGCATAAGGCATGAGAAGCCGTCTCAATAAAGCTGTGTGTAAATCACAGAATTGAGCACGGACAATCAGACTGTGGTGGCAGGGGACATGTTTATAACCCCCCTGCCTGACACACCCACAAATTGCTCCCCTTGCCGTTTTAATTGCCATCAAAGCGATAGAGGCTGATCTATCGCGCTCTGTGACACAGCGCTTTGTAAACAACGTACACCAGTCGAGTGGGCAAGTTCTGTACATGGCCATTAAGGACCTTTGTTCTGCATCCCGGATGTCAATCTCTTGTTCCATTTAGTGATTCTTTTTGGCAAGTTCTATATTTTGAATTTTGAAGAATTCAAGAGCAGATAATGATTTGGAAGATGTGATCGGGTGTAAGAGATAGTTAAAACTAAGAATACCAATGGCGGATCCAAAGAGTAGTTGAAATCTCCTTTAGAAATATCCTGAGGTTTGAAATGCATTTCAACGAACCACCACACAAGAATAAATACTTATATGTTTTCTGACTATTCTTCATCCAAATTTCTGCATCTGCTTACAGGTACGAGTAAACCAATTTACACACATTATGTTGTGGACTTTGCCATGGACAAATGAGATCTTTTCCTTGTCTTCGTAACGTGAATAAGCGAACATTCATAAGGAAGACTAACTGGCTATGGATGATGCTGCTAATGGAGGGAAAGTTAAGCTATATGTGTCTTGATAGAGCCTTCACCAAAACAATGGCCACAGAAAGACACATTCGACCATAACATACATTTCCTATGACTTCTATGAGTTTGTCTGTTTTCAGCCTAAGTGAAACAAATAGAAGGGTATCCTTGATAGCAGAGGCAGATTCTTGATAGCTTTGGCCTAGCATTCTACTTGACAGAGGCTGACAGAGGGGCAAAGTGAGATTCACAAGGCATGATGGCTACACGGATGGCAGACGTAATGGGGCAAGAGTCAAGTTATTGGCAGCCTGCTGATTTTGATGATGGTGAGAAGAGGGACACGCTAATCAGGCATGGTCGTGCAGGTGCTTTACTTCAAGTGCTTTACACCACACTTGTACCTCCTTACGATAAGTCTACATTAAGACATACATGTATGCCACAACATCTACTGTTTCCTATAATGCCACCTTGCCATAAGAAGAACAAATCAACGAATATTATTCACGTCAAAAGATTACGTATTATAATAGCCATACGTGTGCACACCTCCCAGTCATTAATTGTTGTTAGTCACCAGTGTGCATGTAAATTAGCCACTAAAATGAGACAAGGCGGCTGAACTGTTAACAATTCACCGGGAATGAAGTGTTTAAGTAGGAAGGAGGCAGTTCACCCTGTGGTTAATGGGCATCAATTAGCGGTGTGACGGACTGCCGCCTGCCATGTCCCCATTACAGCCTCCCCTCAAGACGCGCACACTGGTCTCCTTCACCCCCTGACGACGCAACGCCATTTTGAAGTCTCATGAAATGTATAACATCTATTCTTAATTAATTCACATACACCTAAATCAATCCTCATTTCCTCAAAGGTGGTGCAGGTTCACCTTCATGTATAGCAGATTATAGTGTTGTTTATGTTGTGGCATATCAATCAACTCAAGATTTTGCATCACACCATCTGTTGAAAATCGGCAAAAGTGGTCTGAGAATTAAAATGCAGTATGAAATGTAGTATTAATTAAATACTTAATGCGGAGTTGAGAAAGAAAAAATGGAGCACTGATAATGCCCCCAGATAATGTTATATGTTATTAAATGGGCTATGAATATTGAGTCATATTTTAAGTAACTGCGCACATTTACACAAACATACAATGTATTCTTTCCAATTACAAATACATATTTGTATATTTCAATATGTATATAATGGTATTACACTAATTGAGTTGAGCTATTGAAAACATGAAACTATCATTTTCATACACATTAACATCAGGTTTCTGGCAACAATTTGGATGTAAATGTCAAATCCATTTAAGCTAGTTGCTAACTTATTGACAGATACTTCATATAAATATGCATTTTATAGTGAAATATCGTTGCAATAAATTTGTTCTCTGTCATTTTTTAAATTCAAATTTAATGCGATCGCCTACAACATTTCAAAGGTTAATTAGATAACACTTTTCAATAAAATATTTCTTTTTTTATGTTTCATAGACCAAATATTTACCAATAACACGATTAATTACAGAGAATCAATAACTTATACATTTTATGGTCATTATGTCCTTGAAAAATAAGTAAAGGTCGGAAGATTATGGTTTGGTCTGCAGTTTCAATTTTGGCCTTTACATACTAAAACCGAACTGAGCTGATTAACTGACATGGTATTTTTTCTGCACCCTACCATATACATACAGATGTTCTGTCCATAACACAGTGTGTTGACTTGTGAAATAGTGAAATAGTTAGCAAATATTACCATTTAATATGTGCAAACGAGATGGGCAGTTTTATTTATTACACAGTGGCTTAAGACATGTGACGAGTCGATTAACCAACCATTTATTTTGTATTGACTGTCTGGCAAAACGTTCACGGTGCCTGTTAATTGACAAAATTGATTACATATAACTTTGTACAGCTAACATAACAAAACAAATATAAGCTTAGAAAAAGTGTATAATACCAGTTTGATTGAAAACAAAACATTGAAATGTAAGACATTGCCGGTAACAAACCTTTTTTTACAACTTCTATAGAATATCTGATGATACACACTTAGAACACAATGCCTCAGGAGGGTAGGAATTAACGTTAAATTTCTCAAGTGAATAGATTCCACGTGATAGACAATTAATTGCGGACTATGAACTGAAATGAAAATCCTGCCTGTGCAGTTCATAGGTTAATCTATTTACACGTCTCTTAATGACCACATTCGGAGATTTAGAAGTTTGCACAGCCGCAAATACGGCCATTTAGGCTTTTTAATGGCAGCTTCAGGTGTTTGAAGTGTGCGTAAAGAACAGTGGACAAATGGTGGTAGGTCACGAAGCCGAGTAGACGGCTCAACTTCTCCCATAAATTGAATTTCAAATGATTTCCTAATAAAAACAACCTATTTGATGAGCAGCAAAGGTTGTAGGAATTTATCTGCCATTAACATGTTTCATGCATAAGATGACAATGTTAATCACACCACTTATAGAATGTGGGCACGCCTTCGTGTAATCTGTAGTGTACATTAAGGACGGAGAGTCAAGCAATGCCATCTATTCAGATCATGATGCTGTTTGTTAATGCATTTTTTGTTACGATTAGTGCTGATATTAGTCAATGCACTATGGCATCAAGCAGTGTATGCTCAAAAGTAAGAAAAAGTAGCATAGCCTTGGGGCCTGATGAATGTTCAAGATTGAAGTGAGAATGTGTACTTCCTGATTCCTCTTTTCTTTAGCTAAATGTTATTCCAATGTAATTCAACTTTAAGGACCACTATTTTTAACTTATGAATACAAATGCATTTTGCTACTGTTGGCATCAATGATTGGGAAAAATATAGCCAAGGGAGCCGCCTGCATTTTAACAATCATATGATATTGTAGCGCAAGTCTAAACTCAGTCATACATCTTTACATACGAAATCAAATCTATATCAATTGTTCAAAACACCACACGATATGCTCCATTAACCTGTAGTAGTAGCTAGCCACATAACCATGACTCCGCTAATCCATGGAGTTAGAAGCCATACCCACATTCAGCCCCCCAACAACCGTCCCGCCTGACCCCCACCCCGGTGGCACACTGTGAGATTAGACATGACTTTGTCTCACCCTGTTTGCGGGGCGCCTGCCACGGTGTCTCAGCCTGTTTGTACGGCGGGTGGCGGCATGTCGCGGCCGGTTAGCGGTGAGGCGAGCGCCGCGACATGCCCCTTAGTCACCTGTGTCACCCACACATTGCGGCAGCAGCAGCAGCAGCAACAGTGAACGGAAGCGTATTGCATGTATTTAGTGAAGTTCCTCTGCAACTTGAGCGGATTGTTTGCATTTTGAAAACCCTGGACATCAGTTTTAGAATTTTCACCTACTGTGTCACCTCCCACATTGAGGCAGCAGCAGCAGCAGCAGCAACAGCAGCAGCAGCAGCAACAGCGAACAGAAGCATACTACAGTAGGACCTCTCTATCAGGACCACTTAAGGGACCAGTGTTAGATGGTCTCAATAGAGAGGTGGTCTCTATACAGAGGTTCATATTGGTAGCTTTATGTGTCACCCGCACATTGCAGCAGCAGCAGCAACAGTGAACGGAAGCATATTGCATATATTTAGTGAAGTTCCTCTGCAACTTGAACGGATTGTTTGCATTTTGAAAACCCTGGACATCAATTTTAGAAGACATGACACTCAGTTGCTTAGTCACTGTCACTGCAATAGCGTGTGTGTCTATGTTAAATTCCTCCATTTGAGGTGGCTTTATTTCAATCCTTTTGATGATACACCTGAACGTAAAGCTCAGTGTTGTCAATCTTATAACCCCATACACCCCACACAACCGAACAGCCGCATCTCATCATTCATAACAAAGGTCGTCATAGCAATTTTTTGCAACAAAAATATTAAATGTTACACTGAATATCTACATATAATCGATTACATGGACCATAAATCAACTGCTATCATGTAATTTTGCATTCTACTATTACACAATGGTAAAGACACAGCTGAATTCTATCATTCACGGTATCGTACTCGCTGCTGCTTGCCACGTCACAGCACTACAGCCCTGTAGCTGATGTGACTTACGACTCCCATTGTAATTAATGCAAACAGATTTTGAGCCTCCTTATTAGCCCAGAGTGCGTGTGACTTGGCCCGGGCCACCTGTGTCACCACACGGAGCCCTTTGCTGGTTGAAGCCGTCAAATTGCACGCGTCTTTTCACCCCTACAGGTTATGAATGTCGCTTTAATTAATAGAAGATACAGAAACAATGACAATGTCACCGCAACGAAGCTGGACAAGTTGCTAATTCACAAATAATTTGATTTGCGCAGTGAGCAGAGCTTTTGTAACCCTTGTGTCATCAAGAATCAGCGTGCGACGATCAATGTGCAGCAAAACCTCCACTTAAGACCACCTCTCTATTGGGACCGTCTCTATAATAAGACCACTTTTCAAGCCCCCAAACCTTCATAAAGCTACCAAAATGTACCTCCGTATAGAGACCACCACCCTATGGAGACCAGCTAACACTGGTCGCAAAGGTGGTCCTAATAGTCCTAATACTATACATTTGAGCACATGTTTCAGTTGGAGTGATTCACATTGTTTAAAGCAGAGGTGGGTGGATCGTATTTTATTATTATGTTATTGTTAATGTGATTTCTAAACGGTTTTACATGTATAAAAGCGCCATAAAATTTGAAGTATGAGGTGATAATTAAAGGTGTCAGCGAGATCATATCTAGGGAGCCCATTGATGATGCAGAATCATAAAGCAGTGTTCAGTTTATCTATGCTATGATGCTAAAACCTTTATCAGTTACAATGCTTAAAAATTGTGATTGATAAATATTTTCTGTTACGTCTGTATGTTATCAAAACTTTCTGAAATGTACTAATACTCTGTTTAATTGTTAAAACAAAGAAAATATTGTACATTGTATACTCTAACAAGTAATTTTAAAGTATTGAACAACTTTAATTCATGAATAAGATTTTTGACATTGCCATATCATCTTCATTTAAGGCAGCTCAAATGAAATAATTTTTTTCCCCCTTTGATGATACAACATTGAAATATAAGGCAACTAACCATGAAAGATTCCAAAAAGTATCAAATAATATTCTCATAAGTGCAAGGTACATTGTACATGGATGACATACAATGGGAAACTACAAGAAATACTTACTCAGTATTTCACATTATTGTTCACATCACAGTGGCTTCTGCAGTTACTAAAAAATGTTGTAATCATTTTGCATTTGCAGACAAAACAGCAATCAGCCATATCACAAATACACATTTTAAAAAGAGCCTATAATTTAAAAAAAAATAAAATAAAGCTTGTTATCAGATACCCAAAATCTATCATTCAGAAAAGTAATCTACTGAAAGTTGCTATTATACCGGTACGTCAACATAAAGATCAAAGAATGTGAGATTTTCAAACAAACATTTCCAACAATCAATCAGTGAGTTCTACTAAACAATGCACAGATCGTATGATGATAACTGGACGATAAAACCACAAAATGAGTCGCAAAATAAGTAAATCAGCTCATCAAAACCACTAAAGCCTGTCATCAAAGCAGAGATCACGAGCATTATAACCATGAAGATAACTGAATATGGCCGGTATATGGCACTGTAAACTTGCTTTTATACTCCCACGACGATATTTTGTGGCTACAAAATGGTGTTTCTGTTAACACAGCTTGTGATTAGAGACTTAACTGTTGATCCTTCATGTTTATTTACTCATTTTTATAGTTTATTAATAAATGAGACCATGATTTTTATTATACTAAAATCAATTATAACAGAAACTTGGCAATCTTTTTTTTTTAATGTTTTTACAAATGAGACGATGATTTTCATTTTACATTATTAAAATCAATTCTGATTAAAACTTGACAATTTTTTTCTTTTTTAAGTTGAAGCTTTATAGCCAATACATCGATACAGCACGATTTGAAAGGGAAAATTGTATTTTGGACTTGTAAACTAAATACAGCCCGTGAAAATTAAGCCTGTCTCTACTAGAGGAATGATTTACCTGTGCCCTATTATGAACTGATTTAGCTCCGTTATTCTACGAGATTTAGCCCTTTAGTTGCGGCTATAAATTGCCACACGAGGGCATGGCAGAGGTCTGTCGTTTTGAAGACGAGTCATAAATAGAGTGTTGTAGTCATCAGCTGAAGCCACAATGACATGGCGTGGCTGATTTACTCAGCTTAATTAGGCTGGGATTACAACAGGTTATGGATTTATGACTCGTGCACACTTTTTTACTATTTACATTCGTTTTCAGCACGGATCTTTGTCATCAGTGACTTTAATAGAGAAGGGGAGATGAACTTGAATATCTTAGTCGAACAAAAAAAACAATCATCAATTGTTTGTTTTTTGGTAATGGAATAGATTAATAGATACCTATTACAGATTTAAAAATTTCAACCCTTTCTGATTATTTCATATTAAGAAAAAAAAGTCTGCTGTATAATGAGGAAATAAAAATGGAGATTTATATATTTTTTTCGTCAAATTTATCATACTATGGCAACCGAATTGTGGCAAAGCATCATTTGACAAACATTGGTACCATCATTCTAACAAAATTGGTCATTTGTTCCATAGGAGCGTGCATCATTCAGAACAAGTGTGGTCGTTTGCATACGTAGACAACCGCCATTAATTGCATGCTTAATTAAAGATAAGTCTGTCGTGGTGGACAGATCTATGGTCGGGAGCGAGCGTAAGTTACTGGGGATAACCCCGAGTGAGGATTACCCAGTAAAGAAACCATAAAAATGCATTAGCAATGAGATACACGGAAAAATTTCATTACTGTCAACTGTCCGAAAATTTACTATCAAGGTGAGCTTAGCTGGTAAATTATGGTAAAACTTCAGCAACCTGCCTTGGACTCTACACTACTATTAAAATGAAGGCCACACCAAGTCGCATTTTGCCATG
This sequence comes from Streblospio benedicti, assembly GCA_019095985.1. NCBI lineage: Eukaryota > Metazoa > Annelida > Polychaeta > Spionida > Spionidae > Streblospio > Streblospio benedicti. The sequence goes on along the minus strand of CM032661.1, from coordinate 1,348,159 downwards.
CCAAATCCTTTTTCATTTTTTAAATAAAATATGTTTAAACCACGCAAAGGCCCAAATATGCCATACAAAATTTTGTTGTGCCCAGAACCACAAGTGTCAATATCCATGGTGATACTATTATTTGTACAGAGGGGAAAGTAAAACACATACTAGATCATCTAGATGTTTTCATCAGCTTCGGTAGTGTTTCGGCTTGTTCCACGACCACTACTGTCCTAAACTTTCCCCTTTAATAGCATTGAACATCACAAAATTACCAAAATATATGCTTACCGTACAACTCAACAATCAATATATACCAGGCTCATCACTCTCAATTTTAACATAACATGCAAATTTGTTGAGTGATTCGCTAACGTATGTGGCCCACCAACCTTGTGGGCGTTCCAATGCAATAATCTTTTTTAGCACTGAAATTGTATTGCTAGATAAATAACATATAAAAGTCCATAAACGTTTGCATGATTCTAAATGGTAAAAATTGTAAAAGTTTAGAGGAATACAAAGAACATGAATAAAAGATCAATATTTCAGTATTATGAACATCAAACATTTAAACTTTGTAATTTCCACAAGGTAATTGGCACTCACACATTGATTTCAAAGAAACTCCCTGAGGATTTTCCAGTGCTCAATGGCCATGTTGGCGCTTTATGCTAGGTAGGACCCCTTACACATGTGCTTATCTACTTTTGCAATTCACAGTTTGTTGTGCTCTAGCGACTTTACATTTACACCAGGTCATTGGCATCCTTGTGACACTTTGTCATTCTGGATTCCCTGGGGAGCATACAGGACATCGCTACCGTAGCGCAGACGTACTTATCAATCAACATTAGCATTCACTCACTTGCCCTGTACCTATTTAACATGTAGGTACCACGGAGCAGTATGCAACCTATTACAGGTAGGAATTTGCTCACCACTTACCACCATACGTGACCGGGAATCAAAACCACGACCTTCTGGTCACTAGGAGTCAACTCCCTATCTACTGGGACAATGGAACCCACTTTTCAACCAATTCAATTTCTATGCTAAGACCCACACACATTTTCTACCATTTCAGGACTCTATGTTAGGACCCAAACATATTACCAACCATGTCACTGCTCTATGTTAGGACCCACATACATATTCAACCATCTCAGTGTTCTATATACAAGCCATTCAGAGCTCTATACTACACACTTTTGTTCACACATTTCAGTGCTCTATGCTACATGACGCTCTAAGAAATTATCTTACAATTACAATCGTGGGTGCCAATAACTTGCAGAATAAAGTATTTGTAGAACTAGATGTATTTTCTCAAAATCTAGGACGATTGAAATAAGTAACAACTGGGCGTGGATGTTGGCTCATCATCAAATAGGAGCACTACCATATAGATCTCACAGGACCTGCTGTTGGTTTCAACATTCTGGCCAGCATCAGAGACTACCCTCTAATTATAAACAGGACAAAAACAAACCATCACAAACTCATAGGCCAATCATTATGACTTAAAATTACTAAGCATTTGATGACTATATGATTGCATTCAACTATAATCATCAAATATATCTTGCAAATAAGATATACACGCATGCATGCACCTGTAACAAAATTATGATGATTCTACAAATAAAACTATAAACTCTAAGGATAAGTTCTAAACATTTCTATAGCAATGCCGCACTATTAGATATATCAGCTTAAGCATGATCGCATTTACTGCCCATAACTCCTGCTGTCCCATTCAAGTGCTATTACGAGCAGGTCTTTTGTTACAGATTAAGACGTACGCAGACCTTTATATTGGGATTTTGTAACAAAGCTCTATAGTGGCACTTGATCAGCTGATGCTTCAATAAGGCTCTATTTACTTAAGATAAATTGCACATTACAGCAGTTGTGAAGCGGTCGTACATCGAAACGTTACACCTACCGGTCACACTTGTAGGATGTGCCGTGCACGCTTTCATACAATATACCTGCCGTAATTCAAGATGGTCAATTTTATACAAGCTGAATTTTTTTTTCTCTCAAATTTCAGTGAATTAAAATCTTGGTGTTAATTGGTGATACATGTATGTCATAATTTGAATACAAATATTAAATGCTGTACAAAACAGCTACTGAAGTGTATAAAAGACGTTCGTCAACCCATGATAGGAGTCTTTATGAGTATGATTAGTTTTTTTAATATCAGGGTTATCGCTTCCATTAGGCTAATCACAAGCAATAAGTATAAACAATGAAGAATATGCATTATTCAATGGAATTCTTAGATGACAAACATTATATCATATTATATTAATCGTATTAGACCTGGAGGACGACACATCAAAGCTGTGGACCAATATAGTCGTAGCAGACAATAATGAATAGGGATATCAGAGGAAGACAAATACAAGACCCGGAGAGTTATGTAGCGGAGAAGCATCCAGTTAACATAGGTATTTGGAACATAGAAGTAAATGCAGGTCCTTGAAAGTGGGGTCTCTACAGTTGATACATGTACAGGCCGTGTTTTGTCCTTTGATGTTACCAAATCGCGTAGATGAAATGCATTTAACTAGGGTCGTCAATTTTTTAACCCGGGACTGATAAATTTGGCAGTTAATACAATCAGCAGTCTCTTTGATGCGTATACATTGTACTGTACAACACATGTAACCACTGTGCGCATCGTTTTCCAGTAGGTAGCATGGGGAAAAAAAGGCCCAATAAATGTGTTCTCCCATACTTATTTTGTGATAAATTTCAGTATTTTCTATTAATGAAATTAGTGAATTTAGAAAGTACATATTCGGGTAATTGACATAGCAAAGTTGTACCGACGGATATGACAACCTCGTCAAATGGACGGGCACCCGAGGTATTCACGAGGACCCTACTTTAAAGTCCATGCTTGCAGCAACTTAATTTTTTCTACTTGATTTGAAATATCTATGCACAATTACAGAAAATGATTCAATGGCCACTCCAACCTTTTGGTAAGAACAATTGTTATTTGTTTTTTCAAAAAACAGTTATGAAAAATGCGATTTTCTTCTAATATTTTGAGCTAAACAATAAAAGCGTAATTCTAGATGAAAGGAGAGCGACAAGTAAGTCATTTGCAGCTGTTTAGGGATGACTTTTCTATTGATCTCAGACATGTCTTCTGCAAATCAGATGGACAAAAGTCTATTAGGAACCATCCTCAGAACGCTTCTGCTCAGCACAACAAGTGGAACACGAGGAGCTGTCTCGGGAAGTTAGACTAACACTGACGACACCTAGTGGCAAGAAAATGTACCAAAAGGGTGACATGAGTAAGAATTACTTTAAAAGTTTTGACTTAGATTGCTCAAGTGAGTCTTTATAACCCAAATGGTGTTAATACGTGTAGACAAATTCTCATCCTCGGCAATAACCAGTCAAATGTTATGAGCCTACTTGTTTATTGGCCTGATGTTAGATAAAAATCCTGAAAGTTTGTTATTACCATAAACACAGAATTGTTTGGTTTGATAATTTCTTACAATAATTTATAATAACCGGGTTTTTCTATTTTGATCCATTGATTACTTTCAAAAAGAGATTTCTTTTTCCACAGGACCTTTGCTTTTTATTTGTTACAGCAGTGAATAAAATGTCTAATAAGAAGTTGCCTACACATTTATGACTGATCGGCAAATATCACGTCTGCCTTAGACCTATTCTTATCCTTAATAAACTACGATTAATGAACATATTCACCTTTGAAGCATAAATATTGCCAGCCTGTATCTTACGATAAACAAGGGTCAGCACCGACAGTAAATACTCAGCTCCGACTGATATCGCAGAATTCAGTGGGTCATAACTCACACCAACGATGACAGGTGATGCATAAATCAACACTTATCATTCCCGTAATATTAACCATTGTATTGAGCTGGTTTACAGATACAAAAGTGTTGTGATCAAGGACACTTGCTCATACTGGACATATTATTGTACCACTTCAACAAAAAACTTTCTTGTGTTTTATCAGCGCCACTAAAATAATCAAAGAATAAAAGTCAATTGGTCATAGAAGGATTTCCCCTCAGATGATCTGGTTTAAGATAATGCTAAGCCGAAAAATTATGTTTTCTGTAAATAGTAGTATCAATAAATGATGCCTTTAACGGTGTAAGTGAAGACAATACAATAAGACTTATATTTTTCACATATAGTTTAAATTATTCTTTGGGGCAAAATGCCATTCTGTCTTGTTCACTAAAACACACGGTCATGTGAACATTACATATAATCGAATGATTTTCGCCAGACGTACCATGCATTTCCCACGGCAGATGTCACATTTAACTATGGGAAGATAGACAACTTCTTACATATATGTGATGTTACTCTGATAAAAATCATTCGGTTAACTTTTATCGCCTACATGTGTTTTGCAGATATGTTGGCCTCTCACGACGGTACATGCATATTTAAATCATTCTAGTTATTCTCTTAGCGCTTTTAAATGAGTAGAAATTTCAGACTGCACAAAACACATCATATTACTTCTATCAAAGTGAGCATAGTCTTTAACTTCATTACTGATTATCTTGCGACTTCACAGACGTTCCTTATTTCACTTATGCCAACATCACACATATATACAGAAATGCCAGGATTTTACTATTTTTTACGCCATTTACCAATTATGTTGGTTTCCTCTACTAGGTCACAATCTTTTCAACAATTTCAACAAATAATAATACCTACTTACAATGTAGGTGACATAAATAAGTCTGCAAACATACTAAAGACAACTTTGCTCAGCAGGCCACCATAAAGAGATGCTCATTTGACTTTTACATGTAGCCAAATAATCACAAGTCCAGTCAGAACTGATGTTTCAAGATAGTCTGCTAAACTTGGGCAAATGTTGGCAAATATCAGACAAGATTTAAGTAACGAAATTGCATCAAAAATATAATAGTTTTGTAATTAAACAATGCAGCCACATAATATAAAGCTTTCTGTGGCCGTAAAGCACGGTTAGGTGACGAGAATGAGCTATGTCTGCCCGTGGATTACGTGCCTTTGCCACTTCCTCTCTTTGGTGATAAAACTGAGTTACGGTGACAATTAGCTGCCTTAGCCGGCCGTTACTACGGTGATGGGTGGGTCGTGGTCGCTATGACAACATATGTCTCACGTTAATGTCGACCCTACATCATGCGCACTGACAGCGGTCTTTCAACAGCTGGTCCAGGGGACAACTTCAATTAAAACTTTGAAAACTTTCACCCCATCATAGCGAGGAAAGGCCGTAGCTTTGTTGGGACAGTTTTAGGTTTTGACCTCATCATGAAGATATCACATAATGGGTGGGTCAAGCACATTGGATGAAAGAATTAACTAATTCATCCTGGATTAAACAAGCAAGTTTATAGCATCAACCAAGAGGTTTACAAATAAAAATAACAATACATAGAAATTGTAAAATCTTTGAAGATTATGGTTTATAATATGTCAAAACCTATAAGTGAGGGCTTACTCTATCCTCGTAATGAGGAGAATGCCAGAGTCGTTTTGGTTCACAGTAATCATGTCATATTAAATCTTGTAACAAAAAGAATCAAATAAAATCATGTTTAAAAACTTTAACTAAGATATCACACATTATTACGCTTTTAGATTGTTAAAACTTGTCTTGTTTTGTTCAAACGAAATAATATAATAAACCGAATGATAAAATTATGGGGTAATAGGGGATTTATATATAAGAGAGAGAAATTCTATCTCATGGAGGATATTTTGTCAATTTGTCCGTTGTTAAATGAAGGTTTTTATTTTGAAAAAGGAGACTTAGTCTCGAAAACAGTTAAATAAAATAATTTAAAAACTTTTAAAAACTTTGATTTTTTGATTAAAACGTAGCAGAAAAGAACATCAAAGAAAATATAAACTTATACTAAGAGTTAGTAAATGCAATCAACAATTTGAACAATGTTATTATATTTTATTTTTGGCAAAAGATGCATAGCAAATAAACTGAACACAAACATACTTATATGTAATATATTTGAGTACTATCAAAAGTGAAACTTTAAGGAGTTCCTCTTGCATAAAATACTCGAAATCCAAATATACATTATATCATCTCATCTCAAATAGAAAATAAACATTTGTCCACTTGCAGTGATAATCTCATCCTCATTCTCACAGAAAAAGCTTGGGCAAGACTTTATTATCATAACTAATGGGAATGTATATATTAAACATGCTCTTAATCTAATATATCGCAGTGAAACTGTACATTATTCATCATCATATCAAACATCAGATAAGAAATTATAAAATAAATTATATTAAGGTATAAATAAATCAATTACATTTAATGTAATTTTTGGACACAGTTTCACTGATTCACGTACAAAACACACACACTTGCCTGCCAAGGGCCTCACTGAAAAACACATTATCCACAACTTTAACAATGCATTGTAACAAAATATATTGTAATGTCTTATTAAATGCACATTTTAGACCAGTGTGCAAATTAGTAAACAATTATTTGAGTCTTGAATTGTATATATAAAAAAATGTTTTAAAGAATTACCTTGCAACTTACTGACAAAATTTTCTTTGTTAGCATTCACTTTTAGCAAATATTTATGTAGCAAAAGTTTTAGCATCCATTCAAATTGACATTCAATATCATTCATAAACACTTGTAAATAAATAAAAACAAAAAAATGTTTCCTAAATCATATGCACACCTAAAAATTCTGAGATGAGATCAAAATCTCTAGATTGAAAATGTACTTCATAGAAGTAACTAGTGCAAAAGTTTTTTCTTCAGTGTTCATTTCCTCTAAAGTTCCACCACAGAGCACCAAAAACTGAGATAACAATATAACGACTATCTCAGACAAAAAATTGTCTGAATTCATTTCTAGCATTGCTTTGACATTGACCTAGTGGAGTATTTCTTTCCTCTGTATCATGCATTTATAACAAATGCACACGTCCTCGAAATTTAGCAACGAACGTTTATTCCCGCCCTCAGTTCCCTTAATTAAGACTCAATTTCTTAGAATTATATGTAGAGGACATTTTCCATAAGGTGAAAGAAACTTCATCAGCCATAACCAAATTTCTAGACAAATATATCCATAATCCTACTGATCTACGTTCACCATAGATCATATAATATTTATGACTCATAAGTAATATTTATCTTACGAAAATATAAGTAAGGGATGATGTATATTTTGTCACCGATATTCCATTTCGAGCGAGGGGGGGTTTCAGTCAAGTTTTGGATACACCACTTCTTTTGTGGGTCTAATATTTCATCGCACGTGCTAAAACTTTTCATACCAGAATTCTAATATTTTCTATTTAATTGTGGCATTAAAAGGATACAGAGCCGATATCACTATGATCTAACACTATGTAGATATCTGTCTTTGCCAATTAGTAGCTCTAGTCTAACCACAATACGTGGCTTAGTCTTTATGTTTCCCATAGACCTATAGTATAGTATAGTATAGATTAAGATCGATACTAGCCATATGTATTTGGTTAGCTCTAGTCTAGATTGCAGAAAAATGCATCAAATTTTCAAAAATTTTCGGGGGGAGATCCCCCGCCCCCACGCGCAGAAGGGGGGTGTCCCCCCTCCCGCACCCACCCCCCGCGGCGCCTGCGGCACCGCATACGCGGCGCCTACGGCGCCGCTATGTCGGCTTCGCTGACTTTATTACATTTAACAATTTCATTAAAGATTCACTTGACACATCGCAAGAAATGTGCAAAAACACGATTATCGCATAAAAAACGGCTTGTAAAAGAATGCTATTGCCACCTAATCGAACGAATAAAATTTATCCGACACGATTAAACATTAACACGTTTAAATAACGATGTAATTTAAGAAATATGTAAAAAATACCTAATAAAATTTGTCACATCCGCCATATCTATGTTTATTTCGTCATCATAAATCACGCTCACACGAGAAATGATGACGTATTTCTGACATCGAACAAACTAATTATTGCGCCATCTCATTGGCTAACAGATGGCGCAACTACCAATAATATTTAACGTTTCATTCGTTTCATTCGACTAATTTATTGCGCCATCTCATTGGCTAACAGATGGCGCAACTACCAATAATATTTAACGTTTCATTCGACTGACGACGCTAATCAATGGCTCATTATCATAATTTATGCATATGTATGCAGGTTGCAGAGAATCAGCCTTAATCAATCGCGCATGGCTGTTGCATATTGTTAACATAGCCCTTTCGATAAACGATATGTTAGCAGACAGGTAGGGCGATAATAAAGAGCAATTTTGTCGCCTTGATCTGGGGAGTAATCGATAGATTTCTTAAAATATTTACAATATTATGGTCTCAAAGTGTGATAATAAGAATCACCATCAATACTTTGAATAATGGAACCTTTTAAGTGCAACCGGCTGATGCAGGTAACAATATATTTTGATTTTTTGATGTAGTTGAACTTTATTGTGCTGGTGTACACTGATTTCCGGGAAAAACGCAGTATGTTTTATTACTAGTGAAAATCTAGCGTTCAAAGTATGCAATCACGTCATCAAATTCTCCTATGAAGTTAGAATTGGCCACGAACAAATGCAGAATAAAATACATATATCACAACAACGACATTACTATATTTATTTCTTAGTGATGATAAAGATTAAATGTTGTAAACTTAAAGAACTGCCAAATTTTCGGTCATTCACTTTTACCATTTTTTCTAAGGTAACATTTCGGTGAAGTGTTAAAAGATTCTGACTGGATCTGAACTCGTGGAATATATGGAAAAGTATCACTTGTTGGACAGGGTTGGAACCCCCATTTGAAATAGAGTGAAATGAGCAAATGGTTTCCACGCCATATCAATATTATGATCGTTCCCAGTCTGAAGAACTTGCAACTAAGACTAAACATCATTGGTTCACACAGTGACCCAGATAAGTGATATAAGTGATAACGCTCACTTGTATACTGGACAAGTATGGCAAAAAAGTTACTAGTCCTGCAAAGAAAAAAATTACTTGTCCAACTTGTTCTATATAATTTGGCTTTGAGAAAAGATGGTTGTCTGGAGGACGAGGATGTTAAGATTGCCACATGTCTTGTTCATTTAATACTAGTCCGGGACTAGTGGACTAGTACTTAACGGGGGCACTGGTTCACATCAGAATTACAATATAGAGTGTAAGCTTAGAATCCCTACAAAACACCATATTCCTCAAAGAGAATTCTAACCAAATGCCGGTAAAAGGCCCACAGCTCTGTATATTGTATTGCTGTAGCTCGCTGCCATCAATACCAATGACATTCCATCAGCAAAACAAAGGTTTACGGCCTGAAAACATGTCCACAAATCCTCATTGTAAACCCATAACTGTCTTGGCCAATTTATCAGGAAGCCCAATGTTAGGCCTCGGCACCCACAACATGCTTTATGGAACCAACGTACAACGCTGGATTTGTCTTACAAGTCAAATTAGATCTATTCGATCATTCAGGCATTTCACAAATTCTAGCTATCACAATACTTGATCTACATATAAACACATCTGATCTCATATCATGCAATTTGGGCCGACCCTTTCTAGAGAAGCATCAATTTTTGTTGCATTCATATTTCATCAGGATTGAATTGACTATTCCACAACATTAGCACAAGACAACATATGCTGTAAAATCTTGATTGTACGTTTTCTACAAGTTCAGTATCTATGCCCAAAATGTATGAGAATGGCAGCCACGATCTACACGGTGCTGTGATCCACGCGGCCCCCTGGAGGCCGTATACAACACTAACCCGTCACCAGACTCTGGTTTATAATACAATATTGGGGTCACATGACCTACACCAATCAGTCAACACAGACCAAAATTAAAAACTATGACTACAAAAGAATATCAAGCATGTGCTGTATAAAAATTGTCCATCTTGAGTCGGACTAATGTAGACAGGATCCTGCTGCCACAGTCTTTGAACAATTGATACTGTGATGATTTGCGGGGTACACATTTACTGGACGATTACATAAAATGGGATATTTCCTCAACTTTGCAGTATTAGAAATATCTTCACTCTGAAGACCCTTAAAAAGCATAGTTAGCATAATAAAAATGACTTGGTTCAAATAAAATTTATCATCAAAACAATAGGTATAATGTTACTAGAATATTCACATCATCTCATCGGATGATGCTGTTTATTTGTTTTCTTCCACAAAAATAGAGAATTACATTGTATTAGAAAATTGGTTTGAGCATTGAACCCTACAAGAGTACCTGTACAGTCAGAAAAGTTGAATCACAATATTAAAGCCAGGTTGTGTATTTCCTTATGACTGAACACATAGATATATTGTATTTTCTATGGTACTTTCAAAATTATCAATATGATTTTCTTTTTGCATCTTACATAAATCGATGGAAGGTCCATTACGCGTCATAGCGTAGGGTGCAATATAGTAGCATATAAAGAAGCTTATTTTTAAAACTTCAATGATATTTGTGATATATTGTAATCGAGTGCCTGGGTATACTATTGTTGTGTCAAACACAATAGCTATTCAACCCACACCGAAAATGACATTTAGAGAAGAAATTGATTTTGTAAAGTACTTTGCAGATATTTTCTATTATTTGCTCAAACTTTCTTGTTAGTTATTTTTCAACTATATTATGATCTTTGATTGAAAAGGGATAGTATTTATAATGAACACGTCAAAATGGAAATTAATACTCGCTCTGGTGACTTATATCAAACTTGCAGAGGTTGAAGGTATGATTTGAGGCAAATTTTGCAGTACAAATTTTGAAGAGAGATTAAACATCATATTCAACCAACTTACTTTTCTAAACTTTACTAACTTACTCGCCATTCCCAAATAATCAATGATACATAAAATATGAAAAATACAAACTTGTATTTGATTTACTGGTGATTTCTTCTACACATTTTTATCTTCATTTTGTAATCTGTTAAGGCACACTTCATATTTGTTAAGCTCATTACTCACAATCACATAAGTAAAAAAAGTATCATAATAGTCGAAGTATAGTATTGCATGTCTACCCAAGACATGCAAAATATGGATTCCGCAAATCTAAACAAGATTAGCAAATTGCATTTTTAGAAATTGATTTTTTTTCTGCTTTATGATTTATATACGAATTATTTTTACATGACCTATTGACATCCTGGTACATTTAAATGATAGATATTTCATACTACATCACTAACTTATTCTCATGAAAATTGCAGCTAACTGGTTTGATGACCTGTTCCCACCAGCTACAGAAGAACCAATTAAAGTCTGGTGTTATGTATTTGCAAAGAATCAAGATGGCAAAAAAAGAGAATTGGATGTCTATGAGTGTGAAACTTTGGATTCAAAGGATGACGTATTCAAACTGGCCACTGAAACATTCACACATACTCAGGTCGGTCCCATTATTCATGAGAATTCTAATAGATACCTATTGGAACCTGTCAATTTGTAGTTAGAACTTTCTATGATGTTGCATCATCTTCATCAGGCCTGATGAAGATAATATCTAGATTCTAGAATGTCTTCATTTCCGACTTATATACATACAATTAATTGCAATTTCTATGAACACTCTCGAATGAAGATTGCAATTACAGAATGTTTCTTTGATATACCCATGGGCGGGTGTTTGTCGTATGTAATCCGTTTTAGGGTTGATGTACATTATGCTCTAGTATATACTTCATTCCTTCACATTATTGAAATAAGCTGACACAGTCCTATGCAATTACAATCAAATATTTACACCAATATTCCATAGCTTCATTCTGCAGTAGATCAATCAATAAGCTGGTTTTGATTGGTTATATTAAGTTTGGATTTGATTGGGTAGTTAAGTTTGCATTCCCATCCTATAAGGGTCTAGTCCTAAATCGATTCTGTGCCTATTAGATACCCTTCTATATAATAGTAGCAGGAATGAGATAATCTCATCCCTGACAGTTGTCAAAATAATAATTTATTTACATGATCGATTTTTTTGTAGCGATATAAGGAACTTAGAAAGAATAAAATAAAACCTGGGGAGTGGCCATGCATAGAAGTGAATTTCTGGCAAGGCTGGGAGAAAGTCGATGAAAGATCAACATGTGAAGATGGGGTATGCTTTGTTTTTTTATAGTAATTAAATGTTTCCTTGGCAGAGAGAATATAGGTTTGGGTTTGTGACCATAACACTTATGATATGTATTATTCAGTTTAGGTGGAAAGTGGATGTTGAGCACACTTTTCATTTAGCATGTTCATATTGCTTAACAAACCCTGTACAGTCTGCACATTGAATAAAGCTCCTAGCTAGGAACACCAACATCATGTTGGCAGAGAAATAAATACATACATCCTAGCCAGTTTCTTTATATCCAAAATGTTCACATGCATTCACATACCTTGTATAAATTGTTTTGCAAAGATTTCATTTACCTGGCGCCATTTTGTAAGGCTAACACGGCGGTATACACCAGGCAGGTTGTAAAAAAATGTTCGCGGTTCATGCACTTTGATTTTTATCTTTTTTGTAAGCGCACTGTGCGCTTATTAGAACAAATACAGTAACTATGCTTATCGCGTATTGAACAGACTACAATAGGAACATATTCATATAATATACAAGTTAGTGTGTAGTTAAAAAGACTACTGTATTTTGTCTGATATGAAAAGAAATGGTACGAACTAAATAAATCTTTATTTGTATTCAATTATACCATGCACATCATATTCATTCAAATAAATTATTTAATCTTGATGTTGTTCTTAACTTTCAGTTGCCAGGTAAGTCAGCATTTTTCTTTCTTTCTATAGAATTCTGTATACAACGTACCATGACAGCTTTTTAACTAAAAAAATATTTACTGGTTTACATCGAAAAATTCTTTCAAACAAGTTGTGAAGGCCCATGCACAATTTGGTTCTTACAGGCAATACCATAAGTATGTACTCTGTATTTTAGATGATATCATTGACTTTAACGCAAACTATGTTGTAATTGTGAATGTGTATGGTGAATTGGTGGAAGAGGGGATAAGAAAATATGCAGAACCGGGCTATTTCGAGTATGGAGTGTATCCAAAAGAATCTGTTGCCAATCGTATCACAGATGAACTGGTAACATTCTATGAATCTAGAAATTCTTTTCAATCTTTGATCATTTTAACTTGTTTCTTGCATTTGATTTTGTCTAACGAAAATAAATAATATACATTATTTCAGGCGGAGCAACATTATGTGTACATGGCAATGGCACAATATATAAAAATGATTGACAATGGTATTTGTTTCATACTTATTTCCATTAACATACATGCTATATATTTCTAAACAATGTTTCTTTTTTACAAAAGGAAATTCACATACAACTTAATGTTATCAATTTTACATTGTACACAGATCTGAACATCTGCCATACTATCTCTGTGTGGAAGAACCCGGTGGGCCGAAGATCAGAGCTCCTAGCTGTAGACAGCACCAGACTATCTCAGAGAACCAATTGCACGGTAAATTTCAGCTCTGAACTTTATGATACTGAGTACATGAACTCCTATTTGTTTACACGAATTTTTCTTTAATGCATTGACAAACAAAAAAAAACATTTTTACTGGTATGTTGGTTAATCTGGAGACCAAAAATTTCTTCATTGTTTGTTACTGATTCTAATGAAGTTTCACTTCTTGTTTTGTAGCTAAAAGGTAAGATTTATCTCTAAAAATAATTCATTTGATAAGATTTTGGTGGTTATCAAGTTAATATCAACTTAACTCTGTGAAAGCGATCGATTTGAGTAAAATAAATTCAATTTCATAATTGTTGAGTGCATGCTATTCTTTTCAATGACCAGTTTGTATTCATGTGCTTTATGTTTTATTTGTACAGTTTTTTTATATGTATATGCAATTTGGGCAATGTATTTAGCTTTCTATACAGTAATTTAAAAGCAATCTCTTCCCTTATAGATAAGATAATTAATTGATTTCAAAATCTATTTAAGGACGTGATGAGATATTACCTTATGAGTAAGTCTGGCTTTAATATATAGCAATATATACAAAAACGATAGTGTTATAAAGATGATTGTTAAGACATTACTTCTCTTACATTCGTGAAAAAGTACAAGCATCAATACATTTGTAAAGTTAAAAAAAAACATTGCTCAACAAAAAACCATTAGTTATAAAGTTTAAAAATGACTTCAATTATGATGTTTTGCACTGCTAATGCCATTTTTCAATCACATCTGTGACTTGCATATAGTGGTATAAACACTCTAAATTACTCTGCACATCAATAGAGCATTATATCTCACAAGAAAGTCATCATTTTTGTGATGCATCACTCAATAGTCTGACAATCAAATTGTTCTCCTTTCAAATGATTCTTCATTTGTACCTGTCAATGCAAGATACGTATAAAAGGAGGACCTGAAATTTAAACACTTGTATACGCTCGTAAATTTTGACAATGAAAAGCATTCTTAATATCTCTTTTTTCCAGACAAAAAAAGCTACTTTATTCATCAACTGAGAAGCAATTGGCAAAAATCACTACATATCGGCAAACAGGCAGTCAGTTGTTAATGAAAAACGATAAATTGACAGATGCAATTTCTATAAATCTGTCAACAACACAATTGGTAAATTGAATGGTAGAAACAGAATGTCCTGATGCTGTACATGATAGTTACATGACAATGTCATGACACCACCTTCTTCACGTACCACCTACACATAAGTTACTGTTGCTCTTGAGGCCGTGTTTATACATTTCAAAGGTAATATTATTGAATAACCTGTGATCTAAATTGGTAACAAAATATTTGTAAAAAATAATCCTTTTGGAAGCATAGTCCCAAATAATGTAAATTAAGAGTTGACACAGAATACCAGGTAGTTGCTACAATCTTTGTATCTAATCAGGAATGTAAAATGCCATGTCTTTGGAATCATGAACACATAGGTATGATTAAGACCATTCAACAGTAGCTACACTGAGATTTATAAATCCACCTCAAATTCTATAATTCAGCATGAGTAACAAATTCTAAATGATACTTCCAATTTGCATTTTTCAAACTGGCGAGTTCAACATCAGGCAATGCGTTTCACAGTGCACAAATGAAACAAAAAGTGCAGAAGCCTACAACAACAACGACGTACACTGTTCATGACATATCTGGCAGAGTAGAGCAGCCATTAATTGCCCTGGCCCCAGACATACAGCGCACCACACCATCTCATCATCATTGTACACCATGCAAACAGGCCTGATTTACGGTTATGGCCGGCGAAAAGTTCATCATGGGCCCCCATAAAAACGTGCTGCCTATGTTGTGACTGATGGACTTTGCCACACTGAGCCAATGGCCCAATTTTTCCACCGCTGATGGAGCCGGGGCATCTCGCTGCCGCCACGTGTCAATCAATCGTAGCTGCCAACCCCAATTTGTGATGATTTACGCGCGCGGAGCCGTCAGTTCGTAACACTGATGGATGTCGCTGTCCGTCGTTTTTCGTCACTGATGTGGCCAGAAACCAGTTGGCGGAAATTAATGCTGCCTGCCTAACTAGTCGTGGGTAACACTAAGCACCCGAGGTAATTTACTTGCCTTGCTGAACAGGATAACAGTAGACCCTCTCTATGAGTCTCTATTAGGACTACCTTTGGGCCCAGTGTCAGGTGGTCTCAGTAGAGATGTGATCTCTATATAGAGGTTCATTTTGGCAGCTTTATGAATAATTGCTACCGTGAAAAGTGGTCTTAATAGAGAGGTGATCTTAATTTGAGGTTGTACTGTATGTTGATGACGGACTTGTATCTCAGTGCAGGTTGTTTGCTACATGAAAAAATAGCTATCTACACAACAACAACAGAAGAACCTAGTTGGTATGGCATGAGTCAAATAAGTGCTTTTCAACGTAGACGTGGTTACCATGTCACATTCCATACAGGCACAAGACACAGAACGAACCAAAAACGAAAGAGCACAGGATCAGACATTATGATATTGAATCAATCAAGACCCAACTCATATGCAGAAGTTACTTTCAGGGATTGACCAGGTTTCCAATGAGTGTGGCCAGCCGGTCCTCCAGGACTCCACATCGCCATGCCAGTTCATCAGTTCATCACCCGCTGCCACTTGGGGACCTCCACATGTCACTGTCAGCGTTGCCATGACAACACAGCCGTGTAACCTTGTGGGTGGGGGCTGATGGACAGCCTGGTACAGCCTGTGATGGGAGCAGCATGCTTTATAACACTGTGGCCATTGACAATGCTCTTTGTTGCCTGCCCACTGACTCAACTTTATAGGCGCCCCGGTATAGAATGTCCCATTTCTTGGCTCGTGTGATATGTGGATGTGCAGGTTAAAGAGAGATGACTGGTGACACCACAGAAAACACATTAGCCACGGCTTGAATAGCGGGCCGCTACTTTCCCATGTTTTACGAGACATTCTTATGTCTTTCTTTCAACAGCCTTTAGTCTTGTAGCAATGGTCACTGAATAACAGGTGGCTTTTTCGGTTCTAAGACGTTTGTACAGTATGTCTTAGTTTTATTTCTAAGTTGAAAAAAAGATACATGTAGAATCAGAAAAATAAGATTTTGTCTAATGTATGCCTTTATTTCGATAAAGCTGAAATCTATGACCTTTAATATTAGAATGATGCAACTGAAAATGATCGATCATTGATCAATGCAATAATTTCTGACTTAAAAAATGTTGATTCTTTTGTGACGACAAATTGTCGTCTTGATGTAGGAACTGTTAATGCTCCACCTTTCACCTCTCTTCCAATATTTGACTCACTTTTCTATAAAACTAGTATTCAATGATCAACTGCAACTAAAGTGAACGGATCGAAGTGATTTCAAATTGAGTTGAATACAACTTGTTAAACATACTCAAGAAGGCATTAATCAAATCACAATGGCTGTTTCCCATTTAGTCACTAGTCCGCTCTAGACTAGTAGAACTTGGGGAGGACAAGTGCTGAATTCAAGTAACTCGCCCTGCATATGAGTAGCTGTGGAACCAAAACACATTTGGCAACTTGTCAGGAAGAGTAACTTTTCGGGAGGTCTAGAACCTTTTTAAAGTTACTAGTCCTGCTGAAGAGTAACTATTGAAGCCTTAACTGGGAGACTGAATAGTGAATTAGAAGTCCAGATAAGAAACTCTTACGCCTCAAACCCATGACCACATGAAGTGGACCTCAATGAGCATCACGAAAAAAACGCCGGCCCGTCGTATCCCGCTGGCTGCTGCGCGGCTGCTCACTCAGCCTCAGAGGCAGCCAAGTTTTACGACAGTCGAGGGTCGCACAAATCACAAAGTTTGGGCAGATTTATGATGGACAGCTCATGGAGGCGGCGGCTGCCGGTTGAGGCGTGTTTGTGCCACGCTGCCTCGGCCACCCGGCTCTAATTAACAGCAATCCAACTCACTCCACGCGAGCCACCCCAAATCAATTACCTCCTTAATTGTAAAACATCAGACTTCACCATAGCTGCAGAATGTGTGCATTTTGGGCTGTGAAACAGAAATAAATGCATTTTCTACATCGATGAACTTGACGTTTTTGAGTACTTGATCTTCTGTATTTTGGGTTATCAATTTTTTTTTTAATTTCAGGACATACTGATGCTTCAAATGCATTTATAAAACGCATCCAATTCACTTTATTGCATAAGACATCAGGGAAGGCATTTGTTCTTTATAAGGGTGACTTCTTGATAATGACTACTCAGTTATCTTGATTCAAAAGATTATAGGATAGCCTCCAAGATAATTCTTCTAATCACACACATCCTTAATGCGTACGGATTTACGGAGCGGTGGTCGGTTATGTTTATAGTATGGAAATCAGAGGAAATGTGTGGCGATGATAGGGGGGATTAATTGGGGCATGGTCAGGGGTAAAATCAGGGCCCATAAAACGCCGACCCCTAATGGCATGAGGGGGATGAGGCAAGTGACAGGTTTATGATGTTCATCAAAGATGGTTAAGGCCCCAGTAGCCGGCCACTGCTACATTATCATCAGTCACAAACCCAGGGATTAATAGAAATACATTTCATGAAATCTCTAAATGGTTGTTGGTTCCGTTTCAATTTGCAGCCCATGTGAGCTCATCAATTCATTTTTGTATGTAGATCTTGTAACTTTTTTAAAAAAAAAGCACACATAACAAGTATCATTTGTTGTCAACTTTAACTCCAAATTCAATTATTTCAGCAAATGACATGGAAAATGTGTCCGCATATGGTTGTAACGTCTACAGAGCCCGATATAAGCTGATTGGCTCATATCACACTGAGTGTACACAATCATGACTGTGCCCACGCCTGCTGCTGATGCCCATATACAGGCGGCGGCCGTGGCGGGTAGAGGGGGGTATCTGGACACACACCTCTCCGCCTCGTAATGTCATTAGGCTGATGAGTTTTGCTGACTGCTTTACGACCGGCGTGGCGGGGTGGCACATAGAGAAATCAGACTTTATGAGCTGGCGGGATTAGCGTTGCGCTTCCGCAGTGGATTGGCTCAGCTTAGCGGTGACAGCTGATTGATACGCGGGTGATGACCATGTAATGACGGACGTTTGTCTAATGGCCGCCGCCACCGCCCGCGCAACTACGCAACCGCAGCAGCAGCCTTAAAGAACGTGCCAGATGCTGCAGACTCAAGCATATTCAGAACAGTAACAGGCAAGTCAATGCCGTGATTTCATAACAGTTTAACATGTCTTTCTTACCACGGCGTTTAATTTCATAACCATACAGTTGAGACTTGCTTATCTCAAAGTTTGAATGGATTACATTGATGATTTTGAGTTATTCAGGGTCAATATTATTTAAGTAATATACCAAGAAATGTCTTAATTTTAAAGAGGGTAGTGTCTGAAAAGCACTGACCAATTAAATAGTTATAGTGAATTTTAAAAGGGAAAGTATAAGTACACAATCACTCAAAAAAGGAGGCGTTTACAGACCAAATAACTTTCCTAGATTGATGATTGAAATGTTTCTTCACGTAGATTTAAATTAAAACTATCCCAAACCTAAAGTCAAACACTACTAGACAAAAACACATTTGAAACAATGCAAGTTAGAAAAGTATGTTTACAAATAGTCTTGTTAAAAGCAGACAAATGAGCTATTCCATTTGGAAGTGTAAAAAGTAATTATAGCTGTTGGTGTTTGAGCTATGTGGGTGCTGGTGGGGCTATAAACCTTGTGTTTATGCGCCAACCTTGTGCTGTTACGCGCCTCACGCTTGATTCATGGTGCAGACAGGTGGTTCGTCAAAAGCTAAAGTTTGCATAATGAAACGTCGTCATATCATAGCTATCTCCATAATATCATAGTTTTTAAAAACAAGTTATCAGAAACAAATGAAATTTCACTAAATGTGGTTACATGTTTATTTACACAGAGCATCAATTCAAGCGAGCTGACCACTTATTTCAATGATATTGTGTGGAATTTATATATCATATTTGCAGAATTGGAAAATCTTTTTTTTGCTATTTAGGTACAGTAATGGATAATTATGGATACATTTGAATTTCAAATAAAAACTTCAAAAAACAAGAACCAAATCACAATTTAACTTTTGGAAAATAATGACTGTTTCTCACATGTAAACACTAGCACCACACTCACGAAGACATTTACAATCATGATAAATTAGCTGTTATCTCAATAATTACTGTACAAGACTTAGAACATGGGCTTCTTAAATCCATTGTTGCAAACAAAGCCAGCGATTTCAATGGCCATTCAACTGGAGAATTATGTGCAAAAATCTATACAGAAAATGAATGCTAAAACAGTGTAGATTATGGCTCCATAAAGCATGTCTTATCACATAGATAAAGCTGCTAGCTTGAGCTGAAATATTAGCTCTTTACAGCAAACAGGCTTATAAATACTGAGAAGCCTGATAGGGTGAGAGCATTCTCTTGAAAAGCAATTCAACATCCTGATTTATCATTCAATAGTTCAATCGCAAATTGTTACTTCACATGAGCAAAGATCCACATAACACACACAAGGCTATTCTTTTTATTTGCCACTTTTATATTTATTTTCATAATGAAAATCAGACATCATTTCTTAGTGTATTGGCCGTGACATGTCATTTGACCCAACAGTTAAAACATTTACAATCATCTGAAAACCACATCTGCACAATAAATGGTCATTCCAGAACAAAGTCATCAACTTTTCTCTGGCACCACAGTGATCTAAAATGTCCATATAAGCATAATATAAAGCAATAATCATCAACTGATGTCTAACTAGGAAGTTGGTTGAACAGACATGAACCTAACCCAGAGACAATGAATGCATACTCTGAGATAAACACTCGCTTACCATAACTCTACACCAAAATGAGACTTGTATAGGGAGAACTCACCTGTGTGGATGCGCATGTGCCTCTGAAGTTGTGACGGTTTTTGGAAGGCCTTTTCACACTCATTGCACTTGTGCGGAGCGTTGCGGAGCCGCTCACCAGGGACGCCCGTGCCGGACATGTGTGTCAGCAGGTGCTCCTTCAGGTGCCCCGCACGCTTGAAGCCCTTCTGGCACACCTAGAATGTACACAATGTAATGATAGGTTAGTTGTGGATTGACACATGGATTGGAATGAGATATATGATTCATCATGATCAAGGGAGTGAACAGACAAGCTTTTACATTAGGGTACCATTGTTGACAAGCTAGAAATCAACATTGATTGTGATGGGTCTAAAGATTTTCAGTTTTCTTTAAAAGGCAGGTCAGCTGATTTTGAAGTTGCAGACACAATATCAACGTCTCATGAACATCAAAGAGTCTTTCTAATTACAATTAAGGCCTTTAAAAATTCTTCTTTGGGCAAACGTAGTTAAGTGAGAGCGAGAACATTTCACACAAGCACACCAGCAAGGATGACGACCATGGGAGTCGTTAGGGGTGACCCCCACACTGCCAGTAGCAGGGAGAAAGGTTTATTGATGGATGGTCGCCCCAAATGTATTAATGACGTTTTCTCATTTAGTTTGCAGTGTAAGTCAGAAGGCCCGTCACTGATCTGTCTTGGCAGTGTGATGAATGGACAAACCCAAACCTCAGCTCCAGCACCAGCAGCCAAAACAACTGTCACTTTAAATCTTACTCAGACGTGTTAATATCACATCCATCATCTCTGTCCCAGCTCTGATGAAACTAATTAATGCTAGCCATTCAATCAATTGCGCCCTTCAAACCATCTTATAAAAATTGTACTATGGATTTATGTATATGACGAACTACCACGAAGTCCACTGCACATTTATCACGTACAGAGTTTCTAAACGATGGTAGATCAAAAGACTTTTGACTGGAGGTAAATACAATTTCGAAAGTTCTAACTTGTCAGTTTCCAGTTTTTTAAAATTACATGATGCCCTAAATGACATAATTGTATGGAACCATTTCATGCAGCATCCATGTTGACTCCCATCCGATGCCTACTTATGCATGACTATGTACATAACAATGATGCCAAATGCAGTCTTTTCATTGTTTCGTAAACTATCTACACATGCATAGTCTTTGTGACACACGTCTCATTAAATGCCTTTTTTGAGAATCATGTCATGCGCAGAAAACAGATGCTTGAAAAGTGCACATATACAAGAACAATATGACTTATATTTCGGCCTTCTATTTTCAATGACATAGAAAAGAATGTCCATTGTAGTGCTCAATCAATGACAAAATCTTACAACGATTTCCACAAAAAAAATCATTGTCTATACAAGATAAACCAATCCATCAATATTTTTAAACAGTTTCTTATCACGAATAAGTTTTGAGATGAAACCATTGAAAAGGGGGATTCTAAATCAACAGGTCTTATTCAGCATTTTGATTTGCAGTATTGAGCCACAGCTATTTGTCATGGCCAGAAGACGATGAAAAAGAAGCTAGCCTGACAGGTTTATAATGCGAGGTAATCGTCACGACAACGCCAGCTGTCACAAAAATAGAATGTCATTCAAACTTAGCTGCTCGTCTTTAAATGATTTTCTACATATAACTGTTCATTTGTCAATGGCTCATGTATGCTGCCAGTGACAGCGTGGCAAAAGGTGTAGTAAGTCAGTAGCAGTTGGGAACACGTAATATAATAGTACTACATGATTGTAATTGCAATTGTGCAATTGTAATGTGTTGAGTAATCTGGCCACTAAATGTAAACAGTCAAGATCAAGAAGATTAAGAAATTTTCTAAATTTGACATTACAAATGACACCAGTTCATTGAATCTTTTTTTTCTTCTTTCACATGCTCCCCAGTTTTACAAATCTATTGACAACAATTTCAGTGCTGGGCCCTAGGGTTTATATAGAACATCTTTGTTTCACATGATTATTATATGGTATTGAAGAAGCTAATTGTATCACTTGTGACAAGAGGGTCATACTGTAAAAGTTTAACCATGATATGAATCTTGGGCTAACTCCTCATTCCAAAAGTGGGACATACAAGCTTGGACAGCTAATAATGTTGTTTTGTTTAGCATCAAGTATCTGAAGGTTAAAAAACTTCCACTGGATACTACTCAGGCAGTGGAGAATAATATACATGAAATTAGATGGTTTCATGCATAAAGTCTAATGGGGTACTATGAATAATAATGTACACAAGACACCGTGGACGATGTAGCAGGTATTCAAAGCATTATATTTAATTAAATTATTTGAACTATCTGAATGGGACTCCTTGCTTTACATCATTGTGTGTTTTACCTATCTGCCACAATATTCCATGAAATAGGAAAGAATTTATGCAATAAAATAGCTGCCTGTCTAGAATGTCATTGTTCATTTGAATCACCTGAAAGCATAGAAAATGAAGATAATGCTTCTCTGACAGATACATAGTTTGTCTGTCATTCTGTCTCCTCAAATCACAATATAATGTGAAGAACTAGGAGTTGTACAAAATGCCAGACCCATAAAATCCCAAAAAATACTCAGTTCCGTAATACGCAGGACACAGATTGATCATTTCAGATCAGAATATGGCATCAATTGTACACAAAGTGATATGGTCTTCTAAAAACATAAAACTTTAAACTTCAAATAAAAATCACTTTCGTTGAATCTTTGGGTTTGTCTCTGTCAGAGTCTGCACAGCTCCTTGCTAATCAGTATTAAGCATGTGATTTATCAATTATGAGCGTTGGTGACGAATGAGAGCGATTTGACGACGACTTGTGCCTCTAATTACAAGGTATCCATTATGCTCTGTCACTGTCACTTGCACTGCCATCCAAGCCGTGCCCTAAATGGCAGAATGACAGGCATAAACTAAGCGCACATCTATCATACAGCAATCAGTTTCAAGCTCTCAATATTTGCATCTTTTTTACTTTCACTGTACGCAGTAGCAATGAAGATACTGGTACAAAAATGCTTGACCACACCAAAAACTTGAAGTTGATACAGTGTACAGCTGAACCATAAAATATCTCCACTGCACAGGCAGTGGTTTACCTATTCAAGCAAGAATAAAACAATGCTCTTTAAGATGTTGTCATTCATTAGATGTGGTTGATTAATCAGGTTCTGTATGCTCCTTGTGTGTAGAGGGTGCAGACTAGCTGTACAATCTAACTCTCAACTATCCTGTCCACTTTTTGAGATAGTAAGAATCAGTTTAGAACTCTAGCAACCAAGCAACTGCTGTCTCCGAGGCTAAGCCATAATGGTCTACATGGGCTTAGTTTGTCTATAACAGACTGGACAAGTTTTACACAACGTACCCAACCAATATGGCTAGGTCACAACAACGTAGTTCTATTAGACCTTGGTCACAGTGCTAGAGGAATCCATCCATCCAGCATGGCACACACATGATTCAAAAAGATCTAGCCTCTGGTTCATTTTGGGGCAAGTTCACAAAAATTGCCCAAGTTGTGTTTCATCTTATGTAGCAACCATATATTCTAATCACCACCCCAGTTACGTTAATGTGACTTAATAACAAAACCTTGCAATCAGTTCCAACTTGTGATCTACTCTATACTGACACTTTTTTCACTGGCCTACCCTCGACTGGTCTAGCAATGTTTCTGCATCGTGTGGTCACAATATAATTATGGTCAACTTTCAAGGGACCCAGTTGTACCCTGTACACAGGAGCAATACCGTTACCTCTCTAAAAATACAGAACAGAGAGCTGTAAGCAAAATTCTTGGAACTGCAAACCCCTTTAATCAACCAAGCTGCAGATTTTATATAATCAAAGATGCAAAACTATCACTCAATTTGGTTGGCTTGTAATTTCTAATTCCAAGTCCAGCTTAATCACTGTCACAAGGCCACGTATTAGTCCCAGTGCAGGCAACCTGTCTCTACCGACAAACCGACAAATTAAATCAGACTAGCACATATCAATGGGCAGTCCATTAAAGAGATCATTCATCACAAGACTCAGCTAATTACAAACTCGCCAACATGATGCGTCACTGTCAGTCTCTTTCACATTTGAATTCCGTGGCTGAATGCCCGTTTTAATGGCGAGCATTAATTCCATGTCAGCTTCAATAGGATGACAGACCTTTAAATCTTGCCAACATCTCCGAGACACATTTCTTGTCAATCAATCGTCTGCTCTTGTTTACATCATGTTAGGGATAAGTGGGATGAAATAAAAAAATCGTCATTAACTTGCTTGGTCCAGAGAGACATCAGCCTTCATATGTAAAACTGTTTTTATGATCTTTTCCTTTCTTTTTTTCCCCCCACTCTTTGCATCCTTCACTTTTCCTCCAAGTTCTAATGTACACTATACAAAACACATACACGTACATACAAGAAGATTAATACATCAACAAGCTAGTGTTTTCTGTCAAAAGTTACAATGTCAACAAACTGCGACAAAACATTTAAAGGCCACATGGCGACATTTCAATAATGTATATAGCAATAAAAGTTATGATTTGATGGCACAGTATCATCTGTATGTTACACCATTTACCCTGTTTACATGGTACAACTTGCGTTTTATCTCTGCGTGTGGCAGCCTCTCCATGATAGACAGTGAGTGGCAGTCGTATACAAGTCGCTGCCAACCTCTGTCGCCTCAACGGGGAAATGGAGTGAAAATTTATGCCATCATAAAGCACAGGAAAAACTATTTGTGGTATCTGGCAATTGAGGATTTCCAGGTTGATTCACTTTATGTGTATCAAACACTGGACGCGGCAGATGAGCCATTCTGATGGAAGCCTAAATCATGCCATATTTATGCTGGGTGTTTTCTTTTTGCCTCCATGTGTGTCCGTCCAAATGGTTGATAGGAAAGAAAATCTACTATGAATCAAATACAATAATTAGAAATTAAATGACTATGCATTGAGCTACTTCTTGCAAAAGTTGCCTAATTAGTTTTTTTGTATGATTTTATTTTAGAGAGCAACATGTATCTATTA
Organism: Streblospio benedicti; assembly: GCA_019095985.1. Taxonomy (NCBI): domain Eukaryota; kingdom Metazoa; phylum Annelida; class Polychaeta; order Spionida; family Spionidae; genus Streblospio; species Streblospio benedicti. Next base: position 1,322,622 of record CM032661.1, on the reverse strand, counting down.
ATTCTCAATTACATTTAATTGCATGTAATTCAATCTATGACTCCTAATGCAATATTGACATGCGTACATGAAAGTTAACTCTTTAAACGATATTTCAATAAACAGTGCTGCCACCTATCCTTGGGTAGGATCATACATTTCTGCGGTCAGCATGAACTAGAAGTGTTTTGAATCAAGGATAGTAGCAGTGTCTATCACCCATAAATCCATCCTTGATGACAGATTTATACATGATGCGAATTTAGCAGGATTTCGACCTACATTCATTGACTTGAGTCCCAAAAATATTGGCAGGGCTCTCAGAGAAAAAAAGGGAATCGTATAAATCAGAATGATGGCTGTTGGGCTATTCAAACAAATGAAATGGTGATAAATCGCGCAAGTTCTCACAAGCAAAATGATTTAGTCTGACATGCACTTCAATCCACACAACAGGGCCATAAATCGACACACTTTGCTTCTACGGCAATGGCAGTGTGTTAGATATACAGGGGCTGGCCAAGGTTACAGCTGAATGATGGAATCTATCACCAGACAAATGATCAACATCACGTGATCGCACCCACAACGGCAGATCATTATTTCCTTAATGCACGTATTCCATTTCAGTAGTATACATGTATATGGGCTAGAATAAATACACCAATCAATTGCATAAATCAATCAAATCAATGAAAAATAATACTGACTGATACATGTACATCCATTTGATTGTTCATCTGTTTTTGTTCCTTCAATTAAACTTTACATGTGCTCAAACTGGGAAACCTACTTGACGCTTTGAAGTCAGGAGCCAACCAATGTATTTATATGGGAAAAGCTCCACATTTGTAAATAGAAAACCAAAAAAGTTTTTAAAAAGAAAGTGAAAATACAATAAGTTAACGATAGTCGATTCAAAAATAGGTACTCGGGTATTATTAAGTATAAATGCTGCTTTTCATGGCTTTAAAATAACAACCATGTGTCAAAGGGAGTAATAAACAGTAATAAAAACGTCATAATCAAAAACGGGATGCATATAATTCATAGACAACAAAGACAGAATTATGCCATAAAAATGGGAGAGTAAATCACCTATGGTAAGTTTCAATAAATAATCATAAAATCTTTTCTGTCATTTTTTTCTCAGTCTAACAAAGTTCAAACATGTGCCACTCAATTTCTTAGAGTCCCTGGGGAAATATAAATGATATTCAGATGGAGAAATGGGAAGCACTTAATCAATCACTAATCGCTTATTTGTTTAGATGAGTAGAAACAATGAATCAAGAATGTTGCAACAATGTACCATGAAGTCTCCAAGACAAAGCTGAGTGACAGATTCAGCAATATCCTGTATATGCCACAGTACTTGTCAAACCAGCGCCAACACTTGATGAAATTCTTTTATACATTTCTCATTTATTCGTGTTTAGAGGTTGTGACATTACAAGCAAAATCATCTAACAGCTTCAGAGATCCTCCCTTTATGTCTCCTACAAATGGTAAAAACCGCAAAAGACATCAGCCACAAAAAACGGTCTGATTAAGAGCAGTCTTATTTCAATGCCGATTTCCTCATACTAATCACAATGCCTTGTGTGGCATCATATACTTATTGAGGCCATAATGACTAAATATGGTGGGCGCCGCATCCCTATTTTACAGCTGGGGAGCTGTTTAAGCATTCAGTGAGGCGGCGACGTAGATCAGTGCATAAGAAGGGGGCAGACAGGCTGATTATACCGCCCCATACAGCTGTGATGCTGCGCACAATGTACACCTACAAGTTATTGCAGGTGCTGGAATTGTATCACAAAGCCATCTCGAATTGCATCATCCAAGGTGCAGGTGCTCAGAGTTTTTTGTTTCTAATAATGGAACTAGTCCACCAAACAGATGAGGAAGTGTAGCTTTGAACTTTAAAAAGTGAGTGAGACATCACATTTTAAATTATCTTATGCAAAAAGCAGTCCAATAAATGATAGGAAATTATAGAAAAAGCTATGAAACGAGCCTTTTTAAAGAACATTTGGAAAGAGTAGGTGGAGGGTGTATTAAGTGAGTGGGAGTGTTGATTGTCATTGACAGAACTATTTTAATTTAAATTCAAAATCATAAAAAAAAACAATCTGAATCACTATACACCTACCTGTCTTGATATCTCCTTCTAGTCATTCTATTAAAAACTAGCGTAAAATCTACTAGAAAAGGATGCTGCCACAGGCGCCTTCTTATTTGGGACGGCTGACTCTGTATATAGAGCAGGCACAGTGTATGTTTTTGCCTGCACACTAAATCTCCCTTCTATGGTGATACCATAAACTTGCCCTATCACACATTATGTAGCCCTGCCCTACCATTATGTGTTATTTAGACATTACCGTGACAACACAGCAGAGTGATACACGACTGTCACCGTGCATAAATCGCTTGCAGCCGAGGGTGCAAATCCAGCCGCCCCGCAAAATAGTGCCACTGTTGCCATTATTGCACGAGTAAATCAGACGGCTGCTAATTAGCTACAATTTATCGGGATTTATGCTTATTAGTGGCATTTTGTCTTGCGACAAACAGCAGGAGATATGCGTAAACTTTCTCCTCTTTCGCACAAGTTCAGGTTAACCTTATGGAACTCATAAAAACTTTCTTGTACAGGCAAATCTCAGTCCCTGAATATGATTTCCCTTTAGTGTCTTCCCTTGATCTTTTCTCTAAACACCGCAATGATTTGTCCAAATGACTAATAGATATATTTTATAGTATTTTTAATGTGTGTAATTAACTATAAATAAATTCTATTAAATAATAACAGCTGATAATACTTATCAAATCCAAAACACTTTAAAGATTTATTCAGCATTTAAAAAAATCTTCAATAAAGCAAATTTCTCTCATTTTGCTCTGGGACAAAAAGCCACCCAGTTGAAGAGATCGGAATTTAAATATTGTGTAGGAGCAGCATTGAGGCTGACATGTAGATGGAATAGAATGGCTGTGACATGTCTAACAGCAGGAAAAGTAAGAAATGCCATATAAGTGTTGCCAGTGCCATAACGTCAGGCACATGGTGACAGCTTGTAACTGCCATATATTGCAATGTCTGCCCGGTGACACACCAATGGATTCCAAGAAAATTTCAACCAATTCCTTTTTTTTCTTCATTCAGGTTGCTTAAGTTCAGCTAATAAAGTTACCTAGTTCTAGATCTACTAAATCAATGTAATTTTCAATTGTTCTTTTGCTTTTATTGTTTTTGGATGAACTATTATTCAATTATCATCACAAGTTTAGTTTTCTCCTTCAATATCATATATTTTTTAATGTTATATCTTCCGTAGCAAAATCTTTAATTAAAATGAACTGCTCCAGCTTAAAAGCAAAAAGGTGTAAAAATACGGAAGCCATAAAAAAAAAGCTGAGGCACAGACTGACTGAATATTTCTATGCAGATATTAGTAAGAAAGCCCCTAGAAATGCGGCTGCACATGGCGGTATGTCAAGAGAATGAGCCGCTGACGCCGTCATGTGACAATGGTGGGTATGAAACCCCATTTAAATGTGGCGACAGCGCCGCGCAACTGACAGCTGACATGGCGCCAAACTCACTCCCACTACATAAAAATGCAGCAAATTTGAAAGCTACAACTTCAAATTTCTAAGCAGCATTTTGCATGAGATATCTGTTCAATGAACGATATAGAATGTTTTATTTTGATGATAAAAAATACGCACATAAACGTTCTAATATGCGACATTATCTCTGATGTGAGTTGTTTTATACTTCAAGACCAGCACATGATTACGCCTCACACTTTGCCATGTGTATAGTTTCCCATACATCATGGGGAGATAAGCATCAGGCCAGTGACACCGTTTGGGAAATGCCATAAAAAAGAAAAAGCGCTGGCGTCTTGGCTCAACCCATAACTGTCCATCATGTTTATGGCTCTACTTTGTTTAAATTGACAACATTGGGGAAGTGACACGGAGAAAAGTAGCCTCCATCCATTCCCATAATAGTCCATAGTCTTTATGGCTTTTGTTTCCATTTATATGAACGTATTTTGCAACTCTGATGCAAGATGACATCAGTTGCTTGGTTACATATTACAAAGTCCTCGTTAACATCCCACTTACATTTGCAATTGGAAATTGAACAGTTCTCTGTCCATCAATGCAACACACATGCACTCTTTAAATACTTGCAAAAGTCTTTGAACAGAAAAACTCTACAGATACGATGTCTAATTGTCGCGACTGTAGCCTGAATTAACACTTCGTTTGTGATGAAAACATACATAGAACAAATACAATAAAAATAGTTCTGACCGTTTTCACAAATTGCCTTGTCTTAGTGCAATCAAATCCTTGATTAATATAAAAAAAATCATAATCAAAATACACACATACCATCCTCTTGGCGTATTAAAGGACGTATGAACTCTTTAACTTTAACAAATGTCTCACATGAAAAGATGTGGAGCCTCACTCACTCCTAGACACTAGAGAAGCAGGGAGCAGCAAGGAGTGACAGTAAGAAAAGAGCCCCCATCTAGGGGGACATAACTGTCCATCAAGGTAATGGTAATCCCCAGCCCTGCCATTTGCCAGATCCTGCCTGCTAAATCTGCGTCTGGGGCTCAGTGGGGTGTAAATCCACGGATATGGGCTACTTCGCAGATCCACCGAGAAGCTGCCACTAGATTTGTATAGACAGTAAAACAAAACAAAAGACATGCTTGTCTATACACTACCTTGATTTCTTTGTCACGCGTAATAGTAAATAATTCAGTCTGTTATGCTTCTACATGGTTTGCTCTTGAAAAGAAATCGGAATGTAATTATCATAATTAGAGAACTTAGAACTATGATTTCATTAGCATGATGAAATATTTTTAATCAAGCAAAGAGAAAAAAAATATTGGAAGGTTGACTTCCAAGCATCGCTTCTTCGTAAGATTTATTTTTATCCAAGTCCAAACACGAGTCTTCATGCTAAGTTAAAACTGTCTTTTGAATAATAAACAACCAAAGAGTACATTATGAAAAAGACATACATAAACTCAAATGTACTTCTGGGAATATTAAAATGACTTGTTCATTTGGAAACAAAATAAATATCTGCTACATGTGATATGTTAATAAGGATGCTACATAATTTTTGAATGTTAGAAACAATGTGTACAACGACTTACATCCATCATATTCTTGAATTGCCTCGAAACCTTTTAGTGGATGTAAAATATGATGGCACTTTCAGAAAGTGTATCATATATAGTGAACCCAACACATGGATTAAGTGTGTTAACCTGCTCTCATATATACATCAAATTTAAATATAACTGGAAGATAGCACAATAGGTGATCGTAATTTACAATTCTAGTTAAAAACTAATTCCAACACAAATACACATTTATTTTCAAGGACTTAGGTATCAAAAAAGTATGCAAATAAAATGTAAGTTTCTGTGTCTAATTATAATGAGTCCTGTATGTGGCTAAAATGTGTTTAAAATGTCATCATATCTTAGTAGTCAACGATTACCAGCGCTAACGCACACACAAAGAGGCGTTCATCAGCACAATAACGAACGTGAGCACGTGTTACGAACCGAAGACAGACGGATATGCTGAATGTGTGACTCTCCATCAAAGCAGGAGTTAAAAACGCGCGCTAGGTGGAGGGGGATCAGGGGGAGGAGGATGTTTATGGGGCTGTCCATCACACGCTACTGCGGCAGACACATTCATACAGCCTTGGCATTAGGGATTGGCAGATTTAGTGGCATATGAGCTGCAGCCGGTAATGATAGAGTGAGGCGGTGGCGGCGGCGGCCGTTATGGTGGGATCAGGGGCTGACAGCTTTACGCCGCTCCATGGGGGTCCATCACACCGAGTCGGACGCTTCATCATAATGACGTATGCTTATAATCCTCGTCAGCTGCAATCGTTTTGATCCTCCTCGATTAAAAACATACATAGTTGTGTAAAAGTTCCCAAAGTGTAACAAAGTTGTGTGCTACTTCTCGTGATGTAACACGTGTATTGGGTGCATTGTGTTTCCACTCATTGTTTTGCAGCCTATTTGCTATTGGTGCCTCGGATAAGCAGATCAATGTAAAAAGTATGTGCCCTTTTCATCCACATGCTTTTTTATGTTTGGTGTTATTGATTATACTTTAACTTGGGTTCTTTACCAACTATGGTATGAATGTGACGTATTTCGTGCAAAACAAAAAAAGACGCATTTGTCTGTGTAAAGTTATTTACGTCCGGTTTGTGGAATTCTACTATGACATGGTCGTGTGAAACATCACACACTTTCTAATAAAGTTCTCAGTGAAAAAATCCTACAAAAACTAGAATCTATTCTACACTGTAGATTATATGGACTGGTATCGCTTCAAAGCACAGCAGATAGCATTATGACAAAGACAGTGGCGGCGGCGGCAGCCACAGAAATACGGTTATGGCATTGGGTTGACAGACATACGGTTATGGCAGTAGCCAGCCTGGCAGACATAGTGTTATGGGGGCCGGGTGTGATTTACACTCATGAGGATGTATACCTCATTGCTGGCTAGCAGCAGTGGCAAGTTAGCACGCAAGGTCTCGGTGATGGACAGCTCAGTCGCCTGCTCTGTATGCATGGCCCCCACGCCGCGGCCCTAATCAGATATTATATGTAGAGCATATGTCATCATATGCTGCGCCAGGGTCAATGTAGCAATAAAGCAATTGGCAAATAGCGTTATTTTTCCACTCATTTCTCTTTCTGGCGAACCCATTCAGAATGTTTATGGAAATGTTTGATCAAGTGATTAGGATAGCAGTGTCCGGAACTCGTGATTGTATGAAGCACACATGGTTGTCCTTCATGTTTTTTCCAGAATGCTTCCTGTAACATTCTACGTGTATTTTTGATGCTCCCACATCACCAAAAAACATTAATGAGTTGTGGAGCACTGAAAGACCAGTACTTAAAAAGCTAACAAAACACCCGGGGTTGATTTAGACAGAATTTCAAGGGGTCTTCGATTAAACGCCTGTTGGTAAATTTGTCAGCAATTAAAATGTGAAGCATGCACTGACACCCATGACAACAAAGTCATAATGAAAACAATACTGAAAAAGACACCAGACTCAGAATTTAATGTTGTGATGACAAAATCGTCTGCCAGTCACTAATTAGTTAGAGATGATGAGAACAGCTTCAAATGACAGGGTTTTTAAAGGGGTATTGAAATAAACGTCTGATCATATGCATACATCACTATCGTGTCCAAATAATCACCAGGTGCTATTAAACAGCATTTTACGGTACATTTATAATAATCAACATTTGTACAAATGTCGCTGTCGATTTTCTACGCCCTGACAAACTGAGATCCCATTAGAGTTTTTTACTAGGTTCCTAAATCGAGTCAGTTGCGAGCCACATCAAAGAAGATAAATCTGGTGTAGGATTTGTGACCCGAGGGGGCTATTGGGTTAGAGGCGCGCTAGTCAGACTTTACGGCGCCACTAACCCCCACCTACATACATCAATCTCCGGCCATTACGCACGTTTCTAGCATTGTTTATTTAACGCACCGATCTAATAAACCAATCCCACACTGCCATGAGTGTAGATCACTCGATAAAGCAGAAATGAGTGGTGAGCATACGTCTTCCGATAACCTGCCCCGCCAAAATGAAGGGCCGTTTTCTTGCTGCTCCCGCCGCCACAGTTGTTTATTGTTCATTTCCTAATCCCGCTGAACCCATTTGGCGTATATTTTCATCAGGCTTGATCACAAAGAAAGAGGACCCGGGTCGCGCGACTGGGCATATATATAGCCAGCTATTGGATGTCACAGGCCTTGTCCATAACCGTAAACCACGGCCAGACAGAATATGAGCAATTCTCCAGCTCATTACAGTAACTCGTTATTATTAAACCATAAACTACCACGGAGCTTTTCATTAGAATGGACGTGGGCATATCTATATTGGCAACTGAAAAAAGAGCCTGCGATGTCAGGTTTAATAACTCACACGATTGCTTTATCTATGTATAATGATGGGCCTGCTTAAGGAATCTTTCTTCGTAAGCGCTCTTTAGACAGAAATTTAGCATTAATTACCTGGTTTACATGCCCGACAAACAAAACTTGCCCCCACAATACAATAAAATAAGATTATCAAGAGAAATCTTCATGTAATATTTAACGTAAAACATTACTTAAATAAAGCGCAGCAAAGCAAAAATAACAATAATACGAATGATCAAATAGCTTTTCTACAAGAATTATACGCGCCACTAATGAGTAGAGAATTTATGAGAATTGCAACATGCAATAATGACACGAGGTAAGAAACAGCGCCATTGGATGTCAAGTTCACATTTCTGCAAGAGCATAAAGCAGCGCAAGAGGACGGGCGAGCCGATGAGCAATACACAGGCCGATACGTTATCATAATCGTTACTTTCATATCTCACGAGATGTATAGAAGAACTATAAAAGGAATGCTGCCATTGAATGTCAAGTTTACATTTCCATGGGCCGGCCGACCCCCATAAAGCACACAGGCAGGAAAATGAGCAATCTTTGGGATGGGTGTGTAATATCAGTGTCCACCGCTGATCTACGGCGCTTATGCCGATGTGTCGTAAGGTGGACAATTCAACGATCACAGCACTTGAATTTCAGCACCCACGTTAGCCCCATAAAACAGGCAGGTAGTGCCGGAAATGAGCAATTTGTGTGTAATATCAGCAGCGGATGATGTACGTGTGATTGGGGCAGTTCCCGTGACATAGTTGCCGTGTTATGAAGTTCGACCTCCATTACGTGTGCTCTACATCATCACATCTCGTTTACTGAAGCATTACATCATCAGACGGTGTGCTGCTGTTGCCTCTACAGTGTCTAAAGGGTAGATGACGTTTACTTCTTCATACCTAGCAGACGACTTCTTTAATCATGTTTTAACACACTATTTTCACAATTTATTATCTTTTACTTTTATAATTCAAATTTCTAACACTTCTTGTCAACTATGCACATGATTTCAGTTTTAAAATATGATTATCAATTAATTCTTTTTGTGATTGAAATTATACATAAAGTTGATGGAAAGAGCACTTTTCATTTCAACCGTAAAAAAGAACAACTCTTGAACAACTTCAATGAAAAATACTTTATCTGATGGTTTCCATTCTAGTGTTTTCATCATTGAGGTTTCTAGAAAGTGACACTCCAATTGGTGTACTCTTGTATTATTAACAGACAAGTGCACATAAAAGCATAACGTTGGTGAGATTCCCACTGTCAGTTGGTCGTGACAATTGGCAGAATGTGTAAGTCCCTGTGAGAGGCAGCGCATCTTGTGGCGTCGCCTAAGATCACAGGGCTTGGCCTTGTTGAAAGCCCCACTCCATTTGTGGTGATGCTGCTGCTTCTGCCACAGATAGAGTTGTCATACGCAATGCTGTCTCTTACCACACACAGAGCGTTCTTGCTTCAGCGCCTATTGTTTCATTTATGCCACCAATGACTTGTCTCAAAACAAAACTTCTTGAATGAATGTCATTTTATATATATTGAGCACTGTATATAAGACTACGAAAAGTAAAACTATTATTTTCAAGAAAAAAATATGACTATAGCCGTATTTCAAAATCAATAATTATTTCGGCTAGCTAGCTAAACATCGTCACAGCAAAATTGCAAGACATTCAACGACAGAGTAAAAATCTTAAATGCATGTTTGCTAAATCGCGACATTGACAAGAGTATGAAGCCAGACAATAGTTGTCATAAAGCACTCGTGCCGCCCAGCAGCGCTTGTCAGCCGTCTGTTTGGATACAAAGCTGCACATTTGGCTAAGCCACACTAGAGGGTATACAATGCACCCATCACAAGCACCTATCTTCAACAAGAGCGCCTACAATGCATTCACTTCTCAAATTCAATTTACCTGTCATGTCTCTTCATATCACACCAACGCTTGTTGTTGTCGCTGCAGCCATGGCCAAGTTATTTTTTCATCAGTTTTCACACCAAGATGTGTTTATGCTCTTAACCAGCTGTCTTAACTACCACAGACGATAAAACAATTCACAAACAAGATGAATGTTACGATTATTATCACTTGCCTTTAGATGAAAGAAAATGAAACCGCAAAATGTAAAGCATTCCTTTTTCTTCACTTTCTTCATAATGTTGGACACCAAAAAAAAAATTGAAATCTATGCATGATTAGCATCATAATTTGTACGGTAACAAACTAATTCCAATTACTGACAATGGAAAAGCTACGCATGCACTAAAATCACGAACAACCCTATCTATGAATGGACGAAAAAGATCAGCACCTGGGATCACCAGCACCCACCACCCAACCTGCGTGTTATGATACACATTTTTCAGACACCCAGTAAAACCAGGGTACATCACTTAGTTCTTTAACATACATTAAACGTACATACAAGTGCCACCACAGAACTGGGGTGTTTTCAGGTTCATCACCAGCAGCATCAACAAAACTGTTGCGTGTTCAAGTGGCTGTCCCCACGACGACCGACGCTGACATCATCAAGCGGGCGGTCGCCACCGTGGCGGAGGTCACAGGAGCTGTCGTGAGCACTCGGTGGGGCAGCGGCTGCAGCAGCGGGCTCAACACGTCACAGCCACCGGCTTACTCTGTCACACTGACTGTGTGAAGACAAAGCGCAGCGTAACACTTCTGTCATGGGGATCTTTGTCGCCCCGCTCTACACCCTACTCTTGTGCTTTAAATGATACGTCCGATTGTCTCTATGCTCTGTAGCTCTTTTTCAATAAAACTATTTGCAGTTTTTTTTCTTCTTCTCTCCATTTGATAGATTTCTCATTGTAATAGAGTTTGATCATGTTGCAATTGTTATCGAGTAAATTGAAAGAGAGAATTTTCCACAATGTTAACTCCACAAGTCCTTTGCATAAACGTGTTATTCTTTCATAAACAATCCCTGGTTACTACAACTAGGTGGCACCTACTTTAGAGGCCCCACCATCGGCATCCATTTAGATTTTCTTTCATTCCCTTGTCTGAGCAGCTCGGGTTTTTTCAAACTCACAATCAGCAATGTGAAACTGATTATGGACGAGTTGGCTTCATAACAGCCACCTAGATCACCAGCAGACCATACTTACTAACAACCTGTACAACCTACCTAACATAGATATATGTACAACATGGAACAGTCATACACACCTTGTGGGCTAACCTTGTGGGCTAACCAAAGACCACAGTCACGTTTAATGTCATTAGGAACCTTATCGTCTCCGCTACAGCTCTACATAAAATGATACTATCTGAGGAGACAATAATATTTATACATTATTGTATTATCATAGTACTCATTTGCATTCTAATACATAGAACCAAATCACATATGTTAAATGTATCCCTGGTATTAAAGCAGATGACTCATTTGTACCATGTGCATTCTTGTTTTATTTCAAATGTACATCTAGGACAACATTTATTAGATCCAATTTAAAGAAAAAACACCACATTTTTTGGATAACATGTCCACAAAAATGAAAGAAAAGTTACTCTCAAAATTGAAAGAAAAGTTACTCTATCAATAAAAGTTAGACACTTCTAACATTTCAACTCAAAGGTGATGGACATTTATTGTGCTGAGGAAATCACTTCTTGTAAAGTCCCTTTCCTTTATGTTGCTATTTGCCCACTTCGGCATTTTCAAAGATGATAATGAAACAAATGTTTGTCACACAACGCGGGACAGTTATGGGCCATTTTCTCCTTCAAACAAATGGTCTAATTAAAGCTAAGAAAGAGCCGTACAGACTTGACTGACATTTATAGGTTAATTTGGGACGCAACCATTTTGCACATGTTTTTGGTAAAAAGGTTCCGCTAATTGACAACATTTTATAGTACACTAATTTGTCATCTGGTAATAAAATCAGGACACTTTTTAACGTTACCCCTCCTACGGAACAAGAATTGAACTTTCATTGATTAAATTTTCATCAAATAGAATAAGTTAGTAATTTCTTTGGGGGAAAAAAAGAGAGCTTAATACACTAAGAGTGCTACATAGTGTCAGCTGCTGATGCCTGTAGCTTGTTCTGTGCACGCGTAATCAGCCCTGCAGTTCCCACATACATGAAGACAAATTCGGTCTTTCTGTTTCCCCAGACAGCACTTAGCATGTTCGCCTGATGGACATTTACGGCAGCAGGGCTCAAATGCCAATACACATCCTTCTTTTCAATCCCGTGTCTCAACAAAGACAAATCCATGCTATTTGTCCAACACTTTTGTTCACTCAAAGAAACTTACTACACGTAAATAGAATTGATCGTGTATTTCAGACTGAAATGGAATTGTTTTATTTTGAAGTTTCACAACTATCTTAAATTTTTTCATCATTTGTTATCCAACAACACAGCAGCAAACACCGGATTTGAATGACAAATACAAATTCCTAAATTGTAACGTGAATAACACTACTCTAATAACACAAGGCCCCCATACATCCCTTTTCATCCAATCAGACACCACAAGCAGGACAAATGGCGGGCATTTTTTCAGCATTTAGCCCCCTGATGGACATTCATGGTATTATGGCGAGACAGGCGCGTGTGTCACTGTCGCATGGAGCCAATGTTGTCAATTACCGGACACACCAAGCCGCCTAATCCTGACCGACAGTTATAGCCAAACTGCGACCAATAACTTGCACTGTTTTTGCCCATTTTGTTGCTACGAGTAGATCATATCGAATGCGGGTTGTAACATGTTGTTTAACATTTAGAGGGCGATATACTCGCTCTAAAACTTTGCAAACGTTATATGCATCATTTAGCACACGTTTGCAAAGGTTTAAATCAAGATCAACTTCGATCATTTTGATTGGCTGTAAGATGTTGTTTAACATTTAGAGGGCCATTTACTCGCTTGAAAATCATTCTCATTTGCATCATTTAACACACGTTTACAAACTTTTAAATTAAGGTTCAACTTGCTGGATGCATTACAAACAAATCTACATCAAGGTATTGACTGGTTTCACTCCATCATAAAAAATAAAACACCATTCAACATGAGGAGTTCATAAAAGTTGCAAAGTGAGAATTTCATATAATTTGCAAATGGATTGCCCACTACACTGTAGCATATCTTTATCGACTTAAAACATAATTATGACACACATGATTTAATAGGATAAAAACAAGTTCATATAGCCAAAATTTCATTTGCCAAAGGCAAACTCTACTCCATAATCTCGCTCCGGTTAGAAAACTTGGACTTTCCAAGATTTAAGCCCTGCTCAGAAAGGAATGTTGTTTATGGGCACAATTATTGTGAAAATAATGTCGTAAACTATAGAGCAATGACTGGCATGCCAAGTCCAGAGCTCGAGCATCAGTCAAGTCAGTGGGCAAATGGCAGCGGCACCGCGGCTTAGCACAACAACCCCTAATGGTGGCGCTTGCCACTCTGTTGGCTCATACGCCACACGTACAAAGCGCTCTCTACACGGAATAGATGTGCACTGCTTTTTCAAACATTTCAATAAACAGAGGAATGAGTAGAAGCGATTTCATGCACAAAACATTTCATTGCAATGTACAAAATATTAAAAAAAAATCAATAAGCATTCTCTTTACCACATCATTGTGACACGAATATTCAAAATAATACGTTAGTGCGCAATCTACAATGGCTGACGAGAGAGTGCCTTGTAGCCAGCCCGTCACCAGCCACTCTCTGATTACCCCTCCTCCTCCTGCTATACAGCAGCGGTGGTGGTGCCGCGACTGAGTGATGCCCCCCGCGTGTGTTTTGTATGCGTGTCACTGGCCTGTACTTTATGACGGCTGCACTGCTGGCTTATGTTGTCACCTGAATTACGCTGCCTACCAATCCCACTGCCAGCGAGAGCAGACGCTCGTTACCATCGCTGATTAGTGGCCGCAGCCATCGAGGCTTCTTTCTCACATTATACCAGCCAGAATGACGATGATCACCACTGGCAAAAGCGGCTCAATGGCACATTTTGTTGCTGTTTAATTCTTATAGATTTCGATTCCGATTCATATGTTCACGGCACAACTTCAATAGTATGTCTACTTTAAAAGTATTTGTAGACAATTGCAGCATCATGGATAAGACAAAATGCAGGTAATATGTGAGAGAAAATGACAATGAATGAAAATCACAAGTATAAAGCCGCATTGTGAAAAGTCAATTCCCGATACACACAACACCGGCCATTTCCTAAAACTCTAGCTCCAGTTGCAGATATCTTCACAAACTTTCTACAAACTTGCATGAAGTACATGCATGCACAAAGTTTACCCCCGCGGGGTTCATGAAAACTTTGCTGCTGCTGTTGCAGTTAGTGGCGGAGAGATTGCTACGGCCAGATTTATGTGGCTGTCTGCTTTACGCAGGACAACCATGCCACATCCCCATCATGGGCGCAGCAGACAAATTCTGTCATCAGCCTCCAAACGACGCCACTTGTTACCATGGTTAATGCTTGCTTACAATACTCTCATTTCGATGTTTGCTTAGAAAATGAATATCTTTAGACTTAGCAGTTCACCAAATATGCTACGCGGGATGCTTAATGTGGATAAAACATTCTTTAGAAGAGGCCCATGAGCTGTTTGCAGGTGGTCCCTGTTATACAGTGTTTAGTTGATACTCAATGACTATGAAACACAGAAATTCGTTTAAATATCATCATCAAAAGCAGCCAAGATTGTAACTTAACAACGCAGAATGGCTGATCACCAGAGAATATGTTCATCATCCAATTTACACATACAACACATGCGAAACCTTTGCTGTAGAAAGAACAAGACTCTTATCAAACAATAACATGTAAAGAAAAAATGAAAAAAATATAAAAGTAGCCATTGATCAATGCCCCAAGAAAAAAATAAATAAATGAATAGATAAAAAATAAAGGATAGAGCCCCGCCCACCCACCCCGAAAATGAAATAAAAAACAAAAAACCGTTTTTGATGTACCTCACAGATGTGTGTCCTCTCGGGGTCGTCCTGCTTGCCGGGTGTGGTGTACAGCAGCACCGTCTTGTCAGCCTCCTGCTTGATGCCGGCCATGGCGTAGTCACCACCCACCTCACCGCCTGAAACAACACCAAAACACTACATATAAAACCACCTTTTTGTTGAAAACACCTCTATAATAAGGGATTTCATGCTTTCACATGTTCAATCGATAAAGCTGACATTCCAAAAACCCTCAAATGAAGCACCTTCAGCAGCACTACAGTATATACAGTTTTTCCCCCTGTTTGCTTGGAACAGTGATAGAAAATTCAACACTACAGTAGAACCTCCAATTAAAACCACCTCTATAATAAGGCCACTTATCCTAAGCACAATCCTTCATAAAGCTGCCGGAATGAACCTCTGTATAAAGACCTCCTCTCTATTGAGACCACGTAGTCGCCAGCCACCTTGCCTCTTGAAACACCACCAAAGTCATGCAGATGTTCAACACTCATGCTTCGCGGCCCAGTCAACCCAGAGAAGGTCCGGGGTTCGAACCCCGTCCAGGCCAAGTCACGGCTGTATCAGTCTACTTGGTTCCGAATGTACTAATGTACTATGCATGTCATTTCCATTATAAACCTTACTAAATTTCACTACAGTAGAACCACCTCTATAATGACCACCCCTATAATAAGGCCACTTATCACAATCACAATAGCATAAAGCTGCCGAAACGAACCTCTGTATAGAGATCACCTCTCTATTGAGACCACCTAACACTGGTCCCAAAGGTGGTCCTAATAGCGAGGTTCTAATGTATTACATAATTCACGAACAGCTGTAAAACCATTCTTACCATTTTGATGATTGCCTTGATTTTGAGTATTATGTTAAAGTTGTCAGGCTACATTTGAGCCGTCATAGCCACATAAGAAATTGTTAGTGATTTTGCAAAGATAAAAATGAATGCTATAGATACTGCAGTACAGTATATGTAATAACAAACAACTACAAAATACTAAGTAGAATTGCCATTAACATTTTCCCTTATATAGATACGTTTAAAACTTGGAAAAATCCTGAATGTCCTTAGCAACTGTAACAATGGAAGCATTTTGGGTGACAAACAACGAATTAACCTTTATTTTGGTTCCTTTGTTATCGTATTTCTTTTGTTCGAGCCAATTATTCCCCGGATTGCACGTGGTTTTGTTATGTCATAACAAACAACAACATAGTCTCGATCATCCTGTCCCTGTGTTGGCGTGGCAACCATTTATTATTCATTGAACGAGGCTAACAAAGATGCATTGATTGTGCGCATTCAATGCTGTTAACAGCCCATGTTGAAAAAAAATTGACATTGAAAATTTGACAGTAATTTTCAATTTATGGACAACATGCTGAAGATGATGTTTGTAATAAACTACCAACAGAATAGCCATTTATTTATCAGAGAACTGCTGCTGACAAATGGACAGTGCATTCGTTTTGACAAGCAGAATTTAACAATAACGTTCCGCATTGAGCGATAATGGTTGCCGATGGTACATGTGAATATTATGTTCAGATGACTAATCAGCGGAAACCCTCTCCAACGGAAAAAAATTGGACTGCAAAGTGGGTTCCGTTGTTGAGGAAGTTTACTGTATATATAATAACGAACAACTACATACAAGTAGAATGTACAATATTACGCGAGGGAGTTTAATGTACCTGTCTCATCGTCTGTATCCTGGAAGCTCTGGTTGTAGGAGAGTTCGCCGGTCTGATCCTCATCCTCCTCCTCGTCAGACCCCGGATTGTGTACTTGCTGCACCAACAGAGACTCCTAAAGCATGACCCAACAACTTTAGTGTAAGTAGCATAATTATGACGAGAGGTGAAAATTCAATACACATTCGTACATTTCAAGAGATCTAAAGTGCATCGCAAGCCAAAACTCCTATTGGATTTCACGCAGAATCCTTACTCTACAATCGAACACCACATGCGCCGAAGTAGGTGCACTTACTTTTTGCACACACACATATATATATATATTGTACAAATTTATCTATTCTATAGCATATTTCATATTTCATATGCGATTTATGCTGAAATAAAAAATCTAGTTAATCTACAACACATGTGTTTAATCATTTCATACATCGAAACACAAGCCACATTTCTTAACATCTTAACCCCCCAGCCGGTGACCTGACCCACCTGCATGTCCACCTCTTCAGCCGCCTGTTGAAGCACCGAGATCTGTTCCCCCGTCGCCGAGTCGGTTGCCGAGGCAACCGCCGCCACCTCATCCCCCGTCTCCCCGGCTGCTGTCTGCACCACGGAGGGGTCGGCCGCGTCCCCCCCAGCGCCATCGTCCTGCACAATGTCCCCGCCACCGCCCGCCAGACTCTGGATCACCATGTTGGGGTTGATGACGCCAGCCGCGTCGGAGGAAACCTGATACAACATAACAACATAAAGCATTGAAGATGTGAAAATTTGTGATTTTTGATAAAATTTTAGTACTACTTTTTGGACTTCATAATTTGTTCTGTTCTGAAATATAATGTGCTCTGTATGAGTATGCATTATGAAGTTGTTGTGAAATGCAGTGGAGCCTGTCTTATGTGGACATGTCTTTTTAACCTGAAACATAAAGCATTGAAGATGAAAAAATTTGTGATTTGAATCATTTTTAGTATCTTTTGGACTTCATAATTTGTTCTGTTCTGAAATATAACGTGCTCTGCATGAGTATGCATTATGAAGTTATTGTTGTGAAATTACAGTGGAGGGTGTCTTACGTTGACACCTTCAGAAGACGTATCCGTGTATTAAAGACAGGTGTCCTTAAACCTGAAACATAAAGCATTGAAGATGAGAAAATTGGTGATTTTAATAAATTTTAGTGCCTTTTGGACTTCGTGATTTGTTTTGTTCTGAAACATAACATCCTCTGGGTGAGTATGGGTTATGAAGTTATTTTGAAATGATGCAGTGGAGGCTGTTTTGTGTAGACATCTTTGGGAGACGTAGCCGCATATTAAAAACAGAGATTCACTTTATATAATATCTGGATCACCATGTTTGGGTTGATGACACCAGCCGCGGCGGAGGAAACCTGACACATAAAAGAAATGAAGATGCAAAAATTTGTGATTTTAATCAATTTTAGTACCTTATAAGACAGGTGTCTACATGGACAGGTTTCAATGCATTATGAAGTAAACGTGTATTTAGTTTACACTGTAACAGTCACCCGTCTTTGCCCTTGAAATATCTGGCGAGAATCCTCATCATCACACATCATTATTCAGATTGTCAAGTTGATGTTGAAACCCGCTAAAAAAAAACGTGCACGTTGTTACCTGCATGTTCTGCACCAGGTTGGGGTTCGCGGACGCTGTCTGCAGGAAGTTTGGGTCGATGGTGACGCTGATGTTGCCCTGCTGCTGCAGCTGTTGGAGCAGAGCCGGATCGATCTGGATCGTCTGGGACAGCATGTTCATGTCCAGGCCGGAGATCTGCACGTTCTGGCCACCGACACCTCCCAGGCCGGCTGGCAGTTGCAGTTGGACACCCTCTAGGCTGGACAGTACCTGGGGGAGAGGAGCCTATTGTGAGATCAACGAATAAGGGGGAAATATACCTATTTTGAGATGTGAGAATGGCCCTTGATTTTTTATGAGAAATGAGAATGGGGGTCCATTTTCTTTTGAGAATTTTGAGAAATTGTGGAACTGTGAAATTGTGAAATGAGAACGGTTAGAAAATTAATGAGAATGGCCCTGGATTTTTGATGAGATTTGAGAATGGGGTAGGGTATATTTCCCCATCGTGAATGTGGTTGGTTGAGGAACTGGTTTGGAAGCATATTGTAGGGATCAATGTATGAAGGGTTTGAAAAGTTACATTTCATTGGCTAAGAATCATCATTAAAACAGACTTTGTTCATTTTGTTTAGTAGGAATTATGTAATTGTAACCATTGTGACTGAATCAGAATTGAAACATAATGCAAACTACATAACAATATTCTCATCATTTGAGTTGCACATTTAGGTTGCATTATGACTTCTGAACAGTCATGACAGTCATTATGGTAAAGTACCTTGGTTGCAAGAACAGTGAGAGTAAAATGGTAAAGTACCTGGTTGTTGAGGTCTCCTGTGACGTTACCAGATGAATCTGTAACAGACCATGACATCTGTTGCTGAGGCTGCAGTTGATCCAGGCTGATCACTTGGTTACTGGCTGCGAGGCCGGCAATCTGCTCGGGCGTCAGAGAGCTCAAATTCTGTACCTGCAAGTGCATCAAGTATGTCAGGATATCGTGAACATCATGTGAAATAAATGCACACATAACATGATTGCACAATACTAAAACTAATCTTTGATCATTCAAAACATTGCATTTTGATGTTGAATTATCTACATGTAAGTATTGCAAATATCAATACATATATCAATATCGATTCAAACAAGTTTCAAAGATAAGCAATTGATACTTCTTGTGAATTTTATCCTCAATGTAACTTTTTAAAGCAGATTGTTAATAGAATTGCATTATTTACATTATTTACGTTGTTGAATTTTCTATTATTATCTCAAAGTTAGTTTCATTTCCCTTCAACCACATTATGAACACATTCCAGTAGGTTATGAGGAATATTGGCCATCTCAAACACTTTACGGTTATTGGTACAGATTCGAGATACTGAGCTTCAACTGAATAACAAACCAACCACTATTCCACCTCCACACATCGATATATCTAGCGCATATATATAATACGCAGTATATAGCCGTGATACAACCACCGTTGATGATGTATAACTTACGAACAAAATCTGACCAATCAGAAGCCCCACTGCCGAAATGTTCAGCAGTGAATTCAAACGTCAAACGCACAATCTCACTAGATAAATAAGAAAAACCGAGTATTGATTTTGCTTTTGATGTATGTCTAATCCAAAAATTATTTTTTTCCCCGTAAAAGCTAGGACTATTAATAAAAGCTATAACTACAACTTGGCCCACGGGTTGGTATGAACAAGGACCTGTAAATGTAAAGGCAGTGTGAGTGATCAAGCCGTGAAAACTGACGATGACCTCTACAATGACTGTTTAGGGACCATTTATTATTTATGAAGGGGGGCGGAGGATTTTCTGAAAATTTCTGCAAAGTTGGAGACACCACCCTCTCTTTTTTCATGTACAAAGTTGATGGTCCGCCCTCCATTTTCATGTACAAAGTTGGCAGTCCCCTCTTAACTTCCTCCAGCCCCCTCCTCATAAAAATAATGTATGGTCCCTTAGGCCTAGAAAAAATGATCCTATGGTTCCGGTAACCCTAGCTAACCCATTTTAACCCTCCTAACCTAATCTTTTTATTGAGTTTTTTATAAAAAACTTCGAACCTATGGATTCAGACATAAAATAATATACTAATTTTAGCGATCCAATAAAAAAAATCATATGTAATTCATCATTTTTGTTTAATTTTACCATCATGTTGTGTGTGCATTCACTTTCGTTTTTTATGTGGAGTAAAAAAAAAGTGGCCCCTACCTAACCTAATTTTTTGCGGTAAAAAATATGAAGAAAAACATAAAATTACCTACCTTACTAACCTATTTTTCAAAATCATGTTACCGGAACCAAACAATCATTTTTTCTAGGCCTTACCTGCAGATCGTTGGCATTGAGCACGATCTGGTCGAGCCCGTCGTCTTCCGTGTTGCCGACCCCGGCGCGAGGTCGGCGCGTCTTCTTCGGCGTCGGCTTGAAATGCTGCGCGACGTGAGACTTGCGATGGCCGGACGTGCGGAACCGCTGGTCGCAGTGGGGGCATTTGAACGGCTTGACGCCTGTGTGCAGCCGCATGTGCACCTGAAATATGCAGGACCACGTGGTATTAGGCGCCTGGCATTTCTCATGAAATTTATATATTGTTGATACTTTTATGGATGTTGAAAAGTCAATTGCAATCACAATTATATGCTTTTTGAAAAGGACAATTGGAACTGAAATGATGTAGGAAAAATTAATGAATTACATCAATTACAATTATAATTGACCACAAGTCAGGTTGGTAGGTGGATCATATGTACTTGTTTTTGTTTAAACCAAACATCATGTTGATATGCCAAACAGAATCAATTTTTTTATTGTCCAAATAAATTTAAGATTTAATTTTTTGATCTAAAATATGAAGATTGGATAAAAATTGATTACCCATTTCAACTTTTTTCAAAATAGTTACCGAACCAAACAATCATGTTTTCTAGGTATTACCTTCATATCGCTGGGCATTTGTCGAGAACAGAGAATTGCAAATGCCGCCTTTGTTGCCGACCTTTCCACTAAAAACAAACAGAAACAATAGGCGGGCCGTTTACAATGCTGCGCGAAGACTTGCGAATGGCCGGATTAACCGCTGGTCGCAATTCATTTGAAAATCTTGACACTATTTGACATGAAAATGCGGACCACTTGGGGCAAAACCAGTGGGCATTTCTGCATGGAATGTATACTGTCTATATTTTTGGCCGATTATTGAAAAGTCAATTGCAGTCACAATTATATGCTTTTTGAAAAGGAAATTGGAACTGCAATTTTGGAAAATGTGTCTTAGTTTGTGGTTATAGAATTATAATAGATTTTAATGGTGGATCGGTAATAAGCAAGAATGTGATTCACTAGTAAAATGGCCAAACAGGAATACTAGGGCCTGTCCAAATAAATATTTGATTGATTTATTTGATTGGTTGGCTGAAATGGTTGATTGACCGATTGATTGATCGTCACTTTTTATCAATAAGGAGAGAATGAAGAATGTTGTAGCATCTTCTATACTTCCCTTTGATGAGAACAGAGAATTTGTAAATGTGGTAATCGACGGATGGATGGAACGGACGGATGGACGGACAGTAACAGTAAACACAAAGTTGGCAAGCCATTATTTTGCCAAAACACATGGAAAATCTACACTGTTTGAATATATCACATGAAAATGCAATCATGCATGTCCTTCGTAGAAAAAACAAACCAAAACTAAGAACTTCAAATAAAGAATAAATAGACTTTTGATTATTAACAAGGTACTTACTATTTGTATGGTCCGCAAATGACTGTCGAGTGTTGATTTCACCGTGAAGCTGCGAGAACAAATCTCACACATGAATATGGCTTCTCACCTGCAAGGGAATCAAAAAATTATCACTTGCCACCTCCCTAATATAATGATAGAACAACAAAGTGACTGCTACAAATTGACCACAACAACAAAAACTCACCGTGTGTATTCTGATGTGTCTGACAAGGTCACTGGGTTTCTTGAAGCTCTTAGGACAATGAGCGCAGGCGTTGGCATGTCGAGGGTGATTGACAACAGTAACTAAAATATAAAACCACATTTGCTCATTAGATCATTGATTTAGCCAGCATAAGAAAAATGAGACCAAAAACAATCGAAGACTCACTCCTATGATCATTCATTATCATCATCATCACCAGGCAAATTCACATGCAAATTTTTTTCAAGGAGTAAAACAAACGGATAAGCTTGAAATATTGACAAATACAAAGAGCAACACTTACAACCAGCCTTCCTGAATTTCTTCTCTTCCACCTCTGAGGTCTGCAGTGCTGCTGGCTCCTCAGCTGCCTCCTCCTCAACCTCTTCCTCTTCCTCCTCCCCCTCAGCAGCATCAGCCTCCTCTACGGTCTCCTGCTTGATCTTGGCCTGAAGCACCGACGATCATGATCAATTGCTACGCTTTCAATTGTTAAATAATATATAGAAGCATCGATCATGATTGATTGCATTACGCTGAAATTTCCATTTCAGTTGACAGTGACTCGTTTTTTTTGCCCACAGCATCATATGAAATCTACTTACCATGCTAGTAGGCATGACTCTCATCTCGGAGACTCTATCCCTCTCTGCAGCACTCTCGATCAGCAGACGTTCCGACAGTGTCAGCGTCGAGTTGGGGTCCTGCTGGGCTAGCTGTTCTGTGTCAGCCTCGGTCAATGTTATTAGTTGTGATGCTGCTGTACTGCGACTGGACTTCACCTCAGTTGACCCAGGCTGTTCACTTGGTTTTGGTGCTGGAAACGCAAATTGTAATTGTTGGTTGGTGAAAAAGCTACTGGATGCTGATTATAATTAGGTGTTCACAGCTCAGACAAAAAATCCATTATAAATTTAGGAACATAACATAAGCTTTGTATGCACTAAGTGAAAAAAAATTCCTACACACAATCACTTGTTTTATACATTTTTAGAGTTGTATAAATTTGAGATTTGAATATTAAAGTCCCCAGATAACCAAAATATATGCCTAACTGGGAAGAGCATTATTCAGCAGAAACCTCCTTACACCACCTCCCCTCTATGGAGAACCCTATGATAAGACCACTTTTACACACAGTCTCAAAAATGAACCTCTCACCTTTCTTCTATAGAGACCACCTAACACTGCTACCAAAGGTGGTCCCATTGTGTTCTACTGTATTGACAATGTCGTCTGGGTCTGTCTGACCTCTTGCTGGCCGGGATGTTGGGCCTTTTTGCCCCAAAGGGCCTCATTGAAACCCCCCCCACAGAAGTGGGGTGTTTTTTGGGACTCGTGGGTCTGCATATGCCGATAACAACCATTTCAAAGAACTTTATTTCCCCCTTTTTTCGTTCGTATTTTGCCCTGGTGGGGCGACCCGGTACCCCGGGGTTGGGGGGGGTGGCGTCTTCTTCGGCGTCGGCTTGAAATGCTGCGCGACGTGAGACTTGCGATGGCCGGACGTGCGGAACCGCTGGTCGCAGTGGGGGCATTTGAACGGCTTGACGCCTGTGTGCAGCCGCATGTGCACCTGAAATATGCAGGTTGACGTGGTATTAGGCAGGGGGTCGGGCATTTCTGCATGAAATTTATATTGGGTTGATACTTTGGCCGGATGTTGAAAAGTCAATTGCAATCACAATTATATGCTTTTTGAAAAGGACAATTGGAACTATAATGATGTAGGAAAATGTAATGAATTACAATTACACCAATTACAATTATAATAGACCACAAGTCTGGTTGATCGGTAGATAAGCAGTTAGATAACAAAAACTTGAAATATGCCAAACAGGAATAATTAGGGCCTGT
Source organism: Streblospio benedicti (assembly GCA_019095985.1). Taxonomy (NCBI): domain Eukaryota; kingdom Metazoa; phylum Annelida; class Polychaeta; order Spionida; family Spionidae; genus Streblospio; species Streblospio benedicti. The sequence goes on along the minus strand of CM032661.1, from coordinate 1,298,457 downwards.
CCAAATAAATTTAGGATTTGATTGATTTATTTGATTGGTTGATTGGTTGGTTGATTGACTGATTGATTGATCAGAATCTTTTTTTTATCTTCAATAAGGAGAGAATGAAGAATGTTGTATTACCTTCATACTTCCCTTTGTGGAGAACAGAGAATTGCAAATGTGGCACTTGAACATCTTTTCCACTAAAACAAACAGATTATTTCTTTACAGTAACAGTAAACACAAAGTTGGCGATCCATTATTTTGCCACACAATTCATGTAAAATCTACACTGTTTTGAATATATCACATGAAAATCCAATCATGCATGTCCTTCGTAGAAAAACAAAACAAAACTAAGAACTTCAAATAAAGAATAAATAGACTTTGATTATTTACAATGTACTTACTATTTGTATGTATCCGCAAATGACTGTCGAGTGTTGATTTCACTGTGAAGCTGCGAGAACAAATCTCGCATGAATATGGCTTCTCACCTGCAAGGGAATTAAAAATATCACTTGCCACCTCCCTAATATAATGATAGAACAACAAAGTGACTGCTACAAATACACAACACACAAACTCACCGGTGTGTATTCTGATGTGTCTGACAAGGTCACTGGGTTTCTTGAAGCTCTTTGGACAATGAGCGCAGGCGTTGGCATGTCGAGGGTGATTGACAACAGTAACTAAAATATAAAACCACAGTTGCTCATTAGATCATTGATGTTGCTGAATAAGCCAGCATAAGAATAATGATACAAAAAAACAATCGAAGACTCACTCCTATGATCATTCATTATCATCATCATCACCAGGCAAATGCACATGCAAATTTTCAAGGAGTAAAACAAACCGATTGGCTTGAAATATTGACAAATACAAAGAGCGACACTTACAACCAGCCTTTCTGAATTTCTTCTCTTCCACCTCTGAGGTCTGCAGTGCTGCTGGCTCCTCAGCTGCCTCCTCCTCAACCTCTTCCTCTTCCTCCTCCCCCTCAGCAGCATCAGCCTCCTCTACGGTCTCCTGCTTGATCTTGGCCTGAAGCACCGACGATCATGATCAATTGCTACGCTTTCAATTGTTAAATAATATATAGAAGCATCGATCATGATTGATTGCATTACGCTGAAATTTCCATTTCAGTTGACAGTGACTCGTTTTTTTTGCCCACAGCATCATATGAAATCTACTTACCATGCTAGTAGGCATGACCCTCATCTCGGAGACTCTATCCCTCTCTGCGGCACTCTCGATCAGCAGACGTTCGGACAGTGTCAGCGTCGAGTTGGGATCCTGCTGGGCTAGCTGTTCTGTGTCAGCCTCGGTCAATGTTATCAGCTGTGATGCTGCTGTACTGCGACTGGACTTCACCTCAGTCGACCCAGGCTGTTCGCTTGGTTTTGGTACTGGAAACGCAAATTGTAAGTGTTGGTTGGTGAAAAAGCTACTGGATGCTGATTATAATTAGGTGTTCACAGCTCAGACAAAAATCCATTATAAATTTAGGAACATAACATAAGCTTTGTATGCACTAAGAAAAAAAAAGTAAATTCCTACACACAATCATTTGTTTTATACATTTTTAGAGTTGTATAAAATTTGAGATTTGGTATTAAAGTCACCCAGATAACCAAAATATATGCCTAACTGGAAGAGACATTCAGCAGAAACTTGTTAAGACCACCTCTCTATGGAGACAACCTCTATGATAAGACCACTTTTCACGGTCTCAAACCTTCATGAAGCTGCCTAAATAACCCTCTGTATACAGACCACCTCTCTATTGAGACCACCTAACACTGCTACCAAAGGTGGTCCTAATAGAGAGGTTCAACTGTATTGACAATGCCGTCTGTCTGACCTTGCTGGCCGGGATGTGTGTGCTTCTCGTATCAATGGTTGAAGCAATAATCGACCCCAATCTCCTCACAGAAGAACCAATGTCTTCTGGGACTCCTCTATCTGCCATATGCCGAGTCAACAAACCTTCATGAAGCTGCCTGAAATGAACCTCTGTATTGTACCAAGATTCATTGATACCACCTAACACTGCTATAGAATTTTGGTCAATAGTATGCTGCGAGACAATGCCGTCTGATTGACATTTGTTTTATATATGTGTGTGCTTCAACGTGCCTTTTGTGCTAGTTCATCGACTTATAAGCTCATTGATCTCCTCACAGAAGTTTCTTCACAAGCAACTGCCTAATGTCTTCGTGGGACTCGTCGGCAGAGGATCTGCATATGCCCGAGTCAACGAACCATTCAGGTTGGGCTTGAGGCCAGTGAACTGAAAAGAACGTGGGGGCGATACAGCCATCTGTATGAATCCTATCTCTACCAGGCGTCACACCACGATTTCAAGAAATATTTGGCATAGAATTTTGACAAAGTATGCTGTGAGAAAATAATGATTGACATTTGTTTGTATACTGGTCTAGTCGAAATTTTCTGTAGTTGACAAAGATTTGTGCCACGACCATTTTTATTTTAACACTGAGACAGTATATGAATAATAGAAGAATCAAATGGAAAAAAAAGATAAGCTGTATGGTTGATTGATTTTCATCAACAATCTTCCTCCATATAACATATACTTCAACCCATAAAAAATACACAAAATTATCCGTAAATGACAAAATGAAAGCAAAGAAAATACTTACGGATGCATCACAGATAGGACACTTGTGTTCTCTGACACCCATGTGAGTCTTGATATGCGTCTTGAGAACTCCAGCAGAGACGAAAGACTTGTTACACGTTCGACACAGATATGGTTTCTCACCTGCACAAAACAATTACAGCCTTTCTTAAGATTTTCTACATTTAGTTCTACATTTAGTTTAGTATTTAGTTCGACATAAATTAGATTTAAGCCTTGTTTAATTTAACTTGAGAAAAGTTCAAGTACATTGTGATCGATTCCTTCTACTACGAAAAATGTCAACATTCACCGTTGTATATCAAACATGTTTATCGTGTTCAAACATACCGGTATGAGACCTAATGTGCTGTTTGAGATGTGAGGACTTTTTGAAGCCCTTTTCACAGAAGTGACAGCGATGAACCCTCTTGGTGCCATCATCGTCCATCTCATTATCTTGCTGTGCCTCTAGGAACTCTAACTGTATGTTGGACGTATCTACCATTCCCATGTCATCATCCCTGCAGAATAGAAACATACGTTTACAGCATTCATACTTTCGAATTGTACTAAATAAAACACAAGTTCACTTCACATATATATAAAAAATAATAAAATTATGTGGTAAAACTGAGTTAAAAGAATCTTGATCCAAATTCTTACTTAGTGTGGAGTATACTCTGGATATTGGTGAACTGCTGTTGATTAAGCGAAGGCATTTCAAGACTCTGCATAGGCTGAAATTGAAAAGTCAAAGATCTTTCAGTTTAAAAACTTCAAGTAAATACTAAGAAACTTTAATATACAATGTTTTCTCGTGGAGACGACCATTTTTTATATGTTCAATCGTACATTTCAAGAAGAACTAAGGTATAGATGATTTCAATCGGACTGAACTGACAAACCTGTTGTAAGCTGGTGATGGTTGTGAAGTTGTTGGGTTGTGAGGTTAAAGTCAACTGTTGACCTGTGGCATCCATCACTGTTTGTTCAGTATACGCCTGCTGATCGACAAAATGATGCTGCTGCTGTTGTTGTTCAAGCAGATGTTGCTGCTGTTGTTGTTGACTAGTTGTATGCTGGAAAATCTGTAAACAAAAAGAGCCATTAACAACAGTTAGGGATATTATAGCTTAAAAAGGGCGACATTTGATACAGGATGAGATATTCAAGATTTTTAAACAATTTGGAACAAATATAAATGAAACATTTGATTGTATGATGACTAGATACACGTTCTTAACATGAAACAAATAGAACATAATAAATGAACAATAACTTGGAAACAAACTGAACCCTCTTTACCATCCTTGGGTCATAAACAGATGGATAACTTTGAACCCTCTTTAACATCCTTGGGTCATAAACAGATGGATATCCAAATCCATGAGGAAAGCCCGAGGGGAACCTCTATAACACACACGAGTGTTGGCAATAGACACATTAACATATTCCAGCACACCAAGAAAATACATTTCCTTCTTTACCAAAATTAACATAAAAATTAATACAAACACAAGTTACAGAATGGTAAGAGCAAGCGTCATGTAAGAAATACTAATTTAAATGTCAAACTAATATGACATTGCATTAGATTTTATGCATGAACTACACTCTGACGTCAATGGGCCCGTCAATGGGCCCGATATGAATACTATTCCGTATTGGGTGTCAATAGAGTTCTCACCTGATTGGGGTTGACTTCCACTTGGAGACCGAGACTGCCTTGCTGATTGAGCGCACTTTGTAGGTCCACATCTGTCAGCAGACCACTCTGGACCTACGCATTGACAAAAGCGGAAGGATTCGCTTTGATTAGGTTCGCGTGTACATAAAACACAAACTAAACAAAGCATTTGATCAACTTGTAAACTGCTGTTAAAAGCCCACCACTATGAATATCACGTTAACCAACTCATTAAACAGAAAAACTATAACCATCAAACATACTAAAATCGTAATTAGATAAGATATCATAGCGTGCATTGAAATATACACAAGGAAGATATTTTCTGCTACATATTATCTTACATTGTCCAGCATATGAAGATATTCGAAAAGATTTAAATGAACACATGAAACAAAATATAGACAATTTCAATAAACTGAATGGTGCACAGATTCTCGGGCTTGCTCTATCAAATGAAAAGTTTATAAAGGTGACTGCCAGGACCTGCAAAAATATTTTAAGAAGAAGGAAAGATCTATACAACATTTAATTGTAAGGAAGTTTTATATAAACAATAATGATTTTACGACCTGTTGTACCAAATGTTTACAACTCTGTTTTAAATTGATTTGTACACTATGTTTTTTTAATGCTACAGTCTCTCAATAACTCTTACCTGGGTGGTTGAAATATGTAATACCTGATTTTAATGTTTGTAGAACACATGTTTACTTACATATTTTAATTTGAGACTCAAATAAATGAATAAATATATATAAACTTGAAAACTCACCACATTCGTGTTGCCCAACTGGTTTCCCAGCTGCTGTGACAGCTCCTCAGCTGTCAGCTGCTGACTAGCTGCTGCTTCTAGCTGTGACTGGAATTGACCGGTTTGATCCAGCTGCGCGTGAAGCTGACCGTTCTGATCCAGTTGAGCCTGGAGCTGACCACCTTGGTCCAGTTGCGACTGGAGTTGGCCAGTTTGATCCAGACTGATGTGGCTGCCAGCGAGATCCGCCTGAGACTGGATGTGGATCGTCTGCTCACCGGTTGAGGACGTGGAAAACTGGATCGTTTGCTGAAATATACACACACATTTGCAATGACAGCATCCTAACACATATAACACATTTTCTATGAACAAAACAACATCTCTGAGTCTTAATTCAACACTACACGGATCACATAAATACATACAACCCCACATGTATACAACATACATATCTGGTATAAAAAATGACGTACATTATGGGCAGTACATATATAACTTTCCACCCAAAAAACATTTTTCACTTAAGAAAGCATCGATGATGCAAAAATTTGTGATTTAAATCAAATTTCGTACCTTTTTGACTTTACAATCTGTCCTGTTTTAATACATATCCGGTGTAGACACACAAAAGATGTCTGGTGTTAGACTGAAACCTGATAGAACGTACCCCCGTAAACTCCTGCGCGAGGTCTTGCCCCGTGGCGTCCAGGGTGATGATCTGTCCTCCGCCGTCATCATCGTCGTCGTCATGGACACCGCCGCCACCACCGTCATCAACATCATCCTCACCGATCGTCACCTCCGTCTCCGCCACCTGGTTCACCTGGTCTTGTTGCTACAAAATGTAAATGTCTGGTTTATGGTCTTCTTCCCCGAAGGATCAGACAACTTTACATATTTACACCAGGTCATTGGCATCCTTGTCACACTGTATATCTTTCTCAACTCCCCGAGGAGCATACAACACATCTTTTGGCTGCCGTAGCGCAGACGTGCTAGTCACGCACATTAGCGTTCACTGGCCTGACCTGTACCTATTTAACGTGTAGGTACCACGGAGCAGTGTGTAAACTGTTAGAGGTAGCTTTGCTCAACACCCACCATCAGACCTGACCGGGAATCGAACCCACATGGTCACGAGTCTGACTGCCTATCCACTCGTCCACGGAAGCGCACAATGGAGTGGGGTTTCAATTTCATTTGTAAACTTGAAAATATTTGAATACAGTATAGTCTGCCTTTTAGTTACTGAATACTTTTGATGAAGGCCATTGGCGTCTGATTTTAAAAGATGTGGACAGATTTTTATGTGAACTTCTTGTTGTTCTGTGGTGTTGGGAATCTCGAAGATTGAGTATATTGGCGAAGTTTTGAATATAAAATATGTGGAGTATAAAAATTATTTTCGGAAAAACTTTCAACAGTGCAGTATTCATAGGGTTCAGTTTTTCTGACAAGATTACATACATTTGCAGGGACATCTTGTAAAGGAGTTCATTTGACAAGTTCTGTGAGCAGAAAAACTGAACGCCACTTTGCAAAAAGCTGATCATGGCCCTGCTAGGTACAACTAGTGATGAGTTGTTCAGCATTTGATAAATCTTACCTGAAGTGCCTGCAGAGCTAGTTCTTGTTTATGAGTCTTCATGTGTTTCTTACAATTGACAGACGTCTTAAACGTTTTCTGGCAATATGGACACATAAACGGTCGAACTTCACTGCAAATCAAACATAAATCAACAATGAATATATCATTACATTTCACACAGATTTCTTTTAAAATATGTCATTTTCTGATGATGTTTAAATTGAAAAAAGCCAGACAATATATCAAAATAACACTTAAAAAGAAATAGCAAGGATATTGAATTTAAATGTACTCTATCGGTTATTCATTAAAACAAACTCTTCTTTATGCCTGAGCTTTTTAATTTTGGAAAAGCCTAAACTGTTAGAATCTGTAGAATTTCAAGACAAAATCTCAAGAAAGCAATTTTAATACAATGAATGGCGAGCCCTTCTCACCTGTGCGTGGACATGTGTCGTTTGAGGCTGCCGTTGGTTGTGAACATGGCGTCACAGATGAGGCACTTGTATGCCTTTAGACCGGTGTGCGTGCGAATGTGAGACTTGAGAACGCCTGATGATACAAATGACTTGCTGCACTGCAAGCAGCGATATGGCTTTTCCCCTGGTGACAGATGTGAAAGTGGAGTTTTTAGATATATTTGGAACGAAATAGCTAGTAGTGATGATCAGCTTTGAAGCTGGTTCGATTCACAAAAACTATTTAGGAATAAGATATCTAGTGCAATAACATTGGATTTATCTTGAAAAGTACAGAATATTACAAGGTTTATACTCATAAATAAAAGAATAAAACCTGAATAAAGTCACTTAAAAGGAGTGGTAATTTATCAAACAAAAATCATACAAAACTGCTACAACCTCACGCAAGGTTAAAAGTCCCATTCAAGAGCAAATATATCACATAAGACGGGATCCTCACCAGTGTGTGAGCGAATGTGCTGTTTGAGATGTGACGACTTCTTGAAACCTCGCTGGCAGTAGTTACACTTGAACGGTCGGTCGACGCTACTCGACTCTCCGAGGTACGCAAACGGCTGCTGCTGATAGCGAGGCTGCTGCTGAATCATACCTGTAACACGGTCGTAATCAACAATCAACCAAATCCTATTTAATGTCTTCATTTCCCATTTAGTAGGCTCAGGTCAATGGTAGTAGTGTTACACACTATTATCAATAGGTGATCCTTTACAGCTTCCTGCCAAGCTTTAAGTGATGAGCAATCAACATCCATTTTAAATCAAGTGTAGTGTTAAATTTGCTCTCAACAGGTTAGAGATCAGTTATCAATGATCAGCAATAGATCTGGATTTGGAGCAGAGCATCCTAAACTTACAAGTATCAGTCATCAGTACAGACCCATACCAGACCTATAAATGATGTATAAAACTTGCATGTATCTAGTATAGATTTGATCAGTAAACAATTTTTTGTATCCTATACACACTGGTGGTATCAAGGATCAGTATATGAGCTCCTGTGACGGCAATGTCTCCATCATATTACACCCCAGTATAAAACGTACCGGTGTCAGTGATAAGGATGGGCTCCTGCAGTGGAATGTCCGGCAGTTGCATGCCGGGTTTGTTGATGCGTCGCGGGGCGCGTCTCGGCCGACGCTCGATATCGCCGTCCTGCCGCGAGTGCGACGCGATGTGCGTCTTACAGTGGCCCGACGTGCGGAACTTCTTATCACAGTGCGGACACTCGAACGGCTTGGCACCTGCAGAGAGTGTGTAGCGTCGACGTGAATAGTCAATGCAAATGATCATGTGGTGTACAACTTATAATTGTCTCACTTTGATAGCTTTCTTATTACAAATGACAAAATGACATCCTTGAATGCATTCTTCGTGTTGGAATATATACACATATACAATGTTCGTCCTTGTGTTGTGAAAAGATGAACTTTGTATACATAAACAAATGAATGATTTTAACTTTCAGACTCTTTGTACAGAAATGCTCATTCTTTTTTGTGAAGATATACATTTCATTTCTAACCTCTGTTGTTATTGTCTAATAGTAATGCTCAATACTTTGTGCCTTGACACCGACAAGTTACTCACCAGTATGCAGCCGTAGATGCACCCTCAGGCTGCCCTGGGTGGTGAAAAGCTTGTCACACACATGGCACTTGAAGTCCTTGATACCTAAATACAACAAAGATTGACATTGGAAAATGGATTTGATAGTTCTTATCACTTAATAAAGTAAAATCACGCAATTGGATCAGAAACCTGAATATTGAAACTGAGTTCAACTGTTGAACATTAGTTCTATAATCGAAACCGCGATTTGTTCACTTTACAAAAATTTCAAAGCATCTAGGTGTGTTGTTGATTTTTCTTCAATCTCTCCTTACACATGTTGTATCTTTACAGAGACATTGCATTTACAGTTACCTTAACAACTCAAAGTATTGCAATAAACTAAATACAGTACAACCTTCAATTAAGGCCACCTCTCTATTGAGACCACCTCTATAATAAGACCACTTTTCACGGTCCCAAACCTCTATAAAGCTACCACAATGAACCTCTGTATAGAGACCACCTCTCTATAGAGACCGTCTAACACTGCTACCAAAGGTGGTTCTAATCAGGAGGTTCTACTGTAAATAAATCGAAAAACCACCTGTGTGTGTGCGGATGTGCGCGGTGAGTGTGCTCTTGACGGCGAACGCGCGGTAACACTGAGAGCACTTGTAGGGCTTCTCGTGGGTGTGGATGCGGATGTGGCGCACCAGATCAGACGGCTTTTTGAACTCCTTCGTGCAGTAGGTACACTGGTGCCATCGTACGCCGTTCACCTGAAAGAGAACATTGCCAACTTTCAATCCAATAACCAGGTGGCGTGTGCTTGCCTCTACTAATGAGAATCTTATACTTCAGTTCTATAAACAATTAAGATAAAACAACATAAATATGAGCTGATGCACAAATATTTCGCTACACAAAATGAATCCTTTTACGCTTTTTAAAGGCATATGGTTAAACTAACATAGTTATGAACTTCCTTTTTTTTTGATGTTATGGTTTACAGACACACAGGATGCTCAACTGTCGCCGGATAAAACATTTTCACAACGCACTAAATAATGAGCATATTTGCCTAACTCAACGGCGAGTAATTTCAAATATGTTCGAGATTTAAATATCCACCACATTTACATATACATGCAATATAATGGATAACAGTTTTTATTAATACTAGGCATACGTTATTGTTATAGTATGATGTTTATCGGAAACGATTCCAATGAGTATTTTAAGTCAACAGGCCATTTGATTCAACGCCTCGTATTATCGCCTTTTTTTTTTTCAGCAGAAGGAATTAAAAATACCATTTTTTCAATTTTATTTTTATTCCTAAATCCTGTTTTTTTTGAGCGGCGGGTCTGTAAAAAAAAATTTTAAAGGCCTAAATACTTTTGAAACAAACTTGAACAAACTGAAACACAGTAGAACTTTGTTAGGAAGAGCAACCTACAACATATTCGTATGAAGTCATTGTTCCTGCATTGTTTTGGTAGAATATCTATAGCAAGCATGAAAAAATCAAAGCGTATACAAATAGCATTCAAAAGATAGTTTATAGGATAACAATAAACATAGATCATTAGGCCCGACGAAGCTCTTGCGATAAGAGCGAAAGTCTTGCCAAAGACAAAACATGACTGGTTCCTATAGGTATCTATATAATTTCAGTATGTTTATATAATGGAACCCAATACAAACTTACATTCTGTGTATAAACATAGTGTTTTTACATACTTTTCTGATGATATGTCTTTTCATTCTTCCTGTTGCCGAATCATGAACTTGCATTGTAGCGATTTCTCCTGAAACAAATTAACCATCAATGACTATCCTAAACAAGTTAGGGGTTGAAGTTAAAGCTTTCCGATGGCCCCAGGAAAGTATAACCATCCCCCGGGAAATGGTTTTGATTCTGTATTTTTCCCGACGGGCAGGCACCTCTACAAACACGCAAATCCATTATTTTCCCCGGATTTTTCGAGCTTCCACTGCAGCAGTTTAACTTTAGACTTTAGTTAGTTAGCAGCATGTTTTGGTGTCGCACAATTTAACAAACCAGTAAATATTGTATTACTGGGCTCACATTGCATGTGCAATAACCGCTATTTTGTAAAAGTCGTACCGCAACACTTCTTTAGTGTCGCACAATTTCCCAACCGTGTAAATGTTATGTCTGCACTCAATGCACATGCTGTTTACTGCAAGACGCATTTGTCGTTTTTGTTAAACTGTGTAATCCTAAAATGTTCTGCAGTAACTTGATACAAAATTAAATCAACAAAACTTTGTTCTATCTTAAATTGCATTTTCAAAACGTTTCAACGCAATTGCAAAAACGAGAACTGAAAATATAATACTCACCTGTGTACTCACCTGCAACATTGTAAGCAAAATTTGATCCCCCTATGGTCAAGGGAAAGTAAAAAAAAATGTTCAAGGGCAAGTGAATTCTCAGGGGGTACTTGCCCGAGGGCAAATGCTTTCAAATTTAAACTTCAACCCCTGCTCCAAGTCATCATCAAATTCACATGAAACTTGTAAATGACCCATCATTAAAATACGGGAAATAATAAGCGAAAAAATATGCGAGGATCGCTATTAAAATACAAAAACCTACCTTCCTTCATCATATGCTGGGGTAACTGGGACAACATGGCGGACACGTCTGCTTCTTCCCTAGCAGACACAGCGGCCACCTCGACATTGTCATCGTCCGTACCATCGTTCCCATTGTCTGTGAAATTGACAATTAACACCATCAAAATTTTTATAAATATTGCATACGAAAGGAATTTTGATGTTGACTCAAATCATTGTAAAAAAATGTTCACCTCAGAGTATTTCAGTTTTGTGGGCGTACGGTTAACAATAATTTTGAGACAGCAATTCACTATTAATATTTAGAAACATTTATGGTTATTATGGCTGTGTTATATTAACTTAAGTTTTCTTGTTTGTTTTGTTAACTCACCTTCAGCCATGCTATCATTATTTTCCACCTGAGAGATTCCTTCTGCGGTTCCAGCTGACTGAGGATGGTCGTGTTTATCAGTTAAACCACTTGATTCCAACGCTTGACGAATAATGTCAGCTGTGTCCCCAGTGGTCTGAAACAAAGTTATACAAATCGCACTGGTCTCACGAATTCTTATTCATTCCTAAGGGTTTTTAAACTTTAAAATCATCTACTTGCTTGCATGTAGGTAAGAGTAATCAAAAGCCATCAATCAAGCCTTGAAGAAATTACTTTAATTGACTAATGTTATACTATTGTGTGAATATGCAAAGTTACAGCATTGGTGGTTAGAATATTTTTGCATCAATAACATGATTTATCAAATCACCTGTTTTTCACGTTTCACTTCACTTTTTAAAGTCATTGTTGCTGCTTCTTTCGCCACATCTCCGCCCGGTCCGCTAGCATATTCAATTATCTGGTCCATCACGCCGGACGTCTTGTTATTTTCAGTTGTTGACAACTGTGCAGGATTCTTATTCGTCAACAATTGTCGATCAGCACCCTCGGCCAATACCTACAGAAACATAAATTAAGAAAATTGAAAATGAAAAGCCAAACAATCTAGATATTTGAAGCATAGACAAATGATTGGCTTAACAACTTTGATGAGTTTTATAACCAGACAAGATTGTTTCACAGGTTTTTTCTTCTTATACTTACAACCATTTGAGGCTCTGAATGTGCGCGGCTCATATGAGCATTTAGACTGCCAAGTTTTTGAAAGTGCATGTGCACTCATCACACGGGAAAAGAGGATCTTCAGGATTGTCCGGGTGAGTATGGACTCTCTGAAAATGCACAAGTCAAAATTGAATGAAATACATGACTTAACCCCTAATAACAGCCATTTACATGCTTAATAATGATTAGTCTATGATATACTGACCTGTATATGTGCCCTGAGGTTGCCCTTCTGTGAGAATGCCGTTGAGCAAAATTCACACAAATGAGGTTTGTCGCCAGTGTGACTAGACATGTGCAATTGCAGCGCACCTTTCTGATTGAAAGTCTTGTTACAAACAGTGCACTTGAACGGGCGTTCGCCTGTTAATCAACAGATACATGATTATGCAATTTTCATTGAGATTGATTACAAGATAAGGGTAAGTGTTTCATGACATTTGCAACTGATACTTTAATATTATGAAATCATGAAAGAAAAAACTTGAAGTTAATTTTACATGTACACTTCAAATTGATAGTCATGGTATTGTTATTATTCTATAAAGCACTTGCTGTTACCTGTGTGTATTCGAACATGTCTCTCAAGTTGGCTTGGCTTTTTAAAGCTTTTATCACAATACTGACATTTGTGGCTGAATCCTGTGCGATCGATGTTCCGTTTGTAAGTTTTGTGCGACAATGACGACCTGAAAGAACACAATATGAGCTGCCCTGTGTTACATTAAAATCTAATATGTTAGCTTTGATACGGAGCCCATGAGCTTATTCTATCATAAAGAAGTACATATTAAGTTTTAACTCTGTGCATTTCTGTTTGTTATAATTAAAGAACACACACAGGAAGTTACGTTAAAACATTCACAAATAGCATGCAAATTCAACTTCAAAGTCTATCAAACTGCAGAAAAAGGTCAATTGAACTATCCATGCAATTGTGATTACCGTGTATGTCCATACAGAGGCGTTAAATTGAAACTTTCTCAAACTGGGGGTGGGGTGGGCTGTTACACGAGAGTGCAGTAACTACATAATTCTTAAGAACAATTAACAAAAATAGGGAGGGCTGTTACGCGAGGGTGGGAAAAACTGAATAACGGAACCTTTTCTCATGCATTAGCTTATAATGATTTAATACAAAATGATGTATTAAACGAGGGAAACCCTCTACAAAGGAAGGATTTGTGCTATTGGGTTCCGTTGTTGAGGACATTCACTGTATTTACCCACATCACCCCTCGATCTAAAAAACAAAAAAAAAAAAAGCCCCCGTACTTGATCCTGACGTGGACCCTGGCGTGGTCGCGGAGCCGTGAGAGGCGGTTGAACTCGAGGCCGCACTGCTTGCACACGTAGATGGGGTTGTGAGTTTGCGAGTTGAATGCCACTGTGAATATCGCGCGCCGGCCGCCTCCTCCTCATGCTCAGCCATGTGCGCGTCCAGGTGCGCCTGCAACATGAACACAGCACAGCAAAGTCATTTATAGCCGGCAACATATCAATGTTACACTATGAATTGCGTTGAGTTTGCGTTATGAATGTCACTGTGAATATTTCAAAAACGCTGTTTCCGTCATAGATCTGCCAGCAACATGTTCTGTGGGGTCAAAGTTAGAGCTAACTATATGCTGTTTTGTGAACGTCACTGTGACATTTGCCAGCTTCCTCAGTACGTTCATTTTTCTATGATCAGTAAGGCGTTTACTCATCCTTGAATGAGTTCATTGTGTTGGTTATATCAATCGATCTACATTTTTCTTCAATCACAACACTGAATTTTACCTTATAAATTTACAGTTTCGGACAAAAACTATGTCCATCTTCAGAATCTCACAAGCAATATTTTTTTCAATGCAACTTAAGTCAATGTTGCTATATAATCTCACTATTGTTGTCGTTAAATAATGAAAAGAACAACATTTTATGCTCCATTATGGCACAACAAAAACAGCTCCATTCATCTGTACGGTAAACTGTTATGTTAGAAATACAGATGTTGGTTAGTATTGTTAATAAATATTAAAACTAACAATTTGTCTTCCTTTATCAGCTTTAAAAGTAGTACAGATGAGTGTGACATTCTAAACAATATATTCATTTCTATTAGTACTTGGGTTCATTGAAAGTAAACTAAAAAACTTACCTGCAGCATGAATTCTTCCCCACACTCGTTGCACACCAGTGACTCCTCGTGTTCATGCAACATAATGTGAGCCTTTTGAGACTTCGCAACACGCGAGAATTTCTTGCCACATTCCGGACACGTAGGATTGTCAGTTTCATGTGTAGCGGCATGCAACTAGAACAGTATAAAAAAACACGCACAAATGTCAAATTCATCTTCGTTGACATTGGGATATTTACACTCAACGTGACAAATACAACTTTACTTATAAAAAATAACCTCTTAACCAAGGTACATGCATGCTTAACAGAAAATAAAAGATGAAGAATTTCAATTGAATTCAAGCAGATGGACAAGATTTGAAGAAATGAACATACAAACATTCAAGTTAAGACTTACTTTGAGATTATCTTCAACATTGAAGGTTAACGTGCACTTGGTACATCTGAATGGTTTGTCGTTTTCATGGCCTTTGATGTGCCGCTGTAACCGATTCCACTTGTCAAAGAATTTACCGCATGTTTCACATGGCCATGGTCCCTAAGAGAGGAAAAAACCACACACATTATAAATGCTACTCACCTATGTATATTGTACATAAAATATATACATGAATGTAGCATTAACATTTTACATTTATCATTCAATGTTTAAACATTAAAATAACAACGGTTAACAATTTATCTGTAAATAATATGCACAATGGTAGTAGTAACCATACCTTTCCAACAGGTGGTTTTATTGGTTCTCTCTCCTTCGGTTTTGGCTTTGCTCTAGGTTTTATAATGTCTGTTGCACTTACAATCACCTAAAGAAGGATTACATGTTAAAGTTATTGAGATGTTCAGCTAAAAAGTTTTTACAAGGAAGTGCCAAATTATGTGAATTTGTCGCTTCTGTCACTATCAACATAAAAACTTTGTTAATGGTTCTGTCTAAAATGACCTCATTACATTTCATAAGAGATTAATTCTATGAATTTCTATCCATATTTTTTTCTAACCCTGCCCAGAAGAACAAAATTAAAGCAGTCATCAAAATTCCATCAATTGACAGTTTATTTTTGATTCCTTTTAAAATAGTATCCTGTTGTTTTGTAATACACCTCAAACGCTAACCTTTGCATGTATGTATACATTAAACTATTAGACCAAACTACTGGATATAAACCAACGTACACATACATCTAAATTAGTCGAGTCATATTTTAGTTAATATATCAATAAACCTAGCTAGCTCATCTTCATGAAGTTTCTAACCTTTGCAGTTTTCGCCTGTTCACCACCATCATCAGCTGCATCAAACTGTTGCTGTTGCTGCATCTGTTGTTGCACCATAACAGCAGCCTCAGGGTCCAGCGTCTGCACTTGAGTAAGCGTCTCTCCATCTTGCAGTAGGAAAGTCTGAATCTTCAACAGAGAACAAGTAGCAATATTTATGAACTGTGACGGTGGTAATACAAGAGAAGAAACCACTATTTCAGAAAGTAGTTATCACAACATCCGTCATGAGGACAATGCCCAAACCAATTGTGTCCTGCAGATTGCTTTTTTATATAAACTAATATGAAAATTATTCATTAGTGACCCGGATTACTAGTACTTAGGTTATAGACCATCTCATCAACTTCATCCGGCCATATGAAAATCTTTAGCTGCACACATGCCCACCATGGTAGTCTTAGTCATCTGACAGCAGAGACAAAGTGACGTGGGCAAGTCGTAGCCGGTGTCGTGGTTCATCTCTGGTCAACGTAAACGGATTTCTATGGCCTCCTACATCTTTCTACGCTGTTCAAGTTCTTCATGTGCCACAATCTTTAATTCCTTCAGACTGATAGAATGACCCATGTCCCTATTATGTATTCCAATGGCAGTTGGTACTCTCTTAGGATTTAGTTGTTCCTTCACTCGAGACCTTCTCGTTTGAGCGATGAAGTTGATGAGATATCAAAGAAAGTCTCTCCGACATGTGGGTATCAGATTTTAATAGACATCTTAAAATATTCTTCTCATAATCATGAATAATGGAACGCTAGATGAATTCAGCATACATTCTTTGAACATGAAAAATACTTACTTGCTGGCTAACTTGCTCATTGAAATGCTGAAGCTGTCCATTGTGAACATGAAACTGCTGATCTCCAATTTGAATTGTCTGATCCTAAAAAACATCCATAACAATATGCGAATTGCACAACGTTTCTATTCAGGATATAAAACTTTTAGAAATTCACATGTGGCTAGGGAAAGAATGTTAAGTCACATACCTGCAGAGATTCGCCATCTTGAGGGTCTGTTACTATTTGTATTTGGCTCCCATCAGCTGAGAACAAGCCTCCTGCACCATCAGTAAGATGAACCACATCACCATTCGCATTTACAGAGATGGGTTGCAACATAAAAACCTAAACAAAATTGATTTTGATTAATATAGATTAATATTTGTGTATTTGCATATGATATATTGTTATCTATTAGGATCTTTTACATTCATACAATACATTTTCAATTTTCAAAGCAGCAGTAAAATACCTAAGTTGAAGTTGGTATCGTGCAAACCTACATGTAACTAAGGATGGGAAGCAAGAAGTATTTAATGTCTTTCGGATCTCATTTGTTTCAACCCGAGCAGCACCGGATAGACAGCTAGTAAATGTATAAAAGAAAATTTCTTTTCAACTGTACCTGAGCATTTTGTGGGTCGATGTTTTCTTGTTCTGAGGTAGTTACATACTGAATTACAGCATGCTGAACATCTCCATTTTCTCCAGTCACTGCTACCGGAGTGCTGAACATAGACCCTTCTGTAAGAAAAGAAGATGAATACACGGTACAAATTTAAGAGTACAAAATGCACACATATCTAGCTTTCTCTTTATACCCCAATGACATGTTTGTCAGTGATTTAAGATTTACTACTTCTCACTATCATAGTATTTTTTTTCTTTTCATCTATGCTAGTTTGGAGAAAATTATCAATTGTTATTTTCTACCCTATTATCCCATATCTACAGTAAATAATGTGAAATCGATTAGTGAATGTCTAGTGGCTATTTCAACCCTGAATCTAATATCTGTCAAATCCTAATTTATTATTGGTATGTCCTAAAATTATTACTCAATTTTAAGTCGTGTAGAGTATACCAAGCATATTGCTAAGACTGCTGTTCATTAACGAAAAGATGGTGCCATGACCTTTAAAATCAACAACTTTGATGTAGTCTCTGTGGTACCTACACGTTAAATAGGTACAGGTCAGGCGAGTGAACGTATATGTAAGTGAATGTGCTGTATGCTCCCTGGGGAGTTGAGAAAGATATAGTGTGACAAGGATGCCAACGGCCTGGTGTGAATGTAAAGTCGTGAGAGCACTAGAATCATGACTATAAACCACCACATTTACATTTACTATGCTGGACAATGAGGAAAGAAGGGGTGGAAAAGTGAATTGTCAGACGAGTACAGAGCATGTACTGGTGTGTAAAAAATTGATGAGAGTGGGTGACTCTTACAGAGATGAGCTCAGTGTCTGGGTGTACATTAGGGTTCAGTGCTACGTATAACACTGAGTAAACGATTGTATGACAGATGAAGCTAGGGTATTTTCTGAAAAGCGATTGATTGATTCCTTTCGCGACTAGATTCAGATATTAAAATGTTTGCAGAAATTCATGACACCAATCGTTCACTCATAGATATTTTTTTAGTAGGCTTGGCTGTATTCGTCTGTGCTGTCATACAATATTTTTCATCCAGTTCACTTCTGGGGAATGTGTGAACGTGTGTGGGTCAATGACAGTGAGTTAGTTTGTCATGTTCTGACATTCCATCAAGTGACGGTTCAATGTATTAACTTTGTCTATTAGACATCGCATTTTCCAACCAAATGACATGATCAAATAAAAATGACACACATTTGGAAAGTTTAAAACTAGCAAAGTAATATGACCAATTACTGCCAAATGGTGAAAATTCGACACGTGGGTATGTTTTGATCATAAATATGGTTTTCGGCTCTTTACCGTTAGAAGATTTGAAATCTCCATGGATTGATGCAATGTACGGGTTCTATCGTTTGTGACCCCATTCATAGTAAATAGAGATTTAGATATTATCAACATCAACAATAAAGTTTATTGTTTTGTTTGTTTTACGGGCATAAACAGTCGGAATAATCAAAGTAGTGATTTACACATATTCGTGCGCAAGTCATTGAAATCAGACCGCGTAGAAGTACACTCAATAAAATTTGATTTTTCACACATTTGCAGTCCTATTTGATTCCATGTTTGCATGTTATGATTTACAACTTAGTCTAAAGAAACGAATAATCACATACCAGGGCCGTGGTCGTTTGTTAATTGTGTTATATTTTGCTCTGAATAGGACATATTTTAATCTCTCCAGAACAAAATGGCGGTGATCAGACATGTCTTACAATTTGAAAACGAGGCAGGAATACAGGTACCCGTATATAAACAAATAATACCACGTGAGTGGGCGTTCCCAACCACAGAAGGAAAAAGAAATTTTTTAGGTGGTGGTTCGTCATGCTGCTTACAGAGGCATGTTTTTAAACACGTTACACGTTTACAGATATACGCCACGTCACAGTACAGTTTTCAAACCAGGGGTTCTTTTACGTGGAAGGGGCAGAAAATTATGTATGTACAATCAGAACAACTTGGTGGTTTTTGTTATTGCTTTTTTATTTGGGGGGTTATGGTTGGTTTTAATGATGTTTTTTTTAATAAATAAATTACAGCGGGAGGTCTTAAACGGATCAAGTTACATTGGCAAACAATGGCAGTCAACGATGGGGTATTGCATTTAGGCTGTCCCAGAATGTATCATGGGAGCCTTCGTGGTGTTTTTTGTTTTTGATGTTTGTTTTTTTTTTTTTTTTTTTTTATGTTGGTGAGGAAATGAGGAAGGGGGGAGACAATCTGCTTATGATTTAATCAAGCCGGTAACCCGAGCAGTAGGAAGGGGGGGATGGACGTTTACAGATATGGAGATAGCGTAGATGGAGGTGTAGATTCTATCCGTCCCAGACCTGTATTCTGACGGGAGCCTTTGTGAGGGAGGGGGGACAGGAGGATTTAATGTGTTGCGGTTCCAACTGTTCCAAACCTTGAGCAGCACATAAGATGATATTTTGGTTAATTTATAAGGGAGGAGCATCTAATCATGTTTCCAGGTCATCAAACTTTTAGGATATCTTCAGTGAACAAGGTTTATGCGGATGGAAAAATCTTTTAAAACTATATTAGTTTGTTTGGCCTCTAATTTTTTACAGGAATTGGGGGGGATTCTATCCGTTGGACCCATTTGTTAGAGCTGAGGTGAATAGGGGGTTGCAAAGAATTTAAAAATGTTGCCCAAAAATAGATTAAACAATTTTTCTAAAGTTTTATTGTTCAGAGTGTCTGTACCTGTCACAGTAATATTGGATTTTACTATTTATCTTTGACCCAATAAGAATAAAAGTGAACAATCATTATATAGCATTTCAATTACTATTTAAAAACTAAAGTAAAAAATTAAATTTGCCAATTTCATTTTGATGACTTTAAGACTTTTAAGAAGCCTAAAAGGACTTATAAAAACGATGCTGTTTTGAGCGTTAAATTGAAGAATAAAAAAGTGCACAATTTTTAAAAAAGGTATTTTGATGGAGTTTAATAGATGGCAGTTACGTGAAATACGTCGAAATCACATGGGGAAATATTCCAATATCTAGAAATTTGCAGTAAATCTAACTATTTATAAATAAGAATAAAAGTAATCATTAAACAAGGCCGCCATAAATCACTTCCAATTACTAGTTCCTTTATCGACTGAAATTTAAAAACTTAAATTCTACTTAAAATTTCAGGAGGTCAGGCAGGCTCTAGTCATGATGGAAAATACGAAGGGCGTGTGTCACCTCAACGGAAACAAAAAGGATTTTGGAAAAATTATCGGCTGAAATTTATGTCCCCTTTCATCGAAAATCTGTTCGGTTGTAAAATGAAGGGGGATAATTAGGTTAGTCCCAGAAATTTAGCATTAATATTTAGTCCTAGAAAATCTGCTCATGGGGAACTGGACAGTCTCAGTCCTGCTGGGAATGTCCAATCACATGGGATCACCTCCAAAATCACCGATTTTTGATATAGGGAACAGCTGAAATTTATCATTCTTGTTTTATTTAAACCTGTTCCAGATGGTCAGGCAGCGTCATCTAGTCATGTTTGGCCAAAATTCTGATTTCGATAGGTAATCAGCATACTTGTAAAAAAAACAGTGCATTTTTCCTTAGGAAAATCGGTTGAAATTTTAACATAGCACTGAGGTGGTTGTCAGGCATTACAGAAGGTTTTAGTCATTCACGCTTTTCACAATTATTTTGAAACGAGGCGAAGTCCGAAAATCACAGATTTAGTGCTGTCCGTCCGATTATCGGCGTCCAATTTAACAGTGTTACTTTTCATCAAAAATCTGTTAAAGGTTGTCAGGGCAGGCTCCTGTCATGATGGGACAAAATTATTGAGTGGCGTTCGTCACCCGAATGAGGTCAAATTTTTGTAGGTGCGATCTAAGGAAAATCCGCGTAAATTTAGCATTCTTATTTTTCACCGAAAATCTGTTCCAGGGGTCTAAGCAGGATGAAGTCGGGGTGGGACAACATTACGAGCATATTGCATCACCCAAAAGAGGCCGCCAAAAATCACTGATTTTTGATAGGTGCGGTCTAAGGAAAATCAGCTGAAATTTAGCATTCTTAGTTTTCATGAAAAACCTGTTCCAGGTGATCAGGGCAAGCTTTAGTCATGTTTGGACAAGTTTCTGAGCACAGCGAGCATAGTAATCAGCATACTTAGTTTTTTTTTTAACGGGCCATAAAAATCACTGATTTTTTATAAGCGCGGTCTAAGGAAAATCGGCTGAAATTTAGCATTCTTATTTTTCATGAAAAGCATGTTCCAGGTGATCAGGGCAGGCTCTAGTCGTGTTTGGACAACTTTCTGAGCACAGCGAGCATGCTTACCTAGGCCACAAAAAATCACCGATTTTTTATAGGCGCCGTCTAAGGAAAATCAGCTGAAATTTAGCATTTTTAGTTTTCTTGAAAACCCTCTTCCAGGTGGTCAGGGCAGGCTCTAGTCTTGTTTTATTTTCTGGTAATTGTAATGTTCTATGTTTTGGAACTGGTATTTGATTTTTTTTTAAATTAAATTGAAAAGGACACTGGAGGTGTCGAAGCATATATAAATAAATTTGGACCAACATGAAATAGATTTTATTTTTTGAACATAAAGCAGCAGAAACAGAACAGAAAACAAGGAAAATGCGACCACATGCTGCATACCATATGTCACAAATCTTGTCTACGTTTCTTTTCCACCTCCATTTTTCAAAACAGTCTATTCATCTTCTCTACATTGCCGGTTTCCCTAATATATTTCTTTAAACAATATGATGCTACATGATCATATATTTACACCTATTTTTTCATGTTCATTTCTGTGAACTTGTTATTCATTGTATTTCAAAACATAACATGAAAATGACATTTTAAGAGAGGAAGGAGCCTGCACAGACTCCACCAATCCACCCAGCCTGGATCTGGCAGTGAATGAAATGATAGTGTCATAACTACATGTATTAGTGGGCATTAATGTCATAAAAATATGAATTCTTATTCACTGTATTTCATTGTTCTGTGCCAGGTACAAACCCTGTTGTGGTCTACTGCAAACGAGGCTCTGAAGTGTGGGTGAAAGCTGACAATCACAGCAGAGTACACGACAGGCCGGGGGCATTCTATACATCCTTCAGCGGTTTCCTCATCGCACCCAACTAAACAACCAAGCGACGCACAACATTTGTTGTCGATATATTTATAATTAAATCTTGACTATAAACTATTGCTACTAACTGTAAATATGGAAAATGTAAATGAAGAAATAAAATATTTACTGACATAACAAGACTTGTGTATTACATATTAACATCATTAATTATCAAATCTCTTCATGTTGCGCTAAATTATTCCAAAAATAATTAACAGCTGCTTACTTTTATTTTAAAATTCTGTTTCTGGTTTTGTTGGGATCTACAATGTTACAATGAAATACACCTCACCTTGTTTATTACCCCCCAAGTATATTAAATGCCAAGATCTATATTATAGGCGTGATTTTAGTGGATGATGTGTACTATACACACTTGTGGCTTCAATTTGTGTTGTCTGTTAACCTTTGACTTGGCATGATGAAATACACTGACATATCACTATTGTCTTCACAACTTTTATTACCATGACTATTATAAAAAAGAAAAACACTTGTTGCTTATGCAAACACAAATTAAATAAGAGTAGAAATATGCGCTGGATTTTTTATAGTGTTTTTAATCTTTCCTAATATAATGGCGTAAGAATGTGACACAGGACTATTGTCTTCACCACTATTTAATGAGGGGTAACATATTGAACATATTGTTTATGAACGGATACACCAAACTGAATTAAGAGCAGATATACGTATATTTCCTATATTAAATGCTCAAAGATGAATTTAGTTGTGCTACTCGCTACTTTCTGCTTGCTATTCACTCAACATGTAAAAACGGAGCAAAGCCAGAATGATGATAAAGAACTCCGTCTTCAGC
>CM032661.1:1261435-1275164 GCA_019095985.1 Streblospio benedicti | reverse complement strand
AACCTACATGTAACTAAGGATGGGGAGCAAAGGAGTATTTAATGTGTTTCAGATCTCATCTGTTTCAAACCAAGCAGCGCCCGGGTAGACAACTAGTAAATGTATAAAAAGTAAAGTTCTTTTCAACTGTACCTGAGCATTTTGTGGGTCGATGTTTTTCTTGTTCTGAGGTAGTTACATACTGAATTACAGCATGCTGAACATCTCCATTTTCTCCAGTCACTGCTACGGAGTGCTGAACATAGACCCTTCTGTAAGAAAAGAAGATGAATACACAGTACAAATTAAAGAGTCCAAAATGCACACATATCTAGCTTTCTCTTTATACCCCAATGACATGTTTGTCAGTGATTTAAGATTTACAACTTCTCACTATCATAGTATTTTTTTTCTTTCTTTCCATCTATGCTAGTTTTTAGAAAATTATCAATTGTTATTTTCTACCCTATTATCCCATATCTACAGTAAATAATGTGAAATCGATTAGTGAATGTCTAGTGGCTATTTCAACCGTGAATCTAATATCTGACAAATCCTAATCTATTATTGGTATGTCCTAAAATTATTTCTCAATTTTAAGTCGTGTAAGTATACCAAGCATATTGCTAAGACTGCTGTTCATAAACGAAAAAGATGGTGCCATGACCTCTAAAATCAACAACTTTGATGTAGTCTCCGTGGTACCTACACGTTAAATAGGTACAGGTCAGGCGAGTGAACACATATGTGAGTGAATGTGCTGTATGCTCCCCTGGGGAGTTGAGAAAGATATAGTGTGACAAGGATGCCAACGGCCTGGTGTGAATGTTAAGTCGTGAGAGCACTAGAATCATGACTATAATCCACCACATTTACATTTACTATGCTTTCGACAATGAGGAAAGAAGGGGGTGGAATAGTGGTGTTGTCAGGCAGTACAGAGCATGTACTGGGGTGTAAAAAAAATTGATGAGAGAGTGGGTGAGTCTTACAGAGATGAGCTCAGTGTCTGGGTGTACATCAGGGTTCAGTGCTACGTATAACACTGAGTAAACGATTGTATGACAGATGAAGGGTATTTTTCTGAAAAGCAATTGATTGATTCCTTTTCGCGACCAGATTGAGATATCAAAATGTTTGCAGAAATTCATGACCCCAATCGTTCTCTCATAGATATTTTTTTTAGTAGGCTTGGCAGTATAAGTCTGTGCTCTCATACCATATTTTTCATCCACCGCAGTTCACTTCTGGGGAATGTGTGAACGTGTGTGGGTCAATGACAGTGAGTTAGTTTGTCATGTTCTGACATTCCATCAAGTGACGGTACAAATACAATGTATTAACTTTGTCTATTAGACATTGCATTTTTCCAACCAAATGACATGATCAAATAAAAATGACACACATTGGAAAGTTTAAAACTAGCAAAAATAATATGACCAATTACTGCCAAATGGTGAAAAATTCGACACGTGGGTATGTTTGATCATAAATATGGTTTTCGGCTCTTTACCGTTAGAAGATTTGAAATCTCCATGGATTGATGCAATGTACGGGTTCTATCGTTTGTGACCCCGTTCATAGTAAATAGAGATTTAGATGTTATCAACATCAACAATAAAGTTTATTGTTTTTTGTTTGTTTTACGGGCATAAACAGTCGGAATAATCAAAGTAGTGATTTACACATATTCGTGCGCAAGTCATTGAAATCAGACCGCGTAGAAGTACACTCAATAAAATTTGATTTTTCACACATTTGCAGTCCTATTTGATTCCATGTTTGCATGTTATGATTTACAACTTAGTCTAAAGAAACGAATAATCACATACCAGGGCCGTGGTCGTTTGTTAATTGTGTTATATTTTGCTCTGAATAGGACATATTTTAATCTCTCCAGAACAAAATGGCGGTGATCAGACATGTCTTACAATTTGAAAACGAGGCAGGAATACAGGTACCCGTATATAAACAAATAATACCACGTGAGTGGGCGTTCCCAACCACAGGAGAGACACCATGATAGAGACGTTTTACTGGTTCAATTCAATTCAAATTAGTTTATTTGTACACATACATGCAAATAACATTAGAATAAAAGGAGTAATTTTTAAAAAAAAAAATTGATTAATGCATACATGCTACAAAACACAGAGCACTAAAAGCCTTTGGTATAAAGCCAATTGCTTATTTCCATAGTGGCACTGGATTGATCACATGATACAGGACGTACGGCAATTTATCACATTATACTAATAAAATAACAAAACTAAATAATTAAACAAATAATATATAAATAAGTTAAGAACTGGGATCACAGATATCATAGTACTACATCACAAACTCATTTTTTTTCTTTTTATCTTGCATCGTATTAAATAGATATTTCTTACATTTTTATTTTTAAAATCGTCTTTAGTGTTAGTACATTTAATATATTTTGGTAAATTATTCCACATTTTTGCTCCATTATACATAAAGAATTTGCTACCATGAGATTTTACATGTGGAACGACATAACAATTTTCACTCTTTCTGGTATTTTGTGAATGGATATCTGCCACTCTTTTAAATGTACATAGGTAAGTTGGTGCCAAACCGTGAAAAATATTGTACATCATATTACAAGATAAATAATTAAAACGACTTTCAACATTCAAATATTAAATAAACTTTCCTAAAATCTGTACATAGTAAATGATGCCTATTGCCATATCCCAGAATATATCTAACCATCTTGTTTTGTGCTGTTTGCTACTCGCTTCAGATTTGATTGCACAAGTAAAACAGCAACATATCTCTATAAATTGCTCCTGTGTTCCCAACGTGGCTCCCATATTTTTTGATTGATATTTCTTGTCACAAAACCTAACATTTCAAACTTTGTCTACTGTCAGTAGTAGTACTGATATGACACCCACCCAGCCACACAGATCTCCCTGTATATCCATATTTAAAGGAAGAAGGGATTTTTTGGTCACAAAAGGCTTTTTAACCAGAAGACGTACACACTCCATTGAATTTGAGTGAATACTCCGCAGCCATCAGTTTTGACGATTATAGCAGAGGGAGGCCACGTGGTGTTGGTACATGGACCTCCAGAGGGAGGCTAGGTAGCCAACAGAGCCTCGGGGTTGTGGAGGGATCACACTAGCTATAGTTTTCAAACTAGGTGAGTTCTTTTACGTGCAGAAGGGTGGCTTTCCTCTACACGGGACACGCCTTTTAATGAGGCTTCCGAACCTCGGAAAATTATGTATGTACAATCAGAACAACTTGGTGGTCGTTATAATGTCTATATTTCAAACCAAATAAATTGGTCTTAATGATAAAACAAGGAAAAAGAATTTTTAGGAAATCATTGTTCGTCATGCTGCTTACAGCGCCATGTTTTTTAAACGTGCGTAATACGTTACACGTTTACAGATATACGTTGCACGTCACAGTACGTACAGTCACCTATATCGTGGAGGGGTGCAGAAAGGCTGTGGGTGTTCATGTTGGGCTGACGTGGTGGTAGTTTGGGGGGGGGGGGTTATGGTTGGTTGTGAGGAAATGAGGTGAAGGGGGAGCATTTAATCTGCTCCAGATCTAATCGGTTGCAACCGGAGCAGTAGCTGGGGGGGGTATTAGACGGATCAAGCATTGGCATATACATGTAGTGTGTATGGCTGTCACATATGACGATGGAAGGAAGGTGATGGAGGTGTATTTAATCTGTCCCAGACATGTATACTGACGGGAGCTGTTGTGAGGGATAGGGTACAGAGAGATGTCTGTTCCAGCCCAGATTTGTTGAGGGGTGGTGGCAGATGATATGTTGGTGGGGAAGGGAGGAGCATCTAATCTGTTACAGATTTCATGTTTCAACCCGAGCAGTAGGAAGGGGGTGATGGAGATGCATTTAGACTGATCTGGACCTGTTTATACGGTGCAATATTTAACAGGTGGGGGGGACTGGTGCATATCAAAAAACTTGTCTGAAAAAAGGTCTTGTCCCCTGCTGATGTGATGAAAAAAAAAACTGATGTCCCATGACCTCTATTCATAAAAAAGTCTGTCCCCTCCCATGAATATTAGCGTGATTAATTTGTACCGATTCCTCAAGTCAGTGGGATTTCAGCAGCTGAAAAAAATACATGTCCAGTTTGCCCAAGAGAATGAAAAATCATCCTGTCCACCTACTTTGCACTTAAAAAAAAGTACCTGTCCCCAATGAAATGCAGGTCCCCTTAGGAGGATTTCCCTTATATGGGATAGCGTAGACAGTGTTGGGGGAGAGAAGAGGGGTGGCGGCCGAAGGAAGGGGTAGGGAGGGTGGAATATTCAATCTGTTTGTTTACAGGGGTAGCAGAAGCTGGTGGGAGGGATATTAGAGGGATCAAATATGTGATAGTGTGTATATCATCAATGACTTATGCCGATGTGAGGAAGGTGATGGAGTGTATTCTGACATTGTTGGTGCAGATGGAAGAATTTTAAAAGGAGGAGGATTTATTGTGTTGCGGATCTAGATTTATGTTAGAAACCCGAGCAGCCGGGTATACAGCTCCATTTGCTATAATTTGTAAGTTATTGAACTCATGTATGATGCAAAGAATTGATAGGCGTGGTCATCATTTTTACCAGGAAATCTAGAGTGAACATTGTTTTGCAGATGGGAAAATCCAATTTTTTCAGTTTTATTGAAATGCAATAAGGGTTGTTATTTCATTTATTTGTTTCTAAATATTGTTCAGTGTCTGTCTTTACAGTAATATTATTTTTACTATTTATCTTTGACCCAATAAGAATAAAAGTAATATTAATCACTATATAGCATTTCAATTACTAGTATCTTTAAGTCGTAAAAAGTAAAAACTTAAATTTGCACAATTTCATTTTGATGACGTTTAATAGATGGCAGTACGTGTACAAAGACTGGGCACAACAGAAACAGAAAGGACTTATAAACTAACGATGCTGTTTGCGTTATGATGTCATGACAGTCAAGTTCGGCGAAAAAATGAAGGGCCATTCTCACATCTCAAAATAGGTATATTTCCCCCTCATAAATCTAGGAGTAATAATAATTAGTCCTAGCATAAATATACTGCCTGAGATACGTCGACCTTCCTCGTGGGAACGTCGAGCCAATCACATGGGAACACCTCCAATATCTATGTCAATAATTTGCAGTATTTTTATCAACCCTTGTTTTTTTTACAGCCATTACGAGCAGCGTGCGTCATCGAAACGAGGCCGCCAAAATCACTGGATTTTCGATAGGCACGGTCTAAGGATTATCGGCTGAAATTTAACAGTGTTATTTTTCACTTAAAATCTGTTCCAGGAGGTCAGGGCAGGCTCTAGTCATGCTGGGACAACATTACGAACAGCGTGCGTCACCCAAAAGAGGCCGCCGAAAATCACAGATTTTGGATAAGTGTGGTCTAACGATTATGGGCTGAAATTTAACAGTGTTACTTTTTCATCAAAAATCTGTTACAGGTTGTCAGGGCAGGCTCCTGTCATGATGGGACAACATTACGAGTGGCGTTCGTCACCCGAATGAGGTCAAATTTTATAGGTGCGATCTAAGGAAAATCCGCGTAAATTTAGCATTCTTATTTTTCACCGAAAATCTGTTCCAGGGGGTCTGGCAGGCCCCAGTCGGGGTGGGACAACATTACGAGCATATTGCATCACCCAAAAGAGGCCGCCAAAAATCACTGATTTTTGATAGGTGCGGTCTAAGGAAAATCAGCTGAAATTTAGCATTCTTAGTTTTCATGAAAAAACCTGTTCCAGGTGATCAGGGCAAGCTCTAGTCATGTTTGGACAAGTTTCTGAGCACAGCGAGCATAGTAATCAGCATACTTAGTTTTACTTAACGAGGCCATAAAAAATCACTGATTTTTTATAAGCGCGGTCTAAGGAAAATCGGCTGAAATTTAGCATTCTTATTTTTCATGAAAAGCATGTTCCAGGTGATCAGGGCAGGCTCTAGTCGTGTTTGGACAACTTTCTGAGCACAGCGAGCATGCTTACCTAGGCCACAAAAAATCACCGATTTTTTATAGGCGCCGTCTAAGGAAAATCAGCTGAAATTTAGCATTTTTAGTTTTCTTGAAAACCCTCTTCCAGGTGGTCAGGGCAGGCTCTAGTCTTGTTTCGACAACTGGTAATTGTAATGTTCTATGTTTTGGAACTGGTATTTGATATTTTTTTAAATTAAATTGAAAAGGACACTGGAGGTGTCGAAACATGTATAAATAAATTTGGACCAACATGAAATAGATTTTATTTTTTGAACATAAAGCAGCAGAAACAGAACAGAAAACAAGGAAAATGCGACCACATGCTGCATACCATATGTCACAAATCTTGACTACGTTTCTTTTCCACCTCCATTTTTCAAAACAGTCTATTCATCTTCTCTACATTGCCGGTTTCCCTAATATATTTCTACATGATCATATATTTACACCTATTTTTTCATGTTCATTTCTGTGAACTTGTTATTCATTGTATTTCAAAACATAACATGAAAATGACATTTTAAGAGAGGAAGGAGCCTGCACAGACTCCACCAACTAATCCACCCAGCCTGGATCTGGCTGTGAATGAAATGATAGTGTAATAACTACATGAATTAGTGGGCATTAATGTCATAAAAATATGAATTCTTATTCATTGTATTTCATTGTTCTGTGCCAGGTACAAACCCTGTTGTGGTCTACTGCAAACGAGGCTCTGAAGTGTGGGTGAGAGCTGACAATCACAGCAGAGTACACGACAGGCCGGGGGCATTCTATACATCCTTCAGCGGTTTCCTCATCGCACCCTACTAAACAACCAAGTGGCGCACAACATTTGTTGTTGTTATATTTATAATTAAATCTTGACTATAAACTACTACTAACTAATCATACATATGAAAATGTAGTTACCTTCACAGCTGTTGTTTATAGTCTTCAATGTAATCACTGTTATTCTATCAATATTGCCATAATAATATGTATGTATTTAATCCTGTATGCACTGTACTGTGAAGATGAAAGGCACCTGGACAGTACTATTTTTTTCTCACCAAATGTTGAACGTCAACCACAGTCAAATAAATGTTCAAAGTCAGTCATTCTTACAAAAGTCAGTCATTCAACATTACAGTTCAACATTTGAGAAAGCAAAGAAAGTAAAGTTTCTGGAAATTTCCAATTAAGAAAATCATTCAAGAACGTTATATTCAACATCAAGAATGCCTGAAACTGAAGCAAATAAAGAAGCAGCAGAAAAAGCAAGCCAGCAAGATAAACTGAAAATTCTAATAAGAAAAAGACAACCGCATTATCGGCATTTACGCGACTTTTCAATATTGTCTCAAAGTCACTGGAGGACGGTGAAAGTGTGAATTCTCTACAAACAAAACTGCAGGAGCTAGAAGAAAGATACAAACACTTAGAGGTAACGTGCAATGATATATTTTATTCATCTGAAGATGACAGCATTTACAATGATCTTTCTAATGTCCTTGATGAAAAGCAGTGTATGTTAGAAAAAATTCGAACGCAAATTGCTTCCCTTACTGCGCCTGCTCCAGATTCAACCAAAGATAATACCGCTGAATTAGTAAAATCGTTCAAAGCTTCTTTGACGTTACCTAAGCCCCAGTTTCACAAGTTTGATGGGAACCCAAGTTCATTCAGCAGTTTTCTTGCTCATATTGAAACATATGTGGAATCAACTATTGATGACGATAGGCAATTGTTGAGCATTCTTATAGACTCTTGTTCAGGCATAGCCTATGAAGCAATAGCATTTCTCTCTCAATGTCATGATGCGAAGCTTGCATACACAAAAGCAAAAACAATCTTGAGGGATTTGTTTGGAGGAAAGCACCAAATCATTCAAGCCGTGATGTCTGAATGTGCAAATGGTCCTGTGATAAAGCCTAATGATGTGGACGCATTACGAAAATTAGTTATTGCAATGAAGAAAGCAGAAGTGACGTTGTCCGAATGTGGTGCCGTGAGTGAGCTAACTTCTACTGATAAACTTGTCAGAATTTATGGACGTCTTCCAAAGGTATTGCAGTACAAATGGGCTGACAGACTTGCTGAAATGGAATCATCAGGCAGGAAGCCCTCTTTTGAGAGTATGTGTAAGTTAATTGAAAACTTCATTAAGAGTAAAGACAATGAGTACAGTAATCATTATGTGCAGTTCCAACATGAAAATAAGCCAAAGGTTTCAGCAAAGCAAGTGTTCTCAGTTAGTGACAGTAATCCCAGTGCAAGTAATATAAAATGTCAATATTGTGAAAAGTCTCATTATTTGAATCAGTGTCCAATATTTGAAGCTTTAGATGTGAAAAAAAGATATCAGTTTGTTTCAGATAAAAATCTTTGCAAAAATTGTTTACATTGTGGCCATGTGTCTGGCAAATGCAAGCGGAAAGGTTTGTGTAAACATTGTAATTGTAAGCATAATAGCATATTGCATGATTTTGATTATTAGCGCGATAGTCCAAATTCACAGCAAAATAGTCCAAATTCACAGCAAAATAGTCCAAATTCACAGCAAAATGCTGATGACGGTAGTTCAGTGCCTAAGAAAACAAGTTATGCATGTGAAAATAAGAGTGTAAGCCAAGATGCAGGTTTAGCATGTGTGGAAGTTCTTGTTGAAGGCAAAGATGCACTGCATCGGTGTAAAGCAATTATCGATAGTAAGTCATCTGTAAATCTTTGCACTGAAAGATTGGCAAACAAGTTGCAATTACCTAGCTCTCCCTATAAGACTACTTTTAATGTCGCAACTGGATCCTCAGTAGTAAATGGTAGAACACTGAAAAATGTCAATGTATATTCAAATGATATGTGTAATAACGTGAAGGTGAATGAAATTCTAACTTTAAAATCTATTCCTATTTCCAAGGAAAGCATTTTCTTAAAGTCTGACATTTCTGGATTAAGCCACTTACGTAATGTCTCCATACCAGAATTTTCTTCTACTGACAAAATTGATTTGCTAATTGGCTCAGGTGTACCAAAAGCTTTTCACCAAATAGGTCAATGTAAGGGTAATGAAAATGAAATTTATGCTGTATTGCGACCCTTAGGTTGGGATTTAGTAGGACCTAAATGCAAAGTTAGCAAAAATTCAGACTCTTTCATGTGTTCAAGTAATCCATCTGTCTTTTTTGTTGATTCCTTGTCTGCTAATGTACAAAATGACATTTCTCGAGTCTTTGATGCTGATTTTAAAGATTGTTCACTTTTTAGCGATGAGACTGGACCTTCCCAAGATGACAGAGAAGCATGTAGGCTCGTAGAAGAGTCCACTGTTCTTGTTAATAATAAGTTCTCTGTAGGCATTCCATGGAAAGAAAACCCTGAGAATCTTCCTTTCAATAGGTTTGTTGTAATGAAACGTATGAATGGTTTGAAACGACGTTTGCTTAATGATGATGAATTCCGCAACGAGTATACTGGTGAGATGAATAAACTTATTGATAATGAATTTATTGAGCCGTGTGCACCAAATTTTGATGTGTCAGGTTCAAACATATGTCATTATATTCCATTACATCCTGTTTGGCATCCACGCAAAGGTACATTGCGTATTGTATGGGATTGTGCAGAATCGCTCAATGATTTTATATATGAAGGACCTAATGTGCTGAATTCATTAATCGATGTTCTGATTCGTTTTCGAAGATTCAAGTATGCTATTACCTCTGACATACGAAAAATGTATCTGAATGTTCAACTACCTGAATCTGATAGAGATGCGTTTTGTATTTTGTGGTGGAAAGATGGTGATCTTTCAAGTGAGCCATCTGATTACAGGTCACGTGTTCACATATTCGGTGCAAAATCGTCAAGTTTTGTTGTAAATAATTGTGTCAAAAAGTTAGCCAATTCTGTTAAAGATCCTATAGTTCACAACGCGTTAATGAATGACTTTTATGTTGATGATCAAGCTTCTTCTGTTTCAAGTGAATATGATGCTGTTACTCTTGCCACTGGTATGCGAGATACATTGGCTGAAGGTGGATTTCACCTCACTAAGTTTGCATCAAATTCGCAAGCTGTTCTTGATTTGATACCCGAAAGCAATCGTATAGAAATTGTCAAAGAGGTTTCAATTGGAATTTTCATCCTCCATTAGGTTCGCATCATGGTGGTCACTATGAACGTCTTATTGAGGTCTTCAATATTCAGTTTACGCGGAATAACGAATGAACAAAACATCACTGAAGATAACTTAACAACATTTCTGTGTGAAGCTGAACGTATTTTGAATGATCGACCAATTACTGCTGTGAATTTGATCCAGAGTGCGAGCTGCCATTAACTCCTAGTCTCATTCTCCTTGGGATGGGGAAACCCTTGTTTGTCATCTGACGAGTGGAATAACCTGTCACGAAAGTGTTATCGCCAAGCTCAATATTTATCCAAATCTTTTCTGGACCCGTTGGTTAAAAAGAATATGTTCCGTCATTGCAAGCTAGGCAAAAATGGATGACTCCCAAACGTAATCTGAAAGTTAACGATTTAGTTTTGATGACCGGTGAAGGCTATGCAAGAGGTTTTTGTAAAATTGTTGCGAGTCACTGAATTAATTAAGTTCTGATGGATGTGTTAGGAAAGTTGTTGTGAAGTGTAAAAATGGAAATAAGGTACGGCCTATTACAAAATTGGCTTTGCTTGAGGCATCTGAATAAATAAAGCTATGAAGTGTTTATAATGCATTACTGGTTGTTTCTTTATATGTAACGTTCAGAACTGGTAATTTCATGTAATGTAATTTGATATATATTGTAGTTTATGTTTGAATTTAGAATTAGAAAATAATAATTAGTTTATAATGTCATATTAATTTATCAATGTTGTTATGTTGTGAACTTGTTTTTTATATATATATATGTAATTTCAAATAAGTTACTTATTACGGTATTGTTACTATGTTATTTTCATGTAATGTTTAATGTGTTCTATTAGGTTTGCCGATGTATCTATTAATAGTTCTCGATGGTGGGAGTGTATGCAAACCTAATGTACACCTGTTGTTTATAGTCTCCAATGTAATCACTGTTATTCTATCAATATTGCCATAATAATATGTATGTATTTAATCCTGTATGCACTGTACTGTGAAGATGAAAGGCACCTGGACAGTACTAATTTTTTCATGTATATGTATCACTTTCTCACCAAATGTTGAAAAAAAAAGTAAACAACAGAATTGGTTTATGGTCTTATTGTGAAAACAAATCCAAGAGAACTGAAAAGTATCCCAGCAATTCTGAGTGACTATTCTATCTACCAATGCATCCTCCAACAGTTCTGCTGACTTGTCCCCCCCCCCCCACTTCGCGACATTGTTTTATGGATGATTTAAGTTATATAAATACATTTGAATATACAGTCCACAATCTAGACATAATTTTACAAATGTATTTAGGATATAAAGCAAACATGGCAATGTGATTTCAGCTAGTAGATATATCACAACTCACTTAACATGTCAGAAAGTAATTTCAAATACTGTTAAATAACTACTTTTTTTGACAAAAGGTGACATCACTCAAGTGCTAGAACACCCCCGTCACCTTTCGTCATCTTTCGCTAACACCCCCTCCCCGCCCCCCACCGCCCCCTGCCTAGGATGACGTCATTTGAGAACGATCCCTTATAAATAATGCCTACGTACTACGAGAAACAAAAGATAATTGTAGTATTGCCCAAAACGGCATGGTCTTTTACATCTCCTCAAAATTCACATGTCCGTACATCTCGCTGATGCAAGACAATTCTATGGCCCAACATGTCCGCATTATTGGACCTATAGAGTACTTGTATTAAAGTAATTTTAATATTGTACTTTACATTATTTATATGATATGAAAAGTGGGGAAAAAGCATCGAGACACAGATATAGAAACATCGCTATACTATCATTTATTGTAAGTACGATTTATCACATTTACAACCATTATTTACATTTACACATATATATGATACATGGCCACACTACATTGCGCGTTCTAGTGGTAAGCTTCTTAAATCTTCTAAGAAAATAATCAAAAGAACCAGGGGTTTTATATTTCACAGCGCTGTTTTTATTAATGGTAACTGGTTTCTTTATGATTGCCATACGGCACTTTGGATGTTGAGATTTGAGAAGATTCTGTATAAACCGGCCCTCTCCTGTAGACTCAATGGTTGCTAGGTCTGCTTTAGATGATAGAGTTTGACAAACGGAGTTTATAGGTACTGATGACCTCATTGAATAAGATCCCATATAATACATACTTCCTCTGTACGTATACTTGAAACTTGGGGGACAGTTTCTATTTTGGCATTTAGATCCAGAATATCCTGGTTGGCAAGTGCATCTGAACCCCTGCCAAGATATACCTATTTAGCTTATCATTATTGAGGCTTGTTTGGACAACGAGATCCAGTGTAACCAGATTTGCAATTCCATTGCGATTGACCATTTAAACAAGGATGGCTTGCACATTCATTAATGTTAGTTTCACAATAGCAGTAAACCCTGGTTTCAAATCAATTCATTATCATTACAGCTTCATTGTTTGCCATCATAGCCATCATAGCTAAACAAGAGCATACATAATCATTGGTGTCACCTTTACAAGTGCCCCCGTTTCTGCATGGAAAACTACTACATTTGTTCAGGTCTGTTTCGCACCTCTTACCCGTGTGGTCTGGCTGGCATATACAGACAGTACCGCTTTCTGTGTCTTCACATACAACACTTGCTGCACAACTTTTGTCAGTACATTGACCAATGTAAACCGCTAGTTGCATGTCAGATATCGGACCTAAATAAGGGATTTTCGCCTTACATTTTGTGTGGTGCTTCAGAAAGCAATTGTGCCGTCCAAATCCTACAAAGTCTTCTACAAAGACCACGGCCTTACAACCTCTAGTAGTTTTGCAAAAGTCTTCACATTGCTCTATTGTGTCTGCCTCATGGGTTGCTATGTCTTCACCAGGGGAGCAATCATGTCTGTAGTAAATCTTCCAAAAGGGACTTGACGACGGGGAATAGAAAGAAATCATTGTATTTTGGACGCTAGCTGCAGATGGTTGACACGATTCTACATTCTTGAGGAAACAGTTATCATCATTCAAAAGTCCATCAACATAGACAATGACTTCACAGAGGCCATTCTTGAGACAAAATGCCTGGCAAGCTTTCAGGCTGGATACCTTGCTGGTCTGTATGCTATGGCCAACAGCACACTCATAGCCTTGCAAGGTAGTCCACGGCGAGTCTTCTGAAATATACTGTATGCCTACTGATTTTGCTCATAAAACTCTCAAATGCAACATTTTATACATTTATCTGGTGTATGCATATAAAAATCCTTATGTAACTAAAAGAAGATCATTTTCTTCAAATCAGTCTTACTGTATATTAAGGAGAGCAGACAAAAACATATTTACCCTTCAATCCTGCAGAATACCCAATACATCCAAATATGATAAATGTGGAGAGTACAAAACACGCTCCCATGTTTAGTATGACAATGTCAGTATATTCTGTATCAATTGATAGCTTTGTATATGATCTGAAGTCTTTTATACAGATAAAGAGCAAGTCAGCAATCAGCAATGATGACGAAATTACATGTAATCAAAACTGTTAACACGAATAACAATATAATATAAATCAACTTTTATAAAGAGGGTGACATAAGAAGGGCCAGTTACACAGAATTTCGTGACCTGCG
>CM032661.1:1228735-1256168 GCA_019095985.1 Streblospio benedicti | reverse complement strand
TTCCATATATTTTATATGTATTAACAATACTGTATGTATAAGTACAGAGGCTTACAGACACTTTTAGTATGTGAAACTTTTGCAATTGAATATGACATGGTTTATGATTCTAAAAAAGACACTTTGCATGGGTCCGTTTGCATGTGTATGAGAAATAAGCCAACTGCATGTGTATTAACACTTGATACTTATTTAAAGGGACATGCACAGCAAATGACTCCTTAGAAAGATTGAATTAAATGTTTTGTTTTTTGATACACTTGGTATGTTGCTCCTAATAGCTTATGATTTTACAATCATTAGTATGCGTTTTTGATAAAATATCGATATCTATAAAAATGTAGGCTGCCATGGTGGTGGTCAGTTTCATATCTCCCCTCGAAAAAAGGAGCACTGCATTATTTTGCAGCCTCTATACACGTTGCGCCGACAGCCAAAAGCAATATTTATTAAGTCTGATCCAACGTAAATATTTAGACAGAATTTTTTGGTACATTTCATAAAACCAGTTTAGAGTAATGATTATTTGTGAAGAAATGGAAAATTGCACGTAGATAAAAATGTATATATTCAAATGGCTCAGCAGGTACTATTTATGTGGCATAAAAGGTTGATGTGACATGAAATTCACCGGTGCATGTCTCTTTAAATTGTAAAGCTGTTAAATGGGTAGATCAACAGAAGTATCTTGGTGTGTCAGATCATTAATATCAGATTGGAAAAATGATACGGATATTAACAGGCAAGTCAAAAGCATCTATAGTGTACGAAATGTATTGATTCGTAAATTCTCTAAATGTGCAGACAATGTTAAAAACAGTTATATATTTATTTATACTTTAAACAGGAAAAAAGTATAAAAAGGTATATAAAAGGTTTAACGTATAAATAAATATAGTTCTCTTTTTATTTGGCTTGTCGTAAGATTTATGGAAATCATACATTTTCTGGATAATTGACATTTCTTTTATATTGATGTTGGACGTAATGGCCTGCTCTGGTTACACGTAATGGTCTATCTTTTATTATTTCATCCATGCGGGATGATGTAGTGAGCATGCTCTTTGTTTAGTTACACCCCTTATTTTTCATTCCTGGTTGTACGTTAAGGCTGCTATTTAGGCTGTGAGTAGAGGTTTATTTTATATCGTGAACAGGGAGGGCCTTGAGACTTCAACATGCATTGCATCTTATATTATTCTATAGTTTTAGAGTAGAGATGTTAAATATTAACATCCTTCAAAAGAAAATTAAAAATGTATAAATGTATATTAATCCAATATGTACAATTACTATACATTTTCTATTAGTAAATTCAAGTACAATTAAAACCTCCTGCTTTTTTGCTATAAATATTCATTTCCCATTTAACATCCTAGATATTATGCTGCGCCAATATTTTCATTTGTTTTTCTCAACAAATATCATTTGCGTGAATCTCCTTTTGCTTTGCATATCCTTTGATTAGTGTGAAATAGTGAGTTAACAAATCTAATCATAATGTACTCGTTATGCCTGGGATAATTGTGGGCTGCCCGGCTGCTATGCTTCAGTGCATAGCGCATTGTTTTTCTGATTGGCACAATCACTTTAAGCTTGCTGTGCATTTTGGCACAGTAGATTGTTACACAGGCATGTCTTTTACATGTGCAGCGCATGACTGGACTCGGGGCTTTTGAATTTAAACATCAAAACACACATATGTTTTGTTTTTCACAATTTCTCATCTCCAATATATTTGATTTGGCTACTTGATCGTATGTGTGTGTGTTTGGCAAACTAGTACCATTAGATAATAGGAGCATGCCCTTCCACATGTTCCGGAGGATATATCCATGATCTGTGCCATGTTACATGTGATTGTAGTGTGACTGAACAGTTCCTTAAGGGTACTGTGAACTCTTTAAGTCAAAACTAATCTATTTTCAGCTTTTTAATATTTATTATACTTTAAACTATGAAGAACAACATGTTTTGAAATGAACCTTTTATCTTCAATAGTTTTCCCATTACAACGCATTTTGTAAAGACAAAGCTGGAGTGAAAAACAATGACTCATTCTTTGCAGGCTTATAAGGTCATATGGGCTAAAAATTAAATTTTTACATTTTCAATGTTTTGTATGCTATAAATGATAAAGAACAACATCTTTTTAAAATGAACCTTTTATCATCAATAGTTTTTCTTATATGATACATTTTATAGACATCAACTACTATCAATGTATATTGATAGGCCATGTTTAAAGCCCATTTTCTCAAAACTAAGTTTGCATAGTGGATGAATTTTTTTTTTATATTTCTCCTTAACCATGAAATCAAATTTTCACAAACGTGTATATATTTGAAGATATATGCATTCTGAAGAAAACCTTACTAGGGATTTTGATTTTTTTATTTCGTTGATGAATTATGAACATTTTTGTATTGATTTGCAAGAAAATTTGGAAAATAGGTGGTTTTAAAACTTAAAATGCATGTAAAATGATAAATAGGAAAAATATAAAAAAATTGAGGCAAGGTTTTCAAGATAAATATACAAATTTTGTAACTGAATAGTGATTTTGGTCATTTCGATGTTGTAATATCAGTTATATGCTTCGCAGGCAAAGTTGTCATTTTTTCATTAATTGCTTTATAAAAAAAATTTTCATCAATCTATACAATTCAAAACATGTTGTGTCATTAGATTAGATAATTATCTACAAAATAAGGCGCAATTTGTAAGAATTGAAGCAATGAGTGAGAAAATCAAAGTTTAATAAAATCCTAAGAAAAGAGTTCACAGTCCCCTTAAAATATGCAGATCCTTGTACCAGTTGAAGTCTCACATTTCTCATTCAGGTCGGCGTGTTTTCATTTTTTTTATGTTGTGTATTCTGTACGTTTTCCTAAAGGCTTTTAAAAAACTTCGAACAAAAATCTACCAGTGGCCTAATTAATAGGCTTTTTAATAGTAATAATGGTCTAGTCAATGTCATAATATTAGAGTAACTACCCCGTGCTGTCAACAGTGTATGAATATAGTAAATGGTCCGGCTCCTCCAGACCTAAGTCAGCATCCACGCACATTGTATGTTTTAATGTTTTATCCTGTAATAAAGGCGTTCTTCAAACATTAGACTTATTGATAGTCAATTATTGCCAGTTCCATGTATTTTATATTTAGTTCCAATCTTTTTACAGACTGGCAACAAACTGTATATAGTCTAGTCAATTAACTATAATCACTAATTAAAAACAGTTTTAATTTACATGTATTATATGAGGTGTGGTGCTACTGTTTTATATACACTTATATTTTACTGTGACTTTTTTTTACTTTTACTTTTATATTGTTAGATCTTAGGTTCCTATTTCTTTCTTATATGGACTCTAATGCATGTAAATGTATTCTATGTCTGAAATAAATAAATAAAAAAGATGTATTTCAGAAAGTCCTATAATCAGTTCCCTTATTTTAGTTAGCCAGTAACTATAAAGGGGAGACTGGGAAGTAATGATAAAAGGGTTACAGTATCAGTAAATTTTCATAGTATCAATTAATACTTGATGTCATTTAGATTTGCCAATTACATATTTGCTACATTATTTGAAACCACTATTATAAAATCACAGTAAAGTTACTCTATTACTATAATTATTATAAGTTATATATCTGGTACATGTACCAGTTGACAAAATATACATTACAAAAATGACAATATTGTGACTACTGCCACATCAAAATAAATATTGCACATTGCACAACCATATACAATTACACATACTAGGTAACAATACTTTCCATCTAAGCATTTCAGATAGAATTCAAGAATATGAATTATCATATAAGTACAAATGTATAGATTTTAGTACAACTTCAAAACTCACAACGACAACCACCTTTCTAACGCAACCACTTCTTTAAATTACCCTATTTATTACATCCTATTTCCCTCAATAATACAAGAAATGGTCTTCCAAATGGTTTTTTAATTACGATTTTACTATAAACTCAGTTCATCCTATTGGTATTCTAACAATAAACGCTCCTCATAATTTACAATATTGGCTTATCATATACATGAACTGAAAACAGCTAGTAGCTCTCCATAAATACCATAAACAAAGTACTGTCCTATGAGGCTTAGCGATGTTCTGCAATGCCAACAAGAAACTCAAACCCCCTCCTGGTAGGCATGCCGGGATATCTGCCCACCAGGAAGCTCTTGCCACTCGGATCAGATTCTATGTTTACAGAATTTCTATCTTCAAGTAGCTTCTTTACGATAACAACAC
The DNA here is from genome assembly GCA_019095985.1 of Streblospio benedicti. Taxonomy (NCBI): domain Eukaryota; kingdom Metazoa; phylum Annelida; class Polychaeta; order Spionida; family Spionidae; genus Streblospio; species Streblospio benedicti. The sequence goes on along the minus strand of CM032661.1, from coordinate 1,251,888 downwards.
TTCAACATAACCATATCAAACACTAGCTAAACGTCTATGGCCATTCAAACCATATTCAAATACATATATAAGCAATAGTTATATAAATGAAAACTAAATATTGAATGAATAACATACCTATTTGTCCACTACCAGTAGGAGATAAGGTGATCCCCCACCCTAAACCTGGCTTGGTTGAGACAAAGTAGAGATCTCATAAATAAATAGGCACTGGGAGCCACCTGTATACATGTAAGTGGCATTCAATGTCATGTATCAACCCACTACAATACAATGGGTCACAATAGGAAAATGACAACATTGATGTGCTTATTTAAAAAGCAATACAATAACCTCGAGACAATAACATAATCCTTTCCCACCAATGCATATGATCACCAAGGCAGATGTTAGCTCTGGCTACTTATGTCATTATGGCATATCATTATTTAAAACCAACTCAAACTAGATGCTGAAATATACACTCAAGTACATTACTATGTTCTTCAATAAATATTTGTAACAGTCACAGTGTTAAATTTCATGGTGCTGGCTGGCTCTCATCATTGAATACTTCATCGTCTTGAGGAATGTTTGACTCTGGATCCTTAGGTTTATCAGATTCCATACCTGAAATAGAAAGAAAGGCTGTTCGTTAAACAACTTAAGTCCATTTCTGATGTTAACAGTACCTTACCCTTGTTTGCAATTTATAAACCCAAACAGAAAACAGACCACACAACATATATAAATGTATTACTGTGGTCCTATTAATATTAACTACTACAATATTTCGCGTATGAGCCCAGAGGGCCATTTCATGGCAATTTATTTTCACAACTTGTCTCAGGGCTACTGTGGTCCTATTGAGATGTTGAATATTTGAATACAGTCCTTTTCATCAACTCAAAGGAAGCTTGTAAGCTTATTGTGTTTAACCAAATGCTATCAAAGTACTTTATCCAAAGATATTATAAAAGGACTGTATGTGTTTCAGTGCTTAATATTACTTGCTTTATAAACAAAAGTGGTAGGCTATTCCTTCATTTTGATTCAAACGTCCCTTCTCTGGCCTTCTCTGATTCTAAGGTGAATTCTTGACATCAATATAGAACAATAACCAGATGGAACAAGTGTACATCATAGCATAGTATGGCGACATTGATGATTAAATGGAACTTATATTTGAATACATGAAATTTATTATAGTCAAAATATAAAAAGCCCTACAGTGACTTCAAACTATTAACCAATAGATAATCAAAACATACACGAAGATTTAAATGGTGTTCTTCATGCGTAAAAAAGTGTCAAACATTACAGAAAATTTTATCTGCAAGTTCTCAGAAAAAAACACTAATGCTACTCTCACACCAGATATTTTCAGCTATTCAAATGCAGATTACATTCTCCATACTAAATATCCTTCCTCAAATGTTAGAGAGCTTACCAGCCCCACTAGATGTGGAGTCCCTCTTGGCCCCCTCCGTAACCGAGAAGTCTGAAGATACAGATGCTAGAGACTTTTTCCTTCTAGGCATCCATAAAAAGGCGGTACCAATTGCTCCCATTCTACTACTCACAGAGTCTAACAATCGGAAAGAGCACTTATGAAAATACTTTGGTTACTTTTAATATCAAAACAAGACAGTATAGAATTCATCTTCTGAACATACCACGCACGAAACTCATACATGTTCTTAGAGAAAGCGCTAGAAACACAAGTCTATCCCTGTGATAAGCTAATCATCTGGATTATATCAGAGTAGATAACCCTATGACATGGGATATAGAAATTTCAACCTACCAGTCCTATCACGTTGGCCCATCCCCACTGACATGCTTTCTTCTGACTTTGTTGCAATGTCTTCTCCTTCTCCTTCCTTCTTTTCTGGTGTGGCTTCAGATGCTGTTATCGCCTTTAGGTTTAATTTAATTTTCTTATAATTATGGCAGTGATACATTTAGATACAATATTAGAAAAAATCACACAAATACGATTCATGCCAATAAAATGAATAAATTTGAACATGCACAGCACTCTTCCGGCAAACATTCCTGCATATCTAACACAATCTAGTACCAAATCGCACGAAATCCTTAGGAACCACTTTACCATATAAAAGAGTGAGAATACAATAAAAATAAATTTTAATCTAAGCATAAATCAAGATACCCAGTCACAAAAATAAAAATATATAGACCCTAAACATGATTGTATAGTGTACCATTCGATTGTAATATCACTTTGAATGAAAGGTGTTTTTTCCGAGGTATATGTATAGAGCAGACATGCTTTTCGATTTGCTCTAAAGCTTTACATACTGCAAATCTATGATACACATTGCCAAACTTAAACCTCAGTCTAACAATCATGGATATCCACATTGCAATTTTGATGATGGGGTAGACGCGAAAATACAATTCTGGGTGGGGGTTGGACGATGATTCTATCTTTTAAAACATGCCAATGGCGCCCGGGAATGGCGCCTGTGAATTCCTAATGGCAAAACATCAAAGAGTAGTTCGACTTCATTATAGGCTGTGACCGACTGTCTGACCATATCTTGAAACATTGATTCATGTGTACTAACTATCGGCTGCCCGAAACTGAGGCAGGCATGCAAGAATGTGAGCATTCTGTTCGAGTTGCAATTCAAAATATACCACACTGTTGTTAGCCATACACTAGTGGAAAGTCTAAATATATTGAAGCACGCCTTATTATTAGTCACCTTGGATGTCTGTTGGCTGTCTGAGGCTGAGGCCGATGTGCGCCGGGTTGGACGACTGCTCGTGCCCAGCATGTGTCCCGAGCTGCCCTCACCACCGCTACGCCATTTGTTTATCATACCTGCGAGCGCCAACCAACCAATGAATCATAGGCAGATCCAGGGGGCGGCGCAGGGGGTGTGCCCCCACCCTTTTCCCACCAAAATACTTCATTTTCATAGGGTTTTTTACATGTCCGCCATCGATCGCGTGTACGAAACATAAAATTCCTGAAGTGCCCCCCTTCCTATCTAAAAACCTGGATCTGCCATTGAATGAACATTGCATTTACAGACGATATCGGGGCCATGTGCTTTTCTCGTTCGTTTGTGCTTAGTTCTGAAGCCTAACTTCAATTCTTCTCAGAGCCTTTGAATATACAATGATTGATCAAGATTCCGCTTGAGGGATTTAAAAGCTCTCAAGATAGGGTTCAAAATTAAGAAGACAAGTACAAGGCAAGCATACGAGTAGTTAACTTTAATGTAAAATCTTGAGCAGATGAATACTTAGCATACAGACAATTGCAACACCACGTCAAAAATAGCAAGAATGTGATAAATAAACCACTCTATGTCTATGATAATCTAGGAGCCAACAAAATGTCTCTCTGTGGTAGTATATAGATTCCGGCCGAAATAATTTTATTTTGGTAACTCCAGAAAATTGCTATGTTGTGACCTGCACTGCCAATTCGTATATATCTAATCATTGGGCTGTAAGATTTCATTCTGAAAAATTCTACCTGAGTGTAACAAGACTCTGAGTGACATAAGCTACATGCTGCTAAATTTGTTGTACCACTCAGACGTCCATGTCATTTAGAAGTTAGAGCTTTGCTGTACTCATAAGTTTTGGGCAAAATCTACTACAGTACTCACCAAGTACGCGCCTGTTCAGCACAAAAGTGAGAGCGATGGTGACTCCCTGCAGAGAGTTGAGGACGATGAACACATACCTGCAAATTAGACTACAGTCATATCGTCGCCTACACATAAGTATTCAGTATCTTTGTTCAATGGCATATCCATCCAATTAGAATGGGATTAAATAACTAGCAATATCTTTATCATCTAAGTCAGAGCACATATAGTCCTTGCCAACCCACCAGCGACTGAAGCAGACGTAATAGGCAGCGAATCATATCAACAAGATTTAAAATGAAGAACTCAAGCTTCAAGCCAACTCACCAGAGTGGCCAGAGCGTGGGGATGTTGGCAAGGAAGCCGACCACCCAGGTGAGCCCCATCACGGAGCTCAGCTTGGCCGCGATCTTCACGCCCTCGGCACCTCCGTCGTCTTCCCGAACCTTGGCCGTCACTTTACGGGTCTGAAACCACCATTGGAATGTACATTGGGATCCTCACAAATATACATGTATGTGTATCGTTGGGCTATTACTTATAATAGCACTCTATCTGCGTCACACCCTGAATGCTATTCTCTGATTGGCTGAGAATCTAGGTCATTGGTCGAATATTTTTCTATATGGACCGTGCAATAAGATCCCGAGCCAGCAGAATCAGACAGAGAAATCTGCCATTTTTTGAAACCATCGAGTTAAAAAATAATAATCAACTATATTTACAATACCACAGAGATTTGAATGATCCCATTTATGACCAAGGCTAATAATAATGTAAACTCAGTTGAATTGTCTTTTCTTACAGGTTTGTATTGCGAATTTGAAAAAACACGCACGCTATTTTTAGCCAACAGACGAGCCGTGACTGTTATACTAGTACACCCGCATAAGCATCAAAGTACTGAAATTCATCACAGTTAACCAACTGTTAGATTATTTAACAATAAATTGCTAGTAAAATAGTGCTAATAGTGCAAATTAAGATAAATCTAATGTCAGATATTAGCGTCAGTGATTACAATTGGTTAAACAAGTGTAAAAGCCCGGATCATTTGTGAAAAGCCAGCGGCAGGTGAGTAGATTTATCTTATGCTGTGCGCTGAATACTTGCGTGATTTTAAATAAACATTATATCAACTTTACGTGGGTTTATTGTGATATAATGAATCTATCTACTTGTGTATCGTGTACAATCGTGAGATTCACAGCTCTCATTTCTGGCTGTAGTGTGTGAAAAGCAAGTAGATTCTGATATTTCTTCATTATATCACTATAAACTTGAATGCTGTTCCCCGATTGCATACATGTACTGTGCAAAAGAGATTCTCCTAGACCAATGACGACAAATTGAACTTTCCAACATTTTTTTTGAAAATGAGTGACTGAAGAGATGTGATTGTTTCTGCACCATCAACACTGTTATATATTGTGGGTTGAATGTATGACTGCATAGTTGCACTATGAGCATTTTGATACGTGTATATACAACTTATTTTGTGATAGACTGTCAGAATATGCAGGGAGCTTGGCTTTGGAGTTTGAATATAAATGAAAATTATTTATGCCACTACCAGAGCCACCACTACTTCCGCAAAAATTTTAGATTTGCAAATTGACCTGAAAGTAGAAGAGGGAGCACTAACTAAATGGAGAAGAGGGAACTACCAGAATTGTAGAAGAGGAAACACTACCTGAATGTAGATGAGGGAACATTACCTGAAGGTAGAAGAGGGGAAACTACCTGAAGGTGGAAGAGGAAACACTACTTGTATGTAGAAGAGGGGACACTACCTGAAGGTAGAAAATGAGGGTGAGGATGAAGCATCCGATGTTGACAGCGATGAGCACTGCAAGCGGCACGGCGAACCAGTACAGCAGCGCGTAGGTGGGCACGATCCAGCAGAGTGGGCCTCCATACGCCATGTCCACCTCGGTCAGCTCGTCAAGCAGCACAAACGCAGCCACCACCTGCAGAATATCCACATGAAGTAAAAAGTCCCTTATGATATTATAGATTCATTTTGTTAACTCTTCCTCTGACATTAGAAGCGGCTTTGATTTCTGATGAAGTGCTGAAGGCTTCAAAATTCACAAATTGATGTGATGCACCTCAATATGAGTGAACTTCCTCATGTGCAGGTGCATTCCTGTGCGTGAATCATTGAGGGGGGTGACACAGGATAGTGGAACAATGAACATTGGGTAAAAAAAATAGTGGAACATGGAACATTGGGTCAAAAAAATAGTGGAACATGGAACATGGGAAGTTATAGTGGAACATGGAACATGGCAATTCTCTCAATTTTTACGCACTTTTGTCGCGATTTTACAGTGTTTTGACCCAATTTTACGCGTCTTTCGGCACATAGTTACCTCTACTTTCACACTGAACACATCCTTTTAAAATACTAGTAGGTCACAGCCACAAGTCACAATGCAATCAAATATGCACTCAGCTTATTCAATGATCATATCAGTGAGGGCATAGTGTTATACTTATGAGCACATTATGTTGCATATTGAAAGTTATCTCGTTCAGCCTAAGTTACGATTACGGATTCATGCAAGACATAAATATCCTACCTATGAATTTAAGCTTAAGATGCTTAATACAACAGAGGAAAATTATAGCATTTGCATTGAAGGTTCATTTAATGGACAAGCAACAAGGAACAGTTTTCTTACAACACGTAAAACACTGCTATATATGCTTCCTGTGCTCTTGATTAAGTTGAGGTCTGCAGCATTGGTGCAAGAATGATACTACCGGTAATTAACTTGGCAAAAAAATGGGAAAAGAAAATAAGCCAATGTTCCCTTGACCTCATTTTGGCCTTCACCTTGTTGGGGATGATGTAATGTGGCCACCATGACCTGCTCTTTCCATCATCAAACTGCCCTAAACATATGTTCATGGCCATGGCATGCCACAAGAGCAACCTTGGTTTTCATGGTTTTCATATACAAGAGCGTGTGCTGGTCATTTTGATATACAATGTATGTTGCAAAATATGAGGGGGGGGGGTGACGCAGGATAGTGGAACATGGAACATGGGGTAGAAGAAATAGTAGAACATGGAACATGGGGTCAAAAAGATAGTGAAACATGGAACATAGAGGTAACCCATATAATGAGGTAAATGGTCTAGAACTTACATGATTTTTGAAAAAATCATGAAAAATATAGTGGAGCATGGAACATAGGAAGTCATAGTGAAACATGGAACATGACAATTCCCTCAATTTTTTCCGCACTTTTGTCGCCATTTTACGATGTTTCAACTCAATTTTACGCTACTTTTGTTAAATAGGAGAGGTTTCGAACGCACAATAAGGACCACATTGTATTGCAGTGTCGGTCAATATGATATCCTACACTTCATAATCGTGGCAATTCTCCAGCCAATGTTTGGTTTCTACAGCATCTACATAATGTGCCTCTTTGGCTGAGTGAATAGGCAGTTAGACTTGTGACGCGAAGGTCATGGGTTCACATGCCAGTTGGCTCTGTTTGTGGGTGTTGAGCAAACTCATACCTAAATAGTTGCACACAGCTCTGTGGCACCTACACGTTAATTAGGTACAGGTCATTAGGTTGAAAGAGTAAGTGAGTGATTGTGTGAGTAATTAGCATAAGTGTGCCAATGACCTGGTGTAAAATGTAGTCATGAGAGCAAGACTTGGGTCACAACTATGAACCACCACATTTACATTTATATCTACCTGTCTAAAACCTCTAATATAAAAGTTTGCAACGGTCACCTTTTCCTCAACATTATTACACTGCCCAAATTGGCACATATACTCTACAGTGCTGAGTGTGAACACTCAGTAAGTGCTCGTAGACAGTTGCAGCCCCTACTCCATAGCTTCAATAGGACAATTTCAGAGTATCCATATTCATAATGGCTTTGCACAACGGATCTGGGCTGGGTGGTAGAATAAGGCTTTGAAGGTTCAGAGTCATCCTCAATGTGTTTAAAAAGACGTATATGATAGAGATTACAGAAGCTTTATATAACAAAAATTGATGCGGAAAATGGCTCAGATTGCACATGTGAGCACACAAAATTTCAAAATTTCCCCGGGGAAGCATGCACACACACCCCACTACGATAGCACACTTATCACCATTGTTTGCACTTCATAACCCTCCTCTCACATAGGCAGATCCAGGTTTTCGGTAAAATGGGGGCGCACTTAAGGAAAAGAGGGGGCGCACTAATGTAACCCTGCGCCCCCCCTGGATCTGCCTATGGGAGACTTAGGAAACGGTCATAAATAATGATACCGGGGGGGGGGTCGTCCAAAAAGGTGGGGGGTTGTCCAACTTTTCCTGATTCCTTTTGGCGGGGTTGCTGAACTTTTTTTTTCACGTTATGGTATATTTTTTCAAATATTTTCTTTTAGCAATGCAATGACTATATAGAGGACTTTGTCTTAAGCGGGTGTGGGGTGGGGTCACTCAACTTTTTAAAATGTTGATAGGGGCGTCGGTTAACTTTTTCTTCGAGCCCCCAAAAATGGACGACCACCCAGGTATCGTCATTTATGTTCGTTCCCTTACAACCTGGGGTGGCCCCTTAAATGGATATTGGCAAAATTGTTGACAGATTTCGGTCTACATCCCCATAATATGGAACTGAACATTGATTTACAAAGATCAATTGTGTCACTTCAAATGAAGCAAAATCTGTGTTTTTATTTTGTTCCATGAGCTCTACATGGTTTTTCTTCTTTTCCTATTTAGAAGTTATGACCCTATAGCTTGCCTTGATCAGGACTGAAGACTATTTGATTTGGTTAAATATTAGGACTTCCATAGAAAATATTTGATTCGGGTTCACATATAATAAAGAATTCCTGATAAATGTGTTCAAAATTGTTTTCTTGGGATCAATTTCATAGTGGAACATGGAACATGAGAAATTATAGTGGAACATGGAACATAGGGGTAAAAAAATAGTGGAACATGGAACTCAGGACCCCTGTGTCACCCCCCTCATCATTGTCATGGGTTGCCATCTATAGCTAGTGACAGAAGTCTCAAAGATAGACACAGAAAATATTTGCAAATGTTAAGACAATAAGTTCAAAAGAGGATTTATCGCAAAATTAATCAAACTTTTACACAAAAAGGAATCCAATGAGCCTACTTTCAAACTCATCCACATCTTACAGAACCCGGTTCACTCACCAGAGCTGGGACAGTCCACGCGTAGAGTGTGAAAACCAAGAGCCGGCGGTTGGATCTACTAGGAGTCTGAGCCAACACTCTACAGATAGTTTAGAGTAGCATGAATTAAAAGCATAATAAAAGGAATATATTTTTTACTTGTCAATGAATTCAAGATGACAATACTTTTTAGTAGTTCAAATGAGAGGTAAATATTGGCACATCACATTGTGCTAAAAGAAGCAGTCTAATCTGTATGCAATCATGACATGAATAACACAATACCCGAATCCAACTTTTAAAAGATTGTATCAAACTGAAATATTTCGTACATGCAAAACGTTTTGAACCACATTTGTGTGGGTATTAGATTCTATGATGTATCTTTCTACCCTGTAATGTAATGTAACAATACACATACCGGAAGGCCATAGTGACATCCATGGCGTAGGCGTTCATGAGACAGAAGGAGGCCATCCACATGTAGTGTTGGAGAGCGGCGAGGGTGGTGCACAGGGGCGCGACGCGGCGCGCCAGGTGGCCTACCAGCAGGAGAAGCTGGGCACCGAACATTGACACGCACAGCTGCATGGCCAGCACCCCGGGGACCGTGCGCAGAGAGGGGAACATCGAAAACACCACCAGCGTCAGCACCTACAGATGATGTAACATTTTATAGATTTTTCCATAGTGTGCCATAAATGGGGAGACCCAACTAATAGAAAGACCTAGAGAAGCGTCACTGGATTTTATCGCTGGCAGTAGGGTTATGTTCAGCAGCAAATGATGCTACAGTTGGAAAATGGAATAAAATTCAAATGTACCAGATTGGGTAAAGGGTTAGTTTAGGCCTGCAATACCCTGTGTGTATGTACTATATAATCCATGCGTCACATACCAGCGCCAGCATAGACAGGACCATGAGTACTGGAGAGATGTACGTCTGCAACGCGTCAAAGTCAGACAGGTCGGCAGCACCGGCTAGAGGGTCAGCCAGGTGTTCTAGCACGCTGGCGCATGTCACGATCTGACCACTGGACAGTTGACGGACCAGCGCTTTGTCAGCAAACACCACTTGCTCACGGCCGTAGAGCTGGAACTAGAATTACACACGGCCCCAAGTGCACAGTTGATAGTATGAATGGTAATAGGTATATTGTTCCAAACTTTTAAACTGCAATCCCTTCTCATTTCTTATAATCCGAATTACAGAATTAGCTCTAAATGTATTGAATTGATTAGAATGGAAAATATTGCCAGTACACTTGTCAACTGCTACTCCAACAACTATGCACCTTTCATAAAAATGATTTACTGATATTGCTAAGATTCATTATTTGGTTGTAGGTGGTTCTTTTCATGTTGTGGCACCAATTCACAATTCAAAAGTTTAAAAGGTCCAAAAGTAAGACTAAAGTAAATGAATTAATTAGAGACTAAAATTTAATTTAGACTAACTTTTGAAACTTTTAAACCTTTCAATTGTGAATTGGTGGAAAAGATGGTAGCCACATGATTTACTAGTAACATAATGCAAACTGTGAATTGGTAAAGTATGGATGCCCTCGTCTACTCTCTCAGCTTTGTCTATGGTTTTACTCTAATAGCAATGTTTAGAGAGTTATGAGTGTGGACTGGTATCGTACCGTAATTTTCACGGTGTCCCCCTGTGGGTCCTCTTCAACAGTGGCATCCTCCATCACGACCTGTTCCACCAGGGAAAGAGTAGATTAAACTTGTGGTGGTATTGTCAGGTAGCTTAAGTGACAGATTAAATGTGATATCTTTGAATATTGATATTGTAATGATTCAATGATGGTCAGATCTATTAAATATTTATGTGGCAAATGAGGTTGTAAAATACACTAGTAATTCCATGCAGCTTGTTCAGGCTACAATTTTATTGTCTGGTGGATTTCTTTTTTATTTATTAAAATTGTTGTAAAGGTTTTATGTATTTTCAAATATTATGGCCCATTAATACTCAGTAAATGTACAATACAGCATAGTCCCGGGGGGCTGGGGGCACTTCCCTTGATATCAGACGGGGATGCTTCCGCCTAAAAAAAATTCAGTGTGCAATTTCATAGCTAACCTTTTTTATATCTTTGTCTTATTCTGTATTGTTTGGAGACTATTAGTTAATGATTTAGAAATTTGAAATTTATTAATTTTATTTATAAAGCAATATCCTACGTTTTAACACTTCAATGTCCTCTTCAGGGAAATAAATATCAAATACAACTACAAAATAATAAAATATAAACGAAATCTAGACTAGATTTGTGGCAAATGAGGTGGTAAAATACACTAGTAATTCTAGACTAGATTTCGTTTATATTTTATTATTTTGTAGTTGTTTTTCATACTTATTTCCCTGAAGAGGACACTTATGTAAGTGTCGAAACGTAGGATATTGTTTTAAATAAGATTAATAAATTTCAAATTTCTAAATCATTCACTAATAGTCTCCAAATAATACAGAATAAGACGAAGATATCAAAATGAGACCATCTTTAATGTCCAAAATAAAACAACTTGCATATTTATAGCTGTCATTTAAAAAAAAAACTATTTCATAGCTGGATACGACAAAAATTAGTATTTTTATAGCTGCCTTAAAATTACACTCCCCTAGCAAGCAGTTGAAATGAAAGGGAGAAAAAACACGTGAAAACGGCAACTGAGAAGCCTGGGGTGGGAAGAGAGATACATTATAGCATGCTGTCCTAACATTAAGTTTTCATAGTTGCTGGGCATCACAAAATGCCATTTCATGGCTGCTGGACAGTGAGACGTAGGTATTCATAGCTGCTAGGGAGGGTGGAAAAGGTGGATCATTCGGGGGGGGGGGGGGGGGGGGGATATACCCGTCAAACGATATATGGAAGTGCCCACACCACCACCACCACACACACACGGGGCATAGTCCATTATAGCATAGTAATTTAGTGTAAGTAGTAAACAAACCTTGTCACACAACATCAGTTCTGTGAGACACGTGTGCACGTACAAATTACGTGTGAAGTACTTCGCCTGGTTGGGATCCATGGGTACCTCAGAACCATACTGAAAGGCGCAACAAATACGTCTGAAGAGATATCAGCATCACTGTAACTTTGACAGGTGCAATGACATATGCACGTACCCCCCAAATCATATAGTTTGCCGCTGCGAAGCTTTACACAAACGTTACATCACTGATGACTTATTGTCCTGGTGGTAGGAAGAGGATAGGAGAGAGTTTCTAATAATTCTACCAATACTTGTGCTGTGGCATAAAACACTGTTGTGTGAATAACTTGCAATAAAGCAAGTCAATAGACACCAACTACAATTTGAAATTTGGATTGTACAGCGATCCCAATCCCAATTGTCCAATTGTATTAGTTCGCTTTTGTCCCTCCCACATCTTTCCACCTATTTAATTGTTCTATCGACCAGAGATCCCGCACTCTCATTGAGATTAATGTCCCTCGAGGGTAAGACCAGTTGTCGTGGTCCACAGCCTTCTTAAGCGAACCAATATGAGCCTCCATAAATAGACCACGTCTTTATTGAGACCATGCAGGTCAGACCAGTCCTAAGGCAATCGTAATAGAAAGGTTCCTCTGTACAATAGCGCCGATACATAAATATCTCTAATGATCTAATACACTACAAGTACAGTCTATCCTCAGTGAATGTCACGTCATCAGTACACAGTACTCACATGTGCTTCCCATTGCAGTACCACGGCAGACGACTCCAATGCCACAGTTTGCTGAAGTTCCTCTGACCACAACAGGGCCAACCCTTCGGCTACAAGGCGCACGGTTATACATAAAGATTCAATAGCGCTCAGGGGCAGATACAGGTTGGAGGGGTGCTCCAAAAAAGGTCTAGCTGGCGTTAAATGTAAACACCGTAAATTGTAAACAAGCTGTGTGTGATGATGAAAAAACGGTGTGATGGCTTGGGATTGAATGGCAGCCGCCCCATGCATAGTCTTAGCGATTACAATTTTTGGTGTTTACATTATACGGCAGCTCGGCCATGTACCATGTTTTGGGGTCTGATCACAATTTACGTTAACGAATATTATGACTTGGTCACAATTTACTGTTGGTTATAGTTTACAGTCCAACGGGGTTAAGCTGATTTTATGCTAGAGTTCAGTACCAATTGATGTGTATGTACATTGCACAAGAATGTTGTGGCTCGTGAGATGGAATTATAAGCACATGCAGCAATTGGGTGACTACAGGGCGATTCGCCAATGTGGGGCGATTCGCCGGCCGATTGCTAGACCATTCGCCAGGGTGGGGGTGTTTGTGTGGGGGCTATGGCCTATCCTTGGTTGAGACTCATCCTGGGCTGCCATCAACATCGGCAAACCATGCATGGTGCATTGGTAAGCCAAGGGGGCTCTGTTCCTCGAACGTAGCAGTATTGGAAGCAATGTAAGTCTCAGAGCAATAAAGTTTGAGGTCAATCATAACGAATCCAGAAAAAACTATAAATCAAACTTTAATGATGAATTTTGCCTTGTGCTACCAATTCATTTATTCACTATGATATTTAAACGGTTTTTATGTTACTGATTGGTCACCGCTGCATGCCTACTATACTGTATATTGCATTCTGGAATAAAGCTTTAAATAGCGTAGATGTAGGACCTACACTGGTGGATGTGTGGTGGAAAATCTTGACAGTGGAAAATGGTGACAGTCACCAGATAATAGTAAAGTTTCACAAAATCCACCATCAGTTTTATTGGCCAAATGTCGGACATGATATTGCTTAGTTGGCTTCCATAATAATAGTGCTGTTTATTTTTTTTATTTTTTCCTCCCATTCATGCCTTAAAGATGTCTATCCAAGTTGCCTTTTTTTCCTTCCCCCGCCCCCTTTTTTGTAACATTTTTGATGAAAGAGACGGTTAGTTATTATTACCCCTTTTCTTCTATGTTTGAAAACTAAATTTGTCACTTGCATTTGAAGAACGATAAAAAAAATAACGTCAACTGAATGGTGAAATGGATGAGGTGCAAACATTCAACCCACTCCCTTATTTGAATGATGATGAACAGTTAAAACAAAGCTCGTTAAATGTTCTTACCAAAAAGATGCACGCTATTCATTTTGGACAGGCTATAAGCTGTAACATTCGTGAGTTTTTCTAAGTGTCCAAATTCGCAGACCAACTCATCTGACGATTTGTTGAAATTAAGTGCAGCAAGAGAAACAACATCCCAGAGTCCATAGTCACGAAAAGCCATATTCAGACTAAGAATCATCTCTTCCTCAACCTAATTTATGAAAACATCAAACTCTTATTTATAAAGTATACACTTTATTTTAGTCAAAACCTCAATAGACAATAGCATTCATCTCATTTTGGAACCAGTGGGAGTAAATTGTCCTTAGTAGTATGGTCATATCTCTGATACACTCCTCACTAGAGGCCAATATATTGAAATTATTGTTGAAGTAAACACGCATGCCAATTTTCACATAATTTGTGGTATCTGTATCATGGGAGAACTGATTAATTTTTACTTCCTACACATTGGTGACTGACATTTAATGTATGATTATCTCCTTGTGGCATAAAAGATAAAGGCCGGACTTGACTCACCAGCTGGGCATAGTTGATGCCTTGTTCGATACTCGCTTTTACCCTCACACAGTAGTGAGAAGGTAATGGTGTTGTTAGTAGAAATTCTGATGCATGGTCACAGTCAATGGTCTCCACAGACTCATAACGAGGAGTTGTACTTCTGTCAAAATCCTCGAAAGCTCTTAGAAGATAAGATCCTTTGACTAAAATGCAGGGAAAAAAAAACAATCATGATTATGATTTTGAAAGCTAGGGACTGCTCACAACACATAGTACATTGTACTGCCTGCTAATTTAATATTTCAAAGATTCAACCCCACACATCGGTAATAATAATATTGAGAGATTGATTGAGAGAGATGGAGCAAGATGTAGACAGCGAGGCGCAGACAGCTATACAGAATACACACCAATTATACACGCAGACAGAAAACCTAGACAGTCAGACATTTAGACACGCAGGCATTCACACAGCACGCATGTCAAGCTATGACTTACCTCTTCCAAGACCAATGTCCTTCGTGAGAGCAGCAATTATGTAGAGATCATGGGTGGTTGTGCCGATTACACTAGCGCCCATAGCAGGAATATCTCGGCATTGTCCCTCATACTGAACCTACAAGTATGAAACAAGAATGCTACAGTAGAGCCATCGAATTAAGACAACCAATGTATTAGCCTAGTATGGTCTGAATAAATTAGTAGTTTTGGATGACGAGTCGAGGTGGTTACTAAATGAAAGCTTGGGACCGTGAAAAGTGTTTCTATGATAGAGCCTTTATAAGAGGTGGTCTCTTTATAAAAGTGTTTTTATTTGGAGGCCTTACTGTATAACAATCATAGCAATATAATATGATAATGATATGGTCATAGTGCTGGCATTGTATGTGTATGACAGATATCAAGGGGACATGCATAGTTGAATTTTATGTCTCGTGTACCTTCATAGGCAGATCCAAGGGGAAAGGGGGGCGCGCGCCTTTTCCCACCAAAATACTTCATTTTCATAGGGTTTTTTCATGAAATCCCTTAGGTGCGCCCCCACTCCCTTTTTCCTTAAGTGCGCCCACCTTTTCCAAAACCCTGTATCTGCCTATGACCTTTTATACAACAGCAAAATAGAATTTCGTAAAGCATGTAATCAAGATTCATTTATCGAGATCGGTACTGCATGCTCACAAGCTCTCCGCACCTACCCTGCCTTTACCGTATTCTGGCTGGAAGAGTATAATCACACACCGCGGGAATGGGGGTACTCCCATATATCAGTTGAAAGGTATGATGCCCTGAAGGGCCCACCTTTTTCACCTTCCCTAGCAGCTATGAATACCTACTTGTCACTGTCCATGATGCCCAGCAGCTATAAAAACTATGTAAGGGAGCGACCATCATTAATTGTACAGGGGGTCGGTCATTTGCTTTTGACGAGATAAAAAAATTGAACGCCCTCCCTAACTCCCTACATTGAAATTGAATGCCCTCCCCATATGAACATTAAGGTACTAAGCGCCCCCACCCCCACCCCACCCAACCCCAACACACACGGATAAATATGAACAATGACATACTTTCGTATTATAAAGATTGATATTGGACAGATTACCTGAAAACTGTTTTAAGTGTATTGCAATGAATCATTCACTGTCAATGGCCAATAAATACATATTTAGCAATCTGTTTGATCTGTTGACATTACAATACAGTTAAATCCAAAAGGATGCATATTCATTTGCAGGAATGCATCAATTCGCAACAAAAGTGCGTAAAATATTACCTTTTCAGTTTGAGAATTGAGTGTCCTCCCTCTCACTTAGAATTAAATTTTTGCGCCCTCCCTTCTGTGACCAAAGAAAATTGAGAGCACCCCTTAGAAATACCTAATTTTGTCATATCCAGCTATGATAATAGTTTTTTGGGGGGGTTTTTTGTTCATTTTTTTTTTTTTTTTTTGAAAGTTAGCCATAAAATTGTGCACCGAAAATTGTTGGGGGGAACATCCCCGTCTGATATCAAGGGAAATGGTGTGAGCTTCACCGGGAATCGCGTTGAAGCCTCTGATTCTAATTCTCTTTCGTATGCAGAAATGATCTTTAAAGACTAACAAAAGACTCGAGTGACTTCTCCTGCCAGCACTTCTGATTCAACAAACGAATCATGTTTACTCGTTTCATTTGGATCGGGCATCGGCCACTTCTTGGCCTCGCCCCTCAAAACCATTTTTTCAAGACTTTTATATTTTATAGAAACACCTTTCAGACCAAAAGGTTCCCTTTCAATTCTAATAGATGTCATATCATATGACAGTTACGCGCGTCTTTGACCTTTGTTCTGACCTGTTTTGGCAGGCACAAGGACCTATCGACGCACGTCTTTTGAAACACATCCCGGAACTGGTTCTCGCCACAAAGAGGCTGGCCATTGTATTGCAGCACTTCATACGATTGGCTGGTGGCGCTAAAACACACACATAGTCCAGTAGATATTCACATTGAAATGGACAGTTTGAATAACCGACCGATTTATGTGTCATTGCATCTGATTGCGCTTAGGAAGTGTTCATTAAGTACTGGGGGGGGGGGTAATTTTTCAAACCCAATGGTTGAAACTTTTCTCGTTCTCCGTCCTGACATAGTCAAAACTTTTCTAGTCCTCCCCCTTAGCAAAGGTGAAACTTTTCTTACCCCCCCTCCACTACCACCACCATTACCACCTCCACTAGTCCACCACCACTCGCATACTATTTTACCGCCCCTGCCCAGTATTTTATGAACACTCCCATAGAAATATAGAAGGCTTCATTTAAAACGAGGTCTGTTTTTTGTTTCAAATTTGCATAATAGCATAGTCAACACATGTAAATATGTTTACCCGTAGATAATAACAATGCACAAAATTAGAGTATGCGACGAGGGTCATGTGGAAAAGCTAAAAGTCAAGCATGATACAATGGCAGATCCAGGTTTTTAGAAAAGGGAGGGGGCGCACTTCAGGGATTTCATGGGTTTCATACACGCGATCGATGGCAGACTTGTAAAAATCCCTATAAAAATGAAGTATTTTGGTGGGGAAATGGGCGCCCCATGCACCCCCCCCCCACTGGATCTGCCTATGTGATATACTTGTTTATTACAGTTAATCGTAAATTACTTGTCTATCTACTTTGGCCCAATGTGTATATATGCAAAACATCCCTAAATTTAAGCAAGAGCTTACCTGAAGTCCAAAAGGACGGCAAAGCTGGGTAATCCTGAGGCTGGAGTTAAGGAGCCCCTCCAGCCGTCTATCCCGTCCTCACTCAGACAAGAATATTTATCTCCAACACGAGCATTGCATTGGACACAGTGGCGATTTTGTAAATACAACTTCTCACTGTTGTAAAGGTTGACCCTGACAATGTCTGCATAGTTTTCGCAAAGAGTAGAAACAGTTTGATCCAAAAAGTTCCAAGGACACTTCATGACGTCATTCTGTGCAAAGCAAACGAATCTGCAAAAAGAGTTCAGGACAACCTCTATTATCCGAATATCTCTCATCCGAAATTTCCAATAATCCAAATGTACACAGTGATCGGCTTCTAAAGCTAAGCTCATTTCTTTTCTTCCTTTGGTTCAAACAGGTGGTGTATGTATATGTATGATATCAATTTAGACCAATTTTGCAAATGTATGTAGTTATGTTTACACTTGTAAGTCCAACTAACTTTTCCTTCTTTTATTATGCCTGTTGAAATGAAGAAATATGTCATGGTTTTGATGGCAATATGCATGAATCAATGCCCAAATTTTGTGAATATTGCCCGAGCTAAGCTCGGGCAATATTGATTCATGCATATTGGCCGAAAAACCATGACATATATTCATTATTCCACGACTAATCTTCAGAAACAGTTTTAGCTGATGCTACAAATTGACTACACCAAATAATACATAGCCATTAGTCTGGTCGCCCGTTGCTGGTTTTCTGGTTTTGTACACATTATACCGGATTTTACCATTGTTAAAGCTATTGCAATCACTGAAACTAATATCAGACACTAGGTTTATAATATTCTGAAGATATAGCAGCAATATTGCCAATACATTATTGCTGAATAATGTAAGATTCGTTCAACTATAATTTATTTCAATACCACGCTAATATTTCACGGTTGGGTGCACAGAATGACTTAAATTATTTTAATCCCCCATACTCTAATACTGTAAGATTATGAGATGAGATTGAACTAAAAGTTACTGCAGCCTTTATTCAATACATCTTCGAAAGCAGTATCTGCTTAACCAACAAGTTTCTTTCTGCCATAGACTTCAAGAATCAAAGGATGCGCCTCGAGGGAAAAATTCACCTGTACCTGGCGTTCATGCAGTAATTATCCCCGGCTGACTTAGGATCTCAGCCAATCAGAGAACAGTATTGAAGAAATATGTCATGGTTTTGAGGGCAATATGCATGAATCAATGCCCGAATTTGGTGAATATTGCTTGAGCTTGCGAGGGCAATATTCACCAAATGAGGGCATTGATTCATGCATATTGACCAAAAAACATGACTCTCCATTGGCCACACCGAATGACCAATCATATTACCTTCTCATGGTTTTGCACACATTATTAGCATTATCCGGCATTTAACATTTCTTTAAGACAATTTTAATCACTGAAACTAATAACAATAGGTTTATCACATTTCAAAGCACCGTTTTTACTTAAAATTATTTCTGAACAATCAAAACATTCGTTCAACTATGTCAATACACCGATACTAGTCTAAACAGTTCACGCTTGGCTGCATCAAATGCTGAGCTCAATATGCGCCCTAATCGGGTTATAAATTTAGCCATTAGTACTAGTAGCTTTGGGGATTATATTGTCATGACTATTTCTCTCAATGTGTGTATCTAAATCTGTGTGGTAACGTAAATATAGTTGATTATTTTTTTTAATCGACGGCTTCAGAAGGGGGGGGGGGGCGGGTCATGGAGTAATTATCCCCGGCTGATTTTGGATCTCAGCCAATCAGAGAACAGTATTCAAGGATGTGTCCTCGATAGAATGGTATAATACGTTTTTCATAGCAGTAACATAATACTTTACCAAACTCTACTTGATTATTTCGATTTGCAAGTAACATGAATGGACTTGGGTGCAAGTATAGACATACAGTATAGACATACATGTAGAGGTTTCTCTTCCCACGGCTATTGGGCTATATTGCACAGCTATTACCGGGACCGAAAACCCTGAACCCCATACCACTGTATGGGACATATGCGTCATTTTTAATTGCGCAACTTCAGTTATACCAGAATTTCCGACTGATTAAACGTGCTTGCCTCATTAAGTGTCTGGTGAATAAGGTACCACAGTGGCCGAGTCCGGGCATAGTGGCTGTGTGATATCAGCCCTATATTAAAGCTTGGAGAAAGAACCATGCACCCACCATTTAATTGGTTATAACCAAAGGCAATTGCATCAATGATGGGCTTTGAGAAATGAGAAAAATAATGCTCTTTTCAAACGATCCCTGTACTGTTGCTTTGCTTTGGTTATAACATAAATGCTCCAAATAATAAAACAGGCACTAGTACTAACCTGTTCGATAATGTGGTGGCCTTTTCATAAATTGCTTTCTGCTCCACCCATGCATGGCACTTGTCAATGAAGTACTGTATCAACTCTTCTTTACTTAACTGGTATGCATAGTACTCGACAATGTCCAGGGTCACCTTAAGGTCGCAATCAAATTGTAAGGGTATCGTGTCCTTCAGAGTGACTCCTTCCTCGTGGCAATGACCGCAATATATGTTTCTAGAGAGAAAATTGTAAAAGTATACACGTGTAGCACTTAGAGAACGATCAGAAATAACAATACCGGGGAGTCGTCCAAAAAGTCCATCTTTTATGATTCCTTTTAGGGAGGGGGGTCGCTGAACTTTTTTATTACACTAGTATTCTTTGAGCCCCAAAAAATGGACCCCCCCCCCCCCCCCACCCACACACACACACACCCAGTCCCTCCCCCACCCAGTTATCGTTATTTATGTTAAGCACTTCGGTACCATATACACTTGCGGTTCCAGCAACTATTTTTTTAAATTTAAGTATTGTCATATAACGATCCAAACAGCCTTCTATGGTGTGCTTTTCATATCTGTACTAGCTTATACCCGTGTCGTCAAAGAGGCATGCTGAAAATCACAGTGAATCCCTCCAGTTACATAATCGTATAAGTAGATCCAAACTAAATCATTGGTGAAATTAATTGACTTGGCATGTAAAATGAAAATCTACGGGAGGAAATGTTAGTGTCCATGTATATGGGGACACAATGCCCTCCATGGGCATAGAAAAATGACATATTTGGTGAGTGTATAAAAATGTTTTTACAGCATTTTATTTTCAAGCACCCTTGTCCTGATGACACTTGCCCCCGTCCTGACAGCACCACCACCCATTCTGAAAGCACCCTGACAGCATCCCCATACACACAACATCCAAGAACATGCCAAGGCGTCATTCATTTAAAAGGCAGTTTTTTGACTATGTAAACATGGCAAGGTGACCATCCTCTGTAAAAGCCAGTGAAAATCAAAGGCTTTGTGATTTTTCCTAACATTGGCTATAAGTATTCTTATTTAGAGAGTACAAACTACAAACACGTAAATGATGAAAAGATAATGTTAACACACTAATCACACAGCAAACATAAGCATCAATTATGATTCATTGGCGGAGGTTTTCTTAACTATATAACAACACTCGATGATTATGAGAAAGTCAAGACTTACTAAGTCATTGATCACTGAAAATGCACTTTGCATCTAATATGTAATAGCTATGAGATGAAAAATTAGTGTCTATGGTAATGGGAACATAATGCTCTCCATGGCACAGATATTCTCACACACTTCAGTAGAACATCCCTATCAAGACTGCCCAAGGACTGGCGTCAAGTGGTTTGATATAGGGGTGGTCTCTTTAGGGACGTTTGCAATGGTCTTTTTATGAGACTTGGGACTGCTATAAATCATCTTAAAATAGAGGTGGCGTAGTTATAGAGGTAGTCTTGATTGAAGGTTCTAATGTACACATAGCCCAATTGGCAAAGTGGTGGTAATCCCTAGTATTTGAACCCATGTGACGCCTTTGGCGTCTTTATGACATCACACTACTCCAAATGACGCTGTCATGGCTGCCGCTGTCTGCTAGTTTTGTTATATAACCACTAATTAACAAACATCAGGGCCATTTTGACAATGAAAAACATATTCGTGCAAAACTACACAGTACCATGAACGATCTCCTGTAGTCAGATGGCGTCCAGCTAGTCAGGTTAAAGAGGAGATAGCCAAACAAAGTCCAAAAATCAGCGTATTAATATATGGGATATCATTAGCATTTTTCAATGCTCAAGTCTAGCGTCCGTTTTTATGTGCTTCATTTGCACACACTTTGAAGTAACAAAAACAAACTCACCAGAGCATTATTATAGTGCCATCAGGAAGCTGACCATACTATGGGCCCCTGCATCGTGAGTGACAGGAGCGAGAGTGTCTACTACAATTGGGTTACTACCTTAAAAACTAGATTGAAAGTGCTCAGAGAGCACAGCGTCTTTAGAACAACGCTGTCTAATTTGCAATAAAAAAATGTTCAGTTTGCAATCAAAACGTCAAAGCAGAAAATGTCTTTTTGATGCATAATTAAGCCTACATTAGTATTGAAACTATAGTAGAAAAATGAAATAAAAAATAATTAAAATGGCTCTCTGGAAGGTAAAGTTTGATATAGTCAAAATGCCATAATTGAATAGAGTTGATGTTCAGTAGGCAGGTAGGCATTGTACCAAGTTTGATGTGTTCATCCAAGCATATTAAAGATACTGCAGAAAATGTCCAAAATGGAACGTAATGGCGCTGGGGAAAGCACACTTTAATTGGCAAAGTGCCCAAAAATCAAATCACGCTGGTGTCGAGTCAGACCACTTAGTTATATAAAGTTTGAACAAAATCAGTTCGTCGGTATACCCTTTAGCTTGTCCAGAGACAAACATACATGATGATAGTGACATTGTGACATACAAACAAAATGAACACAAGGCTTTCACTTCAGCTGCTAAAGCGACACAACAGCAACACATAGATACAGTGTATATCAGAATACTGTCTGTAATGTAAGTATAGTATACACCGCGACCCCACCTCCACCCTTCACACCCACGGATGGAGGGTTACAAAAGCTCATGAAGTATCACATCCCTAATTTTTTGCCCTTATTTCCCACGTCCCTATTTTTTTGCCATTTTTCCACATCCCACTAGCCAATGAAATCCCATATCCCTCCCTTTTTTTGCTCTTTACCACCCTAATTTTTGGCCCTTTCCCCCACATCCCACTTCCTTAGAAACCCACCCCACGCATTCTGCTGGGATTGACATATCATATGAACCATACCGGTAGAGGAGGCTTGAGCGGTTGCTGTACACGAAGGCCTGTCCCAGCGCAGTCTTAGGCGGGGAGGAGCACAGTTGGGCCAGTGTGGCGTTCTGCTCACTTGCCGGGCACCGATTTACCATGTTCATTGCAGCCAATCCAAACGACTGTGAAGGCAGGTAGACGCAGCCCATATGCGACCTGCGCTCTTCTCGCGCAAGGAGGTGTGCTGACGAGCTACAGGTAGTAAAAAGGCTCTATTATTATATTGATTGTGATGTGACAGAGCGCAACGATGCTATCGCTACTTAGATGTGGACGTGGGGGCTTA
>CM032661.1:975849-1223044 GCA_019095985.1 Streblospio benedicti | reverse complement strand
TATCAGCCAACCCATTCAGATGCTGGAGCAGCATGCTGTCTCAGCATCCGGGTGAAGCTGTGCAGGTAGCCAGTCCAGGACAAGTCCGGTCGAGGCTGTGAGAACATGGGAAGGGACTTGTTCCTGCCCCGAAAGCTCACGGTCCCAGCACCTGATCTGGGCTGCACGGTAGTTTGTTAACAGGTTCTCCTATGCATCCCCCCCTCTGAATCGGATGAGTCTAAAGAGCTACGCCTTGCCATAGGGGCTGGGCCAACGGCCATAGGGACAGGTTAGTCTTCGTGGAGGGGTAGAAGTTGAAAGGTCTCCTGTGGGACTTTCCTCTTCTTGTGTTTAGGGGGGCTTATTGTGCATGACATAGCCCTCTTTATGAATCGTCAATTGGAGGCACAACTTGCGGGTACAGAACCCGGAAGTTAAGTCTGCCTACTGATTCACAATGGGGGTTAGCCAGGGGTGTGCAGGTCCGGTGGGTGTTCTGTCGAGGCTCATCACATCACTGGAAGGATCTCGAGGGCAGGATCAAGAACTTCATCATTCTACGTTGAGAAAATCTCCAGTAGGCTGTCCCAGATTAGGCAGAAGTTAGGGAAGTCGATGAGCGCCTACCAGGTGGCAGATACGGGCCTCCAAACATGTTGTATACAACGTTGTTTCATGGCGAGGCAATGTAGCACAAATGTGTTGGAGTTCTTTGTACACTTCCAGTTCGTCCAGCATGAGTTGTCGTGTGGTTTGCACAGAGACCACCCATGCCTGAGATTCCTGAAGCCGTGTTTTAATGTTCAAATCCTGCGATGTCACCCAGGTAGGGGAGCCTGGCCTGGGAATCTGGCCATCACTTGAGTATTATACTCAACCCAGCGAAGAAAACACACCTCATCACCAGTGCCGCCAGGGGGAAAGGGATACTGGTTCCCGGAAGTACTTGGGTAGTGGTCACCACACGCTGGTGGATGGGGGTGGAGTGGGTGAGGGTGGTGAGAGTGGGGGCTTGGAGCAGAGACTACCCCTGTATGGCCCGTTGATGTTTGCATTATGAGGTCTAATGACCGTACTGATCAGGGGCGTTAGTGTATTCTATCCGAGTGATGTTTGCATTATAGCTTCGGCTGACTGTACCGGAGAACGGTGTTGATGGAATGGGCAAAGGGAGCGACTAACCCTGACCCGTTGATGTTTACATTATGACTTTTAATAACTGTACTGATTAGCGGTCGTTTTTGACCATATGGCGTAGTGTATTCGATTCAGGTGATGCTTGCATTATGACTCCGGCTAACCGTGAGCAGTAAGTGTTGATGGAATGGGCAAAGGACCCACCCCACCCCAAACACGGGAGAAAATTAGACGAAAAGAAATAAGAAATGTCTTAGGCACATGTACACTTCGAATGTTGAAGACGAGAAATATTAATGATGTGTGTAATGAAGACATTACTTATTTATTTTAGTCTGTAATTTCCCCTTAACTATTTTTGTTAAAAAAAAGGTCATTCATTTAATACCATAACCACTTTTAAGGTCTTGGTCTTCGTCACAATAAAAATCTTACTGAAGAATATATAGTGGAAAAAAAATCCAGAGATTTCTGTCAAATTACCCCCCTTTGTTGAAGAAATAGTAACAAAGGAATAAAAATAAAAATCAATTTATTCATTAACTATATAAAAACGTCATAACGATTTTAGTTATACCTTACAAATGAGTTAAGTAAAGAAATGTTGCTCCTAACTGGTAAAAGCATATTATATATTTGATAACATTAATATTTTTAACCGATGAATAAAATTCTATACTAATTTTATTTAGACGGACCATAATTAATCCTTAATTTGAGTTTGACGCATGTGGAACATCGCTGTCTTATCTTCCACATTTTACAAATGCATTGCACTGGTCACAACTGGCAAACCTATAATCATATATTATGTAATATTCAATATATACAACTGTATTATGTACCATGAAAACAGAGATTGAATATTACATAATATATATTAACCTGGATGTCTCATCTTCACACGATTAATATAACCAAATATTTTCCAAGTAAACCATTACAATGCAACCGGAGGGCCTCCCCACCTACGAGGCCCCTAAGATTTGTCGTCTAGGATGCAAACCTGATCACCTGTGCAACAAATAATTAATTAAATTTAAAGTTCCACTTAATTCCACTACTTAACCTTTTAGGGATTACATTGTCATAGAAAAGGCAACCCATAGCGCATCATAACAAATCTTAAGGAACTTGTTCTCAATCTACCCAGTGCTGTTACAAGAGCTTTATTTGACCAAAATCTTGGTTTAGACCAATTCAATAAAATCCTCTTTCACATTTCTCTCATTTTAGAAGGAATGATTGTTTGTTCATTAACATAATAAGCTATTGTCACATTCAATACCTAAAGTAGGTGTAAACTAAATATATTTTGATTCATTCATATATTAATATAATTATATAACACATATTATTGAAAGTAATTAATTCCACTTTGTCTATCTTTTCAGATTGTGGATGGCCTCAATACATATTTTTTACCTGACGTCCTGAAGGGTGCAGAAATAAATATAAAGTGATAAGCTATTAAAAATACATAGGATTAGTCACAAGCATACAAGACTAATGCAACAAAACTATAAATGCAAATATATACCGGGAACATGATTTATCATTTTGAAAGCCTATCTACCATGTGCAGGAACTCAGTAGTCCTTACATATGGTGAACAAATAAGTTTCAAAGAAAACAAATTCTAACTAATCAGAATCAAAAATTAATTAACTGTATCTAACAGCATTTTCACTATTGAAAAGAATACCGTTAATAAAAACAATTCCTATTACTTCAGAATTCTGACAATCAAAATTACACAAAAACTAGTGTTTCTATACGGTAAGGACCACTTGTTTTTGTAAGACCACTTAATCAAAATGATTGTAATATATGATATCAAACATGCCTTGTATTTAACAATGGCCTCGGCCCTGTACCAGGCAATGATAACCATGCCATCATCAATCATACATGAATAATGTCAGGAAATATGCCTAAGAATCACAGATGCTTGCAGCTTAATTGAAAAAATTGCCTAGTTTTGAGCTACGAACTTCACAAGTCGGTATCATAAAGATGAACTGCTAAATGTCTTGTTTATATTTTCTAACTGTTCATTGGAAAAGTGTTTGATATTTTGGAACTGCTTGTCAGCCGAGTTGGCAAGATCTCTAGCTTCATCCTTGATCTTTGATATCACCCACTCCATGGCATCACGACCCTGGTGGATAGAAATAGGATTTCATTAAACATCATTGAATGCATTATGATTGATTTTTTACTCGTAATAAGACTTTTTTATCCATAAATACTAAAGACTAGCATTGGGACTTGATAACTAATTCGTAATAAATAATCTGTTACCAGCAGGAAGTGTATTGTTCCCACAAACCTCAAAAATGTATTTTTTCAAGTCTCAAAACACAATATTAATAAACAATATTTCTACTTTTTTTTTTCATTTTGAACATAATAAAAAATGAATAAAAGACTATGAAAAAACTTTGCCGTTAATAAGCCAAATATAGTGAACTTTAATTTACAAATGTAATCAGAATCTCAGCATGCCATGATATTCACCTTGTGGGCATTATTATGGCAAGAGCCAAAGACTGCATTTTCTAAGTAATCCACCATGGGAACACCTCGAACATTTATCACAGCTTCTTGGGTGAGCAATGTACTGAAGAAAAAATAATGATATATTCTTGTTAAACATTGCAAACAGTACCAGGTACTTGTACCTTGTTTTGGTTTAATGCAAATAATTTCAATAGATCTAATATCATCTCTTATAGTCTCAACAATATCCACTACTTTCTCAGCGAAACGTAGTTTATGCAGATAGGTTTATCACAGCACGTGTAAATACCATATATAAAAACACCGAGTTCTACAAGACAAAAAAGGAACAAAGTGATAAGCCGCACTTCACTGTTGTATAAAGTGGACAACAGACCCATACTCATGATTTTTCTAATAATCTTCCTAAACTTTAATAAAAGTAGCTAATCTAGTACCGGCTTAACGAATTTCAACATTTGTGACTTACTTGGCATACATTTTTCACAGATATTGCCATTGAATACCTGATCTTTTCTATTAAATCCACAAATAATTGTGATCTCATTTAAGCACACAATTTGGTATTGATTTTTCTTAAGAGCATTACGATATGTACAACTGCTATGAAACAGAAAATGCAGGCAATAAAACCATGATACAATAAGATACCTAACATATTTTGACAAATAATGTTATAATTACGTACTTGTTTGGATTTTTCGGGTGCCTTTTGTAGACCAAATGTTCATCGATAGTGATGAAATTTGCAAATGTAACCTACAAGTATAGGAATTATAATTAAAATTTAAAATAATTTAAATAAATGATTCTTTTCTCAAATGTTATGTATGTATTTAATGTATACACATGAAAGACTGATATGTTGACAAATACAGTAGACATCAATATCAAAGATCAACAAAAACATTGTAGTAAACTACGTCATACACATGCGTCATATATGCACATATTATCTGATTGAGCAGCATCATAAAATCAATTATCCCTTAAAAGTGTTCATTTCACATGAACTGAATCTTAAAAAGTTGATTTCATAAACACATAAAATAGATAGCGAACATTATTTCTAACACCTTAGCTTCTACAATATGTTAAACTTATAGCGGGTCCATACATTATAGTAGTCCAGCAATTATAAAAGTTTAAAGAATTTACAGAGAGGGCCAATGATAGAATTACTTTCTCGTGTTGCATATACTGCAAATGACTGTTAGAATAATTTTAAAAAGTATAAAAAAGTCAGGGACTAAATGGATTAATGTATGAACCCTGTAATGCCTAAATTGGATGAGGCTCGAGGGATGAGGGTGACAACAACGATATTAACTATACGAAAACAAAACAACTACTACCATGCGTACTTGAACACATAATCCACGTCACCATCTAATCATAAACAAGAACTTACATTTTGTGAGCGAAATGCCATCTTTTTGGCATTTGAATCAACCATCGAATGTTCGCTCACATAGCACATCTGATTTAATCCAATGAACTGCAATATGAAATTTCTTTAAGTTAAATATTTGTACATGTAGCTACTTTTCGTTAAACTTACTTACATTTCTAGATCGTAAGTTCATTGTTTGACTTCTCGGATTAACCTCGGAATGTTCACTCACATAGCAACACTGGTTCATTCCTACAAACTTTTATAATAAAAAACAACTAAATTAAAAAGTACTTAGTTTTCAAGATTAACTATAAATTCGACATATAAGCAGACAATTTCCCATATCAATTTATAAAATTCTTGTTAATTCATAACCAAGTGATTTATGTCTAAGTCTTATCAGATCTTCTTTTCGGAACCATAATTGTATACAGCTTACAACTTGTAGAACAATTAATAAACAATTTAACTTTGATACTCTTCATTCAAAATAATATAAAAAAGCATTAACAATTAAACAAGGCATTAAATAACTTGCGTTATCACAAGGCATGCTGGCAAGTACCCAAGTATATGCATGCTGTAAATTTCCACAGCATTTTGCCTTTGTAAAAATTTGAATACAATTGTTACTTTTAATTATCTCCCATTGATTAATTCAACTTCCTTTTGTAACAAACATAATAAATGTAATGGAAGATATTTCAAGTAGAATATTTACCCTTGTTAACCAGTTAGGCATGCCCCATTCGGTAGCCATCAGTCTGTGTGACCTTAAAACTCCTTTGTCATCAATTTTTCGGTCTACTACATCAATGCCAACAACACTTGGATTCATGGGATTGGGGTATTTTCTCCATGCTGCCTGTGCCACTGTTTCCCATGGATGCCTTTGAAAATAAAAGGTAATTAACGCATTAAAAATGGGAAGCTAGGCACACAGAAGTTTACGCCAGCCAGAACCTAACTGCTGAAGCTGTGAAGATGTGGGAGACGTCATTCCGCATTGCTTTCAACACTAACTTTTTTTCCCCAGTTGCCCGGCAGGGCGCATGGTGTGCCAAATCTATGCACCCAAATCTAATTTATATGTGCCCTGAAAATGTTGAGCTAAACCGCAGACGGTAAAATAAATAAATAAAAACAAAAAATAATTTAACTATCAGATCAACATGAAAACTTCATTTATACAATGAAAGTTTGACAATAGGGAATACTAACATTGCTGATATAATATTGGCTAAAATATAATAACTTGGTTTTTTTTTATGGTGTGCCCATCAGGCACAGGTATCTAAGATTTGATGTGCCCTGACTTAGATTTAAGTGCCCAGGATACCAGGGCACTAGCTAATGTTAAACCCTGATTCCGACATGTTTTAAAATCAATGTCACAAAATTACTATTTGTCTGTTTAAAAAAAGCGTTAGAATGACGGAAACCCGCATCTACCAAGGCATACATAGTGAGCAATTTCAATATTCTATTGTGTATCTGAAGGAAAAAAAAAATCATGAATAGTAAAATCATGATTTTAATTCGTCTGGATCAGCCGAACGTTACAAATCTGCCCCATAGCAGGACGCTTGATAAGGCTTGTTCTTTGAATCCCTCACTTTTGACCAATGAAGCAGTGAGCACCTGCTGATTCTGCATACAGGTAATCGCTGGCAGAATGTTGACATTTTTAGTGTGAAAATCTTACAGATCACCAGTCACAAAACTGGCGATGCACATAAACCGTGAAATTTGGTGACCTCTATAACGGGGGAGTTCACGTCTGAAGGGGGAGTTCACATCAAACGTAAACTCACGGATTGTGTGCATGGCCGAGCTGTGCGATTGATGCTCTATCATTTAACAAAATGTTGCTACGATTATTATAAGTAGTGCTACTACACAATTTAAAATGCAATGTCGACCTTTCAAATTCAAACCGGCGAACGCTTCCAATATTCACACAATGTTTTAAACATAAAGATAAACCAATGACTACCAACTGGTAAAAACAAGAAACTACAGGCGATTTTACACTCGTACACTAATTGGCATGTTAAAATAAAACATTATTATTTAAGCTCATGACAACAATCTGTCAAACTAGTAGATGTGGTCGCCAGAGTCTTAACATACGTCAGAGTCTCGTCATATGTACATTTTAGTGACGTGACGAGACTCATGTGGTCTTGACGGCGCAATGGTTAGTGCGTACGACTTCAGATACGGAGTTTGCTGTGTCATGAGTTAGCGGCCCAGGCACGGCAGACTGAGTGGCACCGATAAGTTACGTTGTACGTTTCTCATCAATGCTACGTCGATTCCACCGAAGTGTGTCACCACTGTTGATCAGTAATGCTATTCAGTGGCGACGCCAAGCGGCGAGGGTTCGGAAGCCTCATTAAAAGGCGTGTCCTGTCTAGAGGACAGTCATTCTTCTGCACGTTTAAGAACTCACCTAGCTTGAAAACTATAGCTAGTGTGATCCCTCTTCCCACGAGGCTCAGTTGGCTACCTAGCCTGCCTCTGGAGGTCCATGTACCAACATCACGTGGCCTCCCTCTGCTATAATCATCAGAATTGATGAATCTGAATCTGAGTGTTGGTGTCGGCGAAAACATCAAATTTGATGGCTCTATCGCTGCGGAGTAACCACACAAACAAAGACTATGTCTAGACTCTGACGACCGCATCTACCATCACACATATTTATTAATTGAAAGTATTTTCCGGCCCTGGCAATCAACTGGCAATGGGGATCATGACATGTTATCCATGTACTCACAGGGTTAATACATCAAACTTCTAGAAAGTTGTTTTATTGAAATGTGGATTAATCTTAATTAAAGCCGATCCACCGGTATTTTGGTACCGGTGCCAAGGTGCAATGTCTCATATATCTATTAAAGTACATGACGTAAAGTATGAAGAATCCCATGATTACCGATCAATCTCCTTTTAATACCTAGATCTAATGTCAGTATTGTTATACAAGGGCCGATTCAAGTCAATCACGTTCTCATGCCATGCTCCGTTCGGACGATCATATGTTACGTAACATGCCGTTATAAGTAATAAAAATAAGCCGACATATGAACCGTAAACTGAGGTTTTAAAATACTTACTCGAAAGTATGTTCCGATGTCCAAATTTTCATCTTTATGATGTGATAATTCCCGATTTACGCCTAAATGTCAACCCCACGTTCACGTTATGACACAAGAACAACCTTGAGCCGGGTGACTGCTTGAGCCTTGAGAACTAAATTCGCAAATAAAAATACAAAAAGATAATATCAAATTTGAGTTAAGTAAAAGTTTCGATTTTTGTACTTTAAATATTTTGTATGAAATTTTCTACTATACTTATTGACAATAGCTATGATATAGAATTTTATTATAAAAAGTTTAATTCAGATTACTCCGCAGATTTGACATACTTTCAAGTAAGTAAGACACGTTCTGATTGGCGATGTATTAACAGATTGACTAATAGATATAAGCGTAACAAACATAGTAAATTGTTTGAGGTTTCCAGGGCTACGTGCCAATATGGCTACCAGATAAACACAATATTAATTCATTTTGGTATACTTTTACAGATTGTCACCTAATTAAAGTATTGCCTTTGGTAAGGTTAGGTAGATTATATACCCGGATAGAGTTAGCTTTCTAATCTATTGAAATATAGTTTTATATAGCTTTCTAAACTTGAATTTATAAACAATTAACAAGCAAGTGGTTTGACAGTGCCCTGAACAGGTGCTTGTCTTGTGTGTTTTGTTTTGTGTGGGTTGTGTTAGTACCCTTTTATTTAGTGTTAGTACATATTGGAGACATTTTTACAGTGACCAGTTTGATGGAAGGTTTAATTTTTCCGGACTGCCCTGGGTTTATGAGACATGTTCGTACGTGTCAATTAAGCTATGGTCCATCATAATCCATCATAACCATATCAATATGGCCTTTAGATGTAATCATGTGACATGTCAACAGTGTAACCACGCGTGTAACAAGTGGATATAGTCGATAGGAGAGGTTAGGTCCATCCCAGTGGTCATCGTTATTCTGATAATGTGGTTTTAAACATTTCACATTGATATACTGAAGACATATTGAACATCTACGTTGTTGGGTGTCAAATACATTACGTTATGTAAACATTTTGATGCTGTTTTAATGATAAAAGTGTTTCAAATCACATTATCGGAATTAACATTCATTCACGGAGTTCCGTTCAGCTGTCTAATAATGTAGTGTTGTACCCAATTCTGTGAAAACTAAATGTCAATCAGGAAACAAACTGACTACTTGCTCATCATATTTACTCTTTATACGTTATATATTTTTCTTTCTTGCAGTAAGAGGACCCATATAAGGCATAATCATGCCTATTGGGCCATTTGGAGAAATATTAGGTACCACTGGTACCCTTGACACTTTAGGGGACAGTGCCAAGAAATACAAGAGCAAAGTTGTAGCCCCCAGAAATCCCAAACTAGTCAAAGGAGAACAGCTAGACTTTAAGGTAAGCACAGCGCTCATGTGATATTTAATATCATCAATATGAAGTTTAGCGAATTCTATACAGGGACGTTGCACGCATCTTAAAAGTTGTCCCACAAAATGAGCATCGTACGTAGGGGTGAAAAGGGCGACAAAGTCGTTGTATGCTATGGGGGTCTGTGGCTTACACCCCCGGGGAAAAAAATTGGAATTTACAACACAAATGTTGCAATTTGAGAGCTTTTTTTTTTTCAAACAAAATGCTTTTCTATGACTACTTGATAATGGAGGTATTGTACGTTTTTTGTGTCCTTCGGCTTTTATAATTGAAAAATACTACTACTGATTCGGCTTAATCATTTTAACTTTTGAAACTTTTGAAAATTTTATTAAATGGTGGAAAAGACGATAGCCACAACATAATAATACTACCTCTGTGTCAAATGAAAGTCCACCCTGCCTTCAAACTTATCAATGCATTATTTAGAAGTGTTGAGCCTGAACACGAAAATATTTGAACTTTAACAGTCATAAAACATGATCTAGTTTTGTAGCGTTGTTCAATATGTCATGCCCAACTAGAACATGTCCGACATTGTGTATAATTAAACACTTAGCCTTGTTACAAAACATTCTCACACGACCCTGATAAAAGAAAACAGACAAAAACTAGTCATTTAAGGTCACTGACCACTTAGTGAAATAATAAGTCTCTGGTAGGGATTTAAGCAGGGTCAGGATTAGCCACTCGTCAGCGTGTATTGACAAGTAAAACCTTGTGGAGGATGAGTAAAAAGTTTTGACAACTTGTCCTTTTAACGAGTTCCAAATCCTGGTTATTTCACATTCAATAATATTGCTTTGTGCAAAGAGGAAGAGTACATTTTTTGAAGGACCGGTAGATTTTTTAGCGTTACTTGTCCTGTTGACGAGTAGCACTTTTCCACCTAATCCTGGCCCTGTTAAGCAACTGTCGTTAGGCTAAATTGCAGGACCCTTGCTGGGAAGTCACTGTTGTAGTTTATCGAGTTTTTTTTTTTTTTTATGATGACACTTTTTTATTTTTCAAACTAAAAGTTCATACAACACATAAAAATAAAAATAAAATTTATTACGTAATTATGTCATTGCATAATAAATTCTTATGTGGTGAGACAAATGTCAAAGTGTCGGAGCGGGATGCAACGTCCCTGCTATAAGCAATAATGTTTAACCAAGGTTCAGAAATCTTAGTACTTTTAGATTCAATTGATATTGTTTATGCAGTTGTATTATTACAAGAAATATCATGTTATAATGTTAGAGACAAAAGAAATTAGATTTCTTGTGCATACTTGTTGGAATAATCCACCTCTTGAGTGTCATCTGGTATTATCATTAAATTTGTAAAGACCTAGAAAAGTAAAATATTGTCATGGTGTAATTGTATTCAATATAAAATCTTACAAGTATTTGCAGCTCAATTTTGATATCTTTGTCTAATGTGAACAAGAAAAATCATTACATATGTCAAACTAACTTTTATTATTTTATCATTTTTATTTATTTATTTATTCATTCATTTATTTATTCATTTATTTATTTATTTATCTATTAATTTATTTATATTTTTCTTTTGTAGATGAAACCATCGCAGTACATATTTCAAATGTCTCTTGATACGGAAAAGAAACTAGCAAATCAGCACACAGTAAAAGTACCTAAAAAGCTTGAGCTGTATGACATGTCAGAGCAATCTCATCAGAAGGTATCTCTTTTTGACAAATATATAAACTGGTGACTAAATATTGAATTATAATAATTGAAACCTATCAAGATCAGAGACCGTAAATAGGTTTTGGTAGGGTTAAGTCCCCAGGATTCGGGACAAATTTCAATGAGTTCTAGATCTGCATGTAGGTTTAAAAAGTTTTTTACATGTAAAGAACATGTTTTAATCCTAGAACAGATACGTTGAATATTAAATTAACTGCTATTTTCTGTACTTCTGGACTGTGAATTCTGTTTTTTCTGTACCATGAACATTAGAATATACGATGCATGCAGGACCTGCAGGTTTACTACTCTGAGGTCTGTTGATATTTGAGTTGGGAGCGGAATGTACTATTTGTTCAAATTTTGATTGTAGGTCTCAACAGTAAACATAGATGAGCCAATGTTTCAACCATTCCCATCAGAAATATTTTTCCAAAATTTTGAACCTTTTGAAACATATGAAGTACCATTTATTCTCAGGAACAATGATAAGGTAGGTCTGATTATTTCAAATTACTGGCCGATTACCATTTTTTGTCATTTTTTTTTATTCATACTTTTATTTTCAGATTGTATTTGTTTACTACTACAATGTGTACAAATGATATTTTTTTCCTCGCACATGTATCCATATTTGGTGTGAGATTTATGATTGTTGATTATTTTTCTTTAGGTTCCTAGGTTAGTAAAAGTGGTACAGGACGACTCTCCTTATTTCAAAGTTATAAGTCCTAATGATGTAGGTCACAAAGTTGGTCCTGGATTGCCAACAACATTTAGAATTCAATTTACCCCGGAAGAGAAAAAAGATTATAATCATGAGTTAGTTTGCATCACAGAAAGAGAGAAGTTTGTAGTGCCAATAAGAGCAATTGGTGCAAGAGCAATTCTAGATTTTCCAGATGAAGTAATATTTGAACCAAATCCTGTGAAAAACACATCTTCTAAAACTTTGTTGGTTAGAAACATTGGAAATGCTGAAGCAAAATTCTCTTTGTCAGTAGAAAAGTAAGTATTTTTCTTGATAAAAAATACAAGGATAATTAGTTATGAAAAGAATGACATAAACATGGTGTTGTTTTTTAGAACTATATATAGCAAGTTTTATGCAAAGTATACTTAACACTGTTTCATTGAATTACAGACCTTTTTCTGTAACTCCTGAAAATGGTACTCTTGCAATTAATGAAAGCATGCAAATCAACATTGAATTTACTCCCACTGCTGTTGGTGATCATCAAATTGATATGGTCTTGCACTATGACACAGGTATGTCTGAAGACATTAAAAATGCTATTTGTAAGACAAGGGATTATCACTGAATTTGTGTATGAATATAATGGGGTTTTTTTATTATAGGAGAAAATCTCTACATCAATGTTTATGGAGTAGCACAGGATGCTTTGGTACGGCTGGATAAGAACTCGATTCGTATAGAAAATACATTCCTTTCAATGGCTAATCAACGGACTATCTGCATTAACAACAGAAGTAACATCATTGCTCATTTCCGATGGACCCAGTTTGCCACACAGGAAGAGGAGGATCAGCAGAAATTGCTGTAGGTCTTCAAATAGATTTAGTAGACAAAGATATTACGTTAAACTTGAAAACACACATATGAATAATGATATATTGATCAATGATATAACTATTTTTTATAGAGCTTTTGATGGATTGAATAAAGAAGAGAATACCGAAAGGGATCGGTTTTTAGAAGAATGCATTCAAGATCCTTCTCTCCGAGACAAAGTATCAATTGTTACACGATCCTTCCAGAACAGAAAAAAGGTAAAAAATTATGATTTAATCCCACAAAAGAATCGTAATTGAATAGCACTTTTGACCATCTCAGTTTTACCTACAATGTATATATAGATAGGATACACATGTACGCTCATTATGATGTACCATGGGTTTTTTCAGCTTGTACAAGGAGATCACATGCTGTTCATGGATGATGTTGTAAAGATTGAACCTGTAGAAGGCGATATATGGCCAAATTCATCATGTGAAGTAAATATTGTCTTTCGCCCTGAAGAAGCTAAAACATACACTCGCACAGCGTTTTGCGATGTCACAGGACGTGAAAGTCGTCTGCCTCTTCGTATTCGTGGAGATGGAATCGGACCCAAAGTGCAAATGTCTTTTGATGATCTAGACATGGGAAATATATTTGTGAATTCGGTGCATACATATGAAGTTGTAGTGGCTAATAAAGGAGATATTGATGCAATTTTCAACATAAATGAAAAGAAAACTGTTTTTGGTGGTGCATTCAAATTCAACCCATCTGAAGGTATTGTTATGCCAGATGGACATCAGGCTGTCCAAGTAAGTGTGTTTCATGTTATTATTGTTTTGGGTTTTTTGTTTGTTTTTTTGTAGTGTTATCATTTATAAGCCACGAGAAGCATGTCAACTGTATAAGAGAATTCTTCTGCTTAAAAATGATTTGCAAAGTGTAAAATATAATGCTTTTCTTTCAGGTAAGTTTTAGTAGTTCAGTGCTTGGTGATTTTAAAGAAGTGTTTGAAATAACAGTGGACGGAACACCTGATAAAATAAAACTGGAATTCCGTGGATCTGTTATTGGACCAACTTTTCATTTTGATGTACCTCGTCTCAAGTTTGGAACAGTTTCTTATGGCTTTGTCAGCACTCAGATTTGTAATATGGTAAATACTGCCCTTGTTCCAATGACATTTAATTTGCGAGTCCCTGGAGATGGATCTGGAGAAAGCATTTGTAGTACCAGGTGGGTGGTTAAAAATACTTTCTATAAAATACTAAATTTCTATTGTATTTTTGTGTATTTTTAGTTCTTATTTATCAATGCACAATATTCTTTTTTCTTTTTTAATAGTTTATCTTTTTGATTCATCAGATGTGTTGACTCAATCTTTGGCAATGAATTTATGCTATGTAATTATTTTCAGTGAATATGATAGTACTTTGAGTGAGAATGGATCTGTAATGCCTCCTAAAGAATTCGAGATCACACCTTGCAAGGGAACATTGAATCCTCAGAGTGAAATGAAGATCAAGGTTGACCTTTGCTCCAACACAGTGAAGAAATACGAACTATCCCTTGTTGTGGATGTTGAGGGAGTTGGTGATGAGATTGTGTCCCTCCCCATTAGTGCAAGGTATGTGTACTACATGGTACTTATTTGTTGGAATGTCCAACTGCTTATCTTAGTTTCTGTTGAGAACATGTTTTTTGTGTGTTTTTGTTTACTGGTAATATTGTTTAAGTATAAATCATTATTTCATAACGTAACTTATGTAAGTAGTAGCAATGAGATGGATTGTGAATGTTAACTTCGTAAAAGCCATGATAGTGTTAACTAATTTATAATGTCAGTTCGAGTCCTAGCAGAACCTATGTGATATAGCCCTATAGACTGGAAAAAAATTCTCTGTCAATACTTACACCCAAGTTCATTAATTCAAATTATCTATATAGCATTTGGTGTTCATTGTCATGTTCATTGTTTCAGGTGTATTGTACCCCAAGTGACTGTAATGACCCCAATATTGGACTATGGTCGCTGTTTCCTTCGCCATCCATATGAACATGTTGTGAAGTTACATAATGACACAGACCTCCCAGCCAAGTATGAGCTGGTACCACAGCTCGTTGATGAATACTCACCTTTACTTTACTCCAGTCCTGAACCCAAGGTTGGTTTAGTAATGAAAAACATTCGTGGCCAGAATCGCCAGATTTCACTCGTTGTATTGTATTAAAACCATGCTATATGTATTTAGTTCACAACATGTACTTTAACGTTTCAGGGTATCATTGAACCACAATCTACCTATGATGTCCCCCTTGTGATTACACCACAAGGTCTTGAGGAACTTGAGTGCACAGCATCATTTATCATATTTGGCAGCCCTGAAACTCCACTGGTAAGTGAAAAAAAAAAGTTTTATACTTACTTGTGAGGATAGCTAGATCAGATAACAATCTAAAGTCATCTTTTATGATTTTTTCAGATTCATAAGCAATCATTATTTGCTATAGCAACAATAAACTAGCAATGAAACTTCTAATAGTGCATGTGCCTTTAAACAAGCACATATCATCATCACAATCATTTACATTACTTGATACTTTCACATAAGCTGTTATGTCTTTGCAGCCGGTTCATTTGACATGTTGTGGTGAGGGTCCAGTGGTCCACATCATGCCTCTTGACCTCGACTGGCAGCAGATTCCCGTGCTGACGGACATGCCCAAAATCATACGGCTGAGCAATGAGGCGCTCATCCCAGCCAAGTTCACTGCTCACATGGTGCGTCCCAACAGTGTGTGGAGAGTGGAGCCGTCCAGTGGTGAGATTCCGCCCGAGGACCAGTTGGAGCTCACTGTCACTGCATGTCTCGACGACTCTGTCAGGTATGATCTTGATTCTCTATTTGAATGTCTTAAACAGCAATGCAATAAAAGAATAGCTGCTGCTGAGGGGCGTAGCTAGACCTTCAAAAGCGATGGGGTGAACTCTTAGCTGTGAGGTGGTTATGTTGAAATAATGAATATTAATTCAATTATAATATTATCAGACATAGATACATCACAATATTGAGAGACTGTGCTCTATGATGATGTGCTTTTCCATAAATAACAAATACAAATAACAGATTAATTTGTACGCATGTTCCAATCTAATCTCAAATTATAGACTGTAATACAAAAAAATCTTTGCAAAAAAACAGTGGGGCGAAGTGGAAAAACGGTGGGGCATTTGAGGCAGGAGGGAAAATGGTGGGGCGATCGCCTCAGTTGCCTCATACTAACTACATTCCTGGGCTGTTGCTCAAAATGCTTTGTATTGTGATGTAATGCAGTTAACGTGTTCTGGTGACAGGTTTCAAGACAAACTGCAGATAAACTTCCTCGACGGCCCGAGTCGCCTCATCCCATTGACAGGTTATGGCCAGGGAACCACCATTGTTGCAGATCCACCCATGTCTCCTGTTCTAAACCTAGGACCTCATTTTAGTAAGGTGAGAGCAATTGTTCAAATTTAGTTCATTTTACACTATTTTGACAGTTATGCGTTAACTCTCTTGACTTTTAGCCTACATGTAAAATAAATCGTATTAGCAAAGTTTGTAGAAATTGTGTGCCCAACACTTCTCCTATCTATTCTACTCTTGCATGTTTTGCTCATTGCTCCCGTAACATATCATGTGATATATTACATAAAGGATTTCTTACAAAGCATGTATAAAGAATAAGAATCCAAAGTTTTCACTGATGTGTGTAGGGCCCATGTAAGCGCACCTTCACCCTAACTAATGGTGGGAGGCGCCACCAGAGTCTGGTGTGGAGCACAGAAGGATTTTCACTTATTGGGGCCAAGAGGAACAAGAAGGCAAGCGCCCTGGCTCCCATCAAAGACATGAAAAAGAAGGTAAAAGTACACATTTTATCTTGTTGGTTTAAACAAACTTGCCAGTTAGAATTCCAGATGTTTATGATATGAAAAATGTGATTCATGTAAGGATGGAAAGAACTAGTCAAACAAGAGCATACATCACTAATCTATTGTAGTTGGGGTTAAACGAGAAGCACAATAACTTGTGCTTTCCATCTTGTAATAAATAATTCCTATTTCGTCTTTGTTCCATTTTAGGATGCTGGTCCTGGACCAGCAGCACTAGAACCTATCTTCAAGCTTCACACCCCAGAGAATGGAACTCAACCCCGGACAGAGCATTGATGTCCATCTAGAAGGATGTGTTGATACGTAAGTTTTTTTGCTTGTAACGTTTTTCTCTGAATTTTCTAATGAGATTCAAAGTACAAACAAACTGTACTATATATATTCATAGTGTTGTAACTGAATTACAGTGGCTTATATTTTTTCGCTCAAAGATTCAAGTCATAATATTTCATAGAAAGACAGCATTGAATTATAAGGTAACATTAATACATTTTCTTGTTTTTCTTATTCTTTTAATATAATAGATATCACATTATTTTTTAGGCCTCAAATTGTTAAAGAACGTCTTCTTTGTCATGCTATCATTGGTGGGAAAGGAGGCAAAGAACTCATCATGAAAGTTCAGATCAATTGTGAGTTCATCACTCCACTCGTTGAGTTCAACAAGGAAGAGCTAGCATTCAGAATTGACAAAGGTAAAAATCTTTCATGTGTTCCTTACTCATTCGACTCAATATAATCAAATAAGCAGCATAGCAAATATCTACCTCATAAGTAAAGTAACTTAGTTTTTAAACATTGACTCTAACAGTATTATTAACTATTCTTCTTTCTTACTTTAGCACAAAATATCGTGGTAAAAAAATGTCACAATGCGCATATATATGTTGATGTTGTAGAAATTGGGTCTGGGGATTTGTCACCGAGAAAGGAGCCGCTGTCTTTGACCAACATCTCCAGTCTGCCTCTCAACGCCACACTGTCACTGCAGCCCCCCTTCCAGATGCATGACCCCAATGGTCAGCTCCAGTCAGCTATGGTCAGTTCTTATTCATTCTTTTGATGTATAAATTCATACCATCAAATTACTTAAGAGGGGGGTGACACAGGGGTCCTGAGTTCCATGTTCCACTATTTATTTGAACCCATGTTCCATGTTCCACTATCCTGTGTCACCCCCCCTCACTTAACTCGTATGTAAATTTGTTTGCCATGTAATTTCTTGTCATTTGTGTGTGGGTTTTTTTCCTGGCAAATGTCAAATTCTCATCATATGTATTATTATTATTAGTTTAATTGTTGCATTTAACTACACAGGATGTTTACCTGGGAATTGGTGAGGAGAAAGCCATTATGATACAGTTTGATCCAGCTTATAAAGATGACTATCACATCCGAATGGTTGATGAAGCGCTCACTGTGTCCTACCAAGAACACCCTCATATTGTAAGAATTCTAGCAAATACGCCAAAAAGCTGCATAACAATTATTATATTGACTTGAAACATAGCCTAAGTATTTAATTATGGTATTGGTTATTCTTTAAATGGAACTTTTTGACACATTTTTTTTTTTTATTAGGACACAATTCGTTTACGTGGAGAGGTGTATTTCCCAAATTTATCGTTTGAGAAGGACGTTGTTGACTTTGGCTGCGTTCTCAATGATACAGAAGTTACTCGCTACATTAACATTACAAACAATAGTCCAATGGAAGTGAAATACAAGTAAGTGTCTTCATTTAGGTGTTTTTTTTTATCTCACTTGATATTAGTTCGCTTTGGGATGTTTATAGCAAATGTACATAAAACGTTATAAAACATGTCCAAATTGCATATATTATTTGTTATGTTTGTATTGAAACAGTTTTTGAAATTTTTGTTGCCTTGGACAACTCTTCATATCATGTATCTGTACAACTCTCTACAATTTTAGTCTGAAATATATATTTGAATTGATATTGTAATTTTGTTCAAAGGCCTCAAAAGAAATCAGAAATTAGGACGTTTGCTATAGTTTATGCTTCAATCTGTGCAC
This sequence comes from Streblospio benedicti, assembly GCA_019095985.1. NCBI lineage: Eukaryota > Metazoa > Annelida > Polychaeta > Spionida > Spionidae > Streblospio > Streblospio benedicti. Next base: position 1,204,253 of record CM032661.1, on the reverse strand, counting down.
AGCAAACAATGTATCTTGTAAATTTTCAGGTGGTCATTCTTGATTGATGATGAGCCTATTGCCGTGTTTCACCCTCGACCTGTGATGCACCCGCCAATTCCAGAAGCAGAACCTGAGCTCACATCACCCCTGCCAGAAGAACTGCATGCAGGTTCTCGTGATGGCAGTGTTGACAAACCACAAGAGGTAAGTTGAATTGCATCGTATCAATTGGAGTCCTACGCACAAGTTCTTCTTCCCTAGTTGTACACACAAGTAAAGTGGGGGGCGGCCATATAATATATGAGAGTGCAACAAAGATGTCGGATTGATAAATGAAGGGAATGTGGAGATTGTGATTATGTAACCATGTCACAATTTTTTACAATATAATGCATTTCTACAAATATTTCATGAAGTTCTTAGTTGTACAGGAATCATCTTCCATAGTGTAAGTTGATTAACTTCTAGGTCATCATATTTTTTTATACATAAGAAATTTAAAACTTGTATGTACTCAGAACTTTACATTTTTATCAATCGTCTGTGAAACGTTTATGTTTTACAGATTGAGGTGTATGTGCAGGGTGCAGAGAGCCCGATTCCTGACCTTGACCGGTCATCATCAGAAAAAGTAGAGAAGGTAACTATCGTCTTTGGCCACAAAAATATGAAGCATATTTTCTAATTGCGCTGTGCATAGTGGAAAACATATTCAAATTATCTGCAAGTTGCCCAGAGTTTTCCCATTTTTTATAATATGACATTCTCTATTTACAATTTTCATATTTCTTTCAAAGTTCTGTTACATATCTGAACATACAATCACAATCTTAAATATTCATGATAAAAATGTCGATCACAGGTTGAGATGATCATCGGCGAGGCAGATATTCTCTCGGTGGACAGTGGTGAGGAAAAGAAGGATGCTGAGAAGCCAGTAGTGCCCGAGCTAGACCTGGGAGAGAACCCTCAGACTGGCGAGGCTGGGGGAACGCCCTACCCCACGCCCCCCACTGGAGCAGCTGGTGGAGAGACGAGCACTACTGGTGTCAAGGTCAGTCGACAGGAATGGGCTAACGAGAGCAGTTGTATTTGTCAACTAGTTTGTACTATTTACAGGTGGCCAGTAATTCTCATCCGATCAATGGAATGAAAAATGTACAACTTGTAATTTTTATTAGTTTTAGAATTTAATTTCAGGGTCATGATTAAACAGTTGTCTGCTTGTATTGACGAGTAGAAATTTGTCAATTTTTGAGCAGGATATTGTGGATTTCTCATGAATTATCAAGGGTTACTCGTCATGTGAATCGTAGCACACACACTCTCCCACCTACTTGCAATCCTGACACTGAATTTTCTGCTTTATTGACCATTTAAGAACCTGATGATATTCAGAAGTCTGCCATGTTTGTTTGGAATATTAATTCTGCTTCCTTTTTGAAGTATCAATGGTTTTTTAATTATATTCTTTCTATTGTAATTTTTACTTTTATTTTTTTTAATAAAAATTCATGACTACTGAAAAAGAAGGCTAAATCTTTATTCACAGGATGTTGGTGGTGTTGTGAAAACAGTTCGTTATGAAGTAATGGAGGTACTACAAATATTTAAGTGGTTGTTGATAAGTGTTAGATTCCTATTCATGGTTATTCATATATTATATACATGTTATACATATCATGTTATTGTAAATGTTCATTTGATATTGGTGTGAAAATTTTTAATTTAAACATGAATATATGTATGTAAATACCAAGTATATGTAATAATATGCATGTATGTGTGATTTGCTTTTGTAAAATTTGACTGATTAGCATTACTAAAATACAGTTATGGTATTATACTTACTAGTACATTACAGATATGAAATGAATAGAACATAAAGTAGTGCTATGTTGTTTTGTTGAGGAGGCGATACATGTCAAAGCATGCACTAATATTGTCTAAATATTTGCTCATCATCGTTGTTTGCTTTCCATTTTAGAAAGAATTTTGCATTCTTCAAGTTTTAGAAGATTACATAATTTTTCAACACTATTTTTTGTGAGGTTACTTGTATAGATAATTTAATATCTGACCATCTTCATTTCAATTGTATTTCAACCATATATTAGAGAATCTGGAAACGAAGGTCGTTAGAAATTCGGTTTTCAAACACTGGAAACATATATTCAATGGGCTGATCTAATAATATATTTTTTTAAAAGCTAAAATATGGCATATTTGCTTTTTAGAAGAAATCTCATCATCAATTTTACTAGACTACATTTTACAATCTTTACAATAAATGCACTGTTTCCTTAGGAGGATGGACAGGAGGTTGAGGATGGTCACAACTCACGGCCAGAGTCATCCAAGCCAGCAACGCCAGCAAGAACCCCAAGTCCTGCTCCTGAAGACCTGCCCCCAGTCAACCCCAAACTTCTGGAACTTCTGGAGAATGACATGGTCAACAGGCCGCCTATTGGGGTGGAGGAAATCTTTGATATTCTCCCACTGTATGGAACACTTAAGGTAAAGTCTCAATAAGACTTGCTTAAAAGAAAAGTTAACAAACATCAATCACACGCTATTCGCCTTCATAAAAAAAATTCTTTGATTCATATTGTTAACAAAATGTGACAGGACCATTTTCAATGCAGATTTGTTCATTCCATTAATAGTTGAAACCACTAGACAAATAAATTTTTGCTGTTGTTTCCAGCCTGGTGATACTGAGCAAATCACACTGACGTTCTATGGCCATGCCGATATTGGGAGTCGTGTGAAAGCCATTTGTGAGACTGAGGGTGGACCCACCTACCAGCTTGTGCTCAAAGGCGAAGCTTCCCTTGTTGAATATTCCTTTGACTGCCTTGACATTGACTACGGCAAAATTGTGAGTATATTTGTAATTGGTTAACATAATGATTTTGATTCTGATTAAAATTGCTTGGTTAAAAGATATGGTTCAGACTCACATATTGAAACATTGCTTGTAGATGTATGACCAAGTGGCAGTTGCAGAAATCACCCTGATAAATACTGGTCGTGTAGGCTTTGACTTCACAGCACTGAATATGGATCCAGGGATGGCTGTAAAACCCAAACCAGGCATTCCTGTCATGATTCCACATATGGTGAGTGATTTTAGTAGGTTTGTTATTGATTTACCGGCAGGCAAATTTTTATGTCATTTTGCAATTTTTGATTATTCTATTGGGGTTGCATATGTACTGGTGAATATCATCTTATACTGCTCACAGGGTTATATAGAGCCAAACAGTCAACAGACGCTCACTGTCAAGTACTTTCCTGGTGTGCCTGACAAGTTCAACAAGTCGTTTCAGGTCAGTTATCAAGTGATTTAATACATTTCACATGTCAGCTTTTCAATGCGCTAAATTCATATGTGATAAATTATATTGAAAAAATATTCTTATTAGGTTGTGATCAATAGTCGAGATTGAATTTGATTTTTTAAAATTACACCTAAGTGACACCAACTTTCTTCACTGTTCAGGTTCAAGTGGCCCACTTTGAGCCTGATCTTGTTGCTGTCTATGGTGAAGGCGTGTTCCCACGGATTTCTCTGGATTTACCTCGACTAGAGCATGAGTTCTACCTCAGTTTCTTGAAAGAGGCTCGTGAGAACTTAGCAAAGGAATCACCAAGCAAGCACAATAGCAACGCCAATTGCTCCAAGGTAATTACCCGGTATTATTGTTACACAAGTTACAGAAAAGAATGAAGCAAGGGGCATGCTACACAGAGGCAATGGTGTATTATTACTGTAAACAATATAAAGTGCTTGAATATGTTATCATTGGGGATCAATGAAGTAAGAATGCTGTAGATACGATGAGTTAAAATGGAAAGGAAGACCAAAGCAATAACTGTGACACAGTTGTATAGAAAGACATACGTATGGTTATGGGTCAAAAAGACAGGGAACCTCGAAGGGGACACAGTTGCCGGGTAGACTGGCCACACCCTCAAATTGAGGAATACAGTAGAACCCTCCAATTAAGACCACCTCTATATTGAGACCACCTCTATAATGAGTCCACTTTTCGCAGTCCCAACCTTCAAAAAGCTACCAAAATGAACCTCTGTTTAGAGACCACCTCTCTATTGAGACCACCTAACACTAGTCCCAAAGGATGTCTACTATGATAATAGCTAAGAATTTAATAAATGATACTCCTAATAATTAGGGCCCGTCTGAATGTATTTAGGATTTAATGATGATGATGATGATTGCTGTGTTTCTAGCACGAGTGGTCGCCGTCTGACCTGGAGCTGCAGATGGAGGCTGAGCGGCTGGTGGTGCAGGAGTTCGCCCTGCAGATGCAGGAGTCGGCCCGCCAGCCGGACGTGCTGGAAGTACACCACAGCGACACCAACCTCACCAGCGTGGTCAGCAGCGCCGCCGCCAAGAAGAAGAACAAGAAGAAAATGAAGTATGTGTGCTGCATTTGTTGTTGTGCATTACAGCTGCACGTAGATCAATTTGTATTGTTTGTAAACATCTTACATCTGAAGAATCATGCAGATTTTGTTTTGTTTTTCCTATAAAAACGTTCAACTATCAATGACGGTTATTGATAACACCAAGGACCAAAGAACTGATGATTATTTTGCGATTTTGGTAGTTTATGTAAGTTCTGGCAGCCATCTTGAAAAATGGCTGCCATCTTGAATTTTTTGGTGGGTAGCACATTTTACTGAAAGTGATCTCTACCCTAAAACACCAAATTTGGTGCTTGTATCATTAAATGAATGATTCTAGCAAAAAATCAGATTTGTCTGCTTCACTACTGTTGCAGAGTGCGTCTGCCCGATTACGTGCTGGACTTCGGCCAGGTTGTACTGGGCACGGTGCGCACACACATCGTGCGTGTCACCAACACCGGCTGGTTCCCATGCTCGTTCTCAGTTGACCGCACACTGAAATCACAGGTCAGTCTTTCCACACTTTCCATCACAGTCACTGAGTCCCAATGTTTGTTTACATCTAGACAACACCCCCCCCCCCCTACCTCCCTACCTCCGGCAAGTCGGGGGTGTCTCTAGATGTAAACAAACATTGGGACTCACTGACTGTGCTTTTTACAATTGATTTTTCTTTAACCTGAATCATCATCATCATCATCATCATCATCATCATCATCATCATCAGTAGTTTAAAGTCCATGAATGTTCTTTCTCAACTTTAGAAGTTGAAGACCAGAGGCCATACATTGCTTTTAGTGTACATCAATTGCTAATCTATGTTCATTAAGGGGCTGCATAACCTTAGGAAAAACTTGTATGCATGCCTACTGTATATTGAAAATCATATATATTGATTTTCAATTCAATAATGAATGTTCTAGAATGGTTTTGCTGTGGACCTCAACCCTGTGCGCTCTCTACCTGGAGCCCCTGATCATGAGACTGAAGACTTCCAGGTCAGCTTCGACCCTCGTGGAGCCAACTTGACTCTGGGCTACGTTGATGCCACAATTCCAATCAATGTAAGACCATATTTTAGCTTGCATGCTTGATTGTTATTCTGTTTTTTATGTTTTGTTCCTCAGTCAATTTTCATCTCCTGTTTGATTGCAGAAGGTTGCACTTAAACATTTGCATGTTGTTGTTTTTTTAAGATTTTGGGTGGGCCTCAGATCTGCCTTAATCTGCAAGCGAATGTGACGATGCCAGACATGCAGGTTTCCACTGACTGCCTGGACTTCAATGAGGTACCCGTCACTTTTGTTGAAACAAGTTTGAGACAAAACAATATGAGAAATTCCCTGGAAGAAATTGCAAAGAGATTTCGCAATGAGAAAATCTATTCTAAATGTTTATTGATGTACATCAGGTGTGTTGTGGTGAGGCTAAGATTATCAGCATCCAGATCTACAACCATAAACAAGTGCGCTGTGACTGGACATCCGTTCCTTCAGAAAAAGACAGGAAAAAGGTCAGTTCATTTGTTCTTGCAGATCTTCTCCAAAAGACTTTGTGATCAAATTCTATTTTTTGTACATTGCAAAGCATCTTCGATCTACAAATGATATCATGAATCTCTTGAATATAGAAAGTAACTAAAGCCTTCTCAATGAATTATTAAACAACTATATAAACCCTATTACGTATCAAAATAATGTAAATATGATTTGGGTTAAAGGTATTCTTGGTTAATTAGCTTCAACTTTTCATCTATGTGGAACTTGAAATATATTCTAGTATTTGTGTAATCTGCATTACAGGAGGCACAAAAGGCAAAGGTAGTAATATATTAAGTGTATATTATTTTTATATTAACAGCCATAGTTTTGTCTATGCATGTTCTATTAACCTGCACTTTGATTGTTTATTCAAAAGAAGAGACGTCATATACAATTATTCGTCTGATCGACACTGATATTAGCATGATTTCAAATTTGATACTATGCAATGATTTTCAAACATTTTATGTATTTTTATATGTTATGCACACAGTTTGATACAAATAAACAAAAAAAGATACTTTGTTACAATGATTTGCATGATGCATGGTGTAAATATATGTAATAAAATGACGGTATTCAAAATCATGGTGGAGGAGATTCTGTTTCTTTGATGTTTTCGTTTCAATCAATCAAGGAGAGGGTATTTTGGGACTAGATAAGTATTATTTGCATCAAAATTGTTGAAAATACATATTGATTCAGTTACTAATATTTGTATTTATTGTTGGTAAGAAATGAAGATTATATTTTATATTTTTTCAAAATCTTAATTTCATACTTTTCTAGTATTCTTGAATTCAACCGATTTTCTATAATCAATTATCATCTTGAACAAAAGGTACAAGAGTATGGTAAATTTCATACAAGCCGGCATGCACACACCAGCCACATATACACACACCCATTTCAGACAATTTTGAAAGAATTGTGTATTGTCTAAAGGTAAATTATAAACAGAACAAATTGTCTAATTCATCAGCCAAGTACTAATACAAACACATTCTGTTTAAGTCTAATTGGTTTTATTTCATTGTCTTTCAGCAGATCGACAAACATGTACCAATGCACTTGCGTCGTAAGATGCGCAATGAGAAGCCACGGCCAAAACCATTTGAAGTGATGCCCCCATGTGGAACTCTCCAACCTAACCAGAGACAGAACATACAGGTGCCAAATATATGTTATACTAGGAATATATTTACTGTGGGTTAAGTTAAAAAGCCTCTTGGTTTGCTCGTTTATCTCAAATACCATGATATATGGCTGCAACAAACAATATGATAAAACAAATTCAACAAAACAATGTTTTCAGACCTTTTTAAAGGCTTACCGGTAATTTAAAAGAAGCTTTAATTCCTTGCTCTTATGAACTTGTGCAGGTGAAATTCATGCCAGAGGAAGAGAAGTACTATGAGAACCGTATCACGCTGCGTCTTGCCCAGAGTTCCAACCGTGTTCTCTTGCTGTGCAGGGGCAATGGACTGGAGCCACACATAGAGTTCAGCAAGTGAGTGTCCTTGGTGCATAGCAATATACATCATTAGAAATATTCTATGTCACATACATGATTTTTCTTAGTCTAAACCAACACTAACAAGCTACACTTACATGAAACTGACACCCAGTGATGGATTTGCTTCAGAACCCTGGTGGAGTTTGGCCCAGTGCTTCCTCACAGCGCTGGTGATGAGCAGGAGATCATTGTGCGCAACCCGTGCAAGTTCCCCATCGAGATGTACAACCTGGAGTGGGACCGGGTCTACCTGGAGGAAGAGAAGATCCTGCGCTGTATGAAACCATATGACCAGAATGGCACCATCATGCTGCCACCACGCCATCCAGGAGAGAAACTCCCGCAAGAGCTGCTCAATTACTATGAGGGTCAGTGACCTGCTGATCATTGTATGCAGTGAATCTTAATAAAGTATTTGTGTTGTGTGATGCTTCTCTCACTATGATGTTACGTAAATATACAGTTTATTATTTTGAAGCAATGGATATATACAAGAAAAAACCTTGTAAGCTTGAAGGATAGATGAATCTACACTATAATACGATGATACTACATGTGCAAGTTCTATTTTTTCATAGTATGTACATGTTCTGCAAAAACAATCATCAAGTATAACTTCATAAAAAAACGCATGACTTCTTTAGAAGTGTCGAGTTCTATAGATTATATCATTGTATCACCCCTCCCTGGTTGTAGACACCATGAAGCGGCTGGAGGAGATGGAGAAAGCTCGCCGTGCGGAGGAAGCAGCTCGCCGGGAGGCAGAGGCAGCAGCAGCTGCAGCAGCTGCAGCTGCTGCAGCAGAGGCTGCTGAGGCAGAGGCAGCAGCCGCAGCAGAAGCAGCAGAGGAGGAGGATGCTCAGAGCAAGCCAGAAACAGAGAAGGATGACAAAAAGGATGACAAAAAGGATGACAAAAAGGATGACAAAAAGGTAACTTTGCCATCATTTGTCATCCATTGTAAAGCGCCTTTGAGCAATTTGGAAAAGGCACTCCATAAATTTCACTGTATTATTTCACATTAGTGTATGCTGTTTGATTAGAATCTGTTATTGATAGTGTTTATTTGTATCTTTCTTATGATTTTCAGAGCAAACTGGACGGGGAATCAGATAAGAAGGTACGATGAAAATTTTTATGTACTGTTCACATTTATGTTGTGTGTATTCATCATTTTTAAATTTTGAAAAAATGATGAGATAACACTAGTTGTATCATTCTTATGATTTTCAGAGCAAACTGGACGTCGAAGATAGAAAGGTACGATGATCATTTTTATTATAATTATGTACTGTTCACGTTTATGCAAAACATATATAGCGCGTATTCATCATCTTTAAATTTTGAAAAAATAAAGAAATAACACAAGTGATAACATATTTTTATATCTTGTTTTCATTTAAACCCTCTATTAATGGTTGCAACATTATAACAAGAATTACATTTTTATTCATTATACATATAGCTATATTTGTGAGGTAATACTTATGTAATTTTGTGACTAGATTGCTGACAATGTGAGTGCTGTGAGCCACGCAGGCAGTGTTGATGAGGACCAGGTCAGCCCACGGCCCATGACGGGAGACGATGACGAAGGTATAACTTAATACTGCAATATGTAACATGCATTTTCTCAGTGTTTCATTATATTGTATGCATAACAGAAGTGTATGGTTGCTGAAATTCATTATGCCTCAATTATTCATACATTTACCAACTAGTGTTTAATGGTGTGATGCAATCTCTCTTTCTTCGGATCAATTTTTTAGAAGCTCTGTTCTGTTAACATTCATTTTGAATTTTTCTATCCTTGCCAATATACTTGATGCACAGCAACAGTGAAAAATACATGTGAAAAATACATGTGAAAAATGCGTGTGAAAACTACATGTGAAAAATACATGTGAAAAATACCTGTGAAAAAATACATGTGAAAAATACATGTGAAAAATACATGTGAAAAATACATGTGTAAAATACATGTGAAAAATACATGTGAAAAATATATGTGAAGAATACGTGTGAAAAATACATGTGAAAAATACGTGTGAAAAATACATGTGAAAAATACATGTGAAAATACGCGTGAAAAATACGTGTGAAAAATACATGTGAAAAATACGTTGGTCCTGCTGCTGTTGCAGAGCGTCGGGCTGAGTCTGGAGCAAGCAGCTCGTCTGGGGTCGGGGAGCTGGAGATCACCCCCGTGTCTGCCGCGATCGCCCGCCACCTGGGCATCGACCTGTCTGATGAGGGCAAGGCAGCGCGCAACAGGAGAGGTGAGAGCAGCTCGTATAGCATCTCCATCAAAGTGCATGATTAACCTTTCTGTGAACACTGCTATGGGTTTCTGTGGGCAAGAGGTCACATTGATATCGGAGCGAAATATAAGTTAAGCATCTTTGAAAAGATCACCATTAGTTCAGGGTCTTAGTTGTTGTGTTGCACACTTTATTGATGGTTTTAAACCATTCTAATTTGTAGACAACCGACTCAATCAAAACTGTTCCATTGTTGATTTTGTATTAAAGTTGACTGTTAACTGTCATATACCATTGACATTATTCTTTATCAATCACGGTGCCAAAAACTTACTTTTCATATACAGTTTTGGTCACTATCAGCTTCTTTGACCATCTGTAGAATAACTCTGCCCATAGTCATACAGTAGAACCTTAGGTGCACCTTTGTTACCAGCGCTAGGTGGTATCAATAGAGAGGTGGTCTCTATACAGATGTTCATTTTGGTAGCTATAATGAAAGTCTGGGACCGTGAAAAGTTGTCTTATTGTAGAGGTGATCTCAATAAAGAGGTGGTCTCTATACATAGGTTCATTTTGCTACCTTTATAAAGATTTGGCAGCGTGAAAAGTGGTCTTATTGTAGAGGTGATCTCAATAGATTGGTCTCTATACATAAGTTCGCTCTGGTAGCTCTATGAAAGTTTGTGACCGTGAAAAGTTGTCTTATTATAGACATGTTCTCAACAGAGAGAGGTGGTCTTGATCAGAGATTTTACTGTACGTCCCTATGTGCTCAGGTATTGCGGTGATCGTCCACGGTGCGCCGCTGGCTGGCAAAACCAACACGGCGGTGGCCATCGCCAAACGCTACGAGGCGGCTCTGCTCACGGTGGACGGGGTCGTGCTGGAGGCCATCTCCAATGGCAACACGCCCGCTGGGGTCAAGGCCAAAGAGCTGTGTGCAGAGGCCGCACATAGGTACGTTCCAAGGAGCTCCTCGTGATGGTTGAAGACTGTCTTTTAATGATACAGTGAATGTCCTCAACAAAGAAAGAGTAAACAAAGGAAAAAGTGAATAAAGGAAATTTTTCTCATGCTTTAGCTTATAATAGTATAAGTAAATGATGTAGCAAACAAGGGAAACCCTCTACAAAGGACGGATTTGTGACTGCAAATTGGGTTCCATTGTTGAGGACATTCACCGTATTACATTTATGTCGGTGTAGTAGTGTATATAATGGCTGTCAGATTATAAATGAACATCTACTTGCATTTTTTTTTTTTTTTTTTAATGGGGACAGAAATCACATATGTTGTCAATTTTTTAAGTTTAAATGAGTAGACCGTGCACTGCATGTTTGATTTTTTTCTCTTGTCAGGCGCGCTGAGGAGCTGCGAGCTCTGGAGGAGCAGGAGGGAGGCGCCGTGGGGGAGAAGACCACGAAGGGAGGCCTCAGTGTGGAGGCTGTGACTGCACACACCCAGGGCACAGGTAAACACGGCAGCACGGTCACTCCCACTCCAACAACATAGAGTTCTTATCTCACATCATGCGTTATATAGATAATGAGTTGTGCAAGGCAAATAAGATTATGGGTTACTCATAATGAAGTCGTTGATTGCAGGTCATACGCAAAATTACGCAGTACACATTCACGTGTTGCATCGTTCGAGCCAGTGGACATTTTTCGATGATGAACGCTATTTTCAATGATTTTGTTGTAAAATTTTTTCAGTTGAAAAAAATAGGGAAGTTCAATTGAGAATGGCTAGCTTAGTATTGTTTGTAATATTTTCGTCTAAAATGTTCATAAAAAACTTTCATGGAAATTGTGTTCATTACCAAATTTGTGTTCACTGGCTAGTTAATATTTGCAACACATAAATCATACATTTCAGAAATTGTTTGATTTTTTAATGCTTTGCAATAGTGGCAAGTATTAAGTGACACATGCAGTGATCTAATTGTACAACTGTGGCACCCATTCCAATGACTTATATATATATAGCAAAATACCAGTTTTGTGTCTAAGAATAAGAACTGACCAAGCAGCTTTCATCTTTTATATTTTACCAGTATAATATAGTTATTAATGGTTATGGAGAATTTGTCAATGTAGATTTGAAATGCAGCATGTATGTAACTAGTATACTAACACCATAACATACTTTTGATATTGTCTTTTGTATTGTGAATGAAATACTCGCAAGAAACGATCATTATATGGAATTTATGCTTTCCTGCTATTCTACTTTCTAAGTACAGGTTTACTTCATGTTCCGATGATAACACTGATGACATTCATTCTACAATAACAAAACTAAAAATTAATTGGGTATATATGTTTTATAGAATAGAAATGAACTAAAATTATCCTAAAATTCCTCAAAACACAAGATAAAGCAAGTAATTTTGTTCTTAAAATGTTTTCTTTACTTGCCTTTGAATCCATGTGCTGTTCTTATTGGACTTTTGATATGGTGAGTGGTCCTCATGTATTTTTTTATTATGTTTGGCACATTTGCTTCTTTCACACAAAATCTAATCTTACATGTAATTGTATAACAACATTAAAAAATAATTGTGAGTGTGATAAGAAAAATATGCTGCACAATTTTTAATTACATACAATTTCAATCAAATTTCATACCAATTGTATGGTGTTTTTGCTGATCCGATATTTTGGTCATACCATGGAGAATACCATTCTATGGTCATCCATGTCCACATGTACCGTACATGTAATAATCCAATGAAAACTTAATACATTTGGTATGAAAATTAAAGTGCTAATGTGCTAATGTGTACCTTTTCAATGAATTGTTCATAATTTTATTTCATTGATAGTTTCTAATTATTATTATTATGTAAAAAAGATCAGTATTATTTTAATTTTAGACAAATATTCATTGGATTCTGGACATTATGATTTATAAAAATGTACAGTAAAATTTGTACACCATTTTTACTACATTCTTTCAAATATTTTGCACATACAAATTTGCGTGAAGAACTAATGTATTTATATTGTACATTTTACATTTTCTAAATTATAGTATTGATTAAAATGAACACTGTATGTGTATATATTGCAATTCAAGATTCACTGGATCATTATTTTTGTTGATTGATCAGTCATCCAACTGGAATTGTTTTCAATAATTATTTTTCTTTCTTATTTGTTTTAACATCTTCACATATTCAGTAAATTATATCACAATATAATTTGCTGTTGATAAAGTTAAAGAACCTGAACATTGATGAAAAAATTATCCCTCATGCATGGCCTTTTTTAATTAGCATGAAGGAACAATAGATATGTGGCTACAAGAATTGTTTTGTATCTAGTCAAAATTATTTGATGTGCGGCATCAATAAGCCATTGCATTTTCAGCAGTACTTAAGCTTTGATCTTGACATTAGCAAGAATTCTCAAATGCAGAACTTAGCCTTTAACCCTTGGAAAGATGTATTTAAGCACATGACTTCATTGGCCATGATTTGTGCACTGTTTTAGGGCTGTCCATAGGTGCAATCGCTGCAGCTCAGTCAGTGGCTCAGTCAATCATCTCTAACAGGAAGACATCCACCATCTCGGAGATGAAGAAGGGAGCGGGTGCCGGTAGCCAAGTGACCACCATGGGCGGTGGCAAGGGGGGTGCTGCCTCCACTGTGGTCACTGGCGGTGGGGCCTGCGGCCCAGGGGACATGGGCCAGTCGAGCCAGGTACAGCCCTGGGATGGCAGGACATTGGTGCAGGAAGAACCAGGGTGTAGGCAGTAGAGAGAGGGAATTAAGAGGTCAAATTAGCAGTATATTTCTGCAGTCAAAATTATTCTGATCTTCATGGGATCCTCTCTACTACTTCTCCCCAAAACTCTTTCTCAATCCATGTCTAAAAATCTTTAAATCACCACATTCATCACGCTAATGTTTCACTTTTTTTGCCTTTTCCACATAGCTGTAGACAAAAAGGACAAAAAAGCAGAAAATGCCAACGCGCAGCAAGTAAGTCTTGCATGAGCACTCCCTTGACCATTTTGTTTTGTTGCAATTTAAGTTGGTTTTAATGGACACCTCTAGAATAAGTGTTTATACCCATAATGTCTTTGTACATGTCCAGCATATCCAGAATGTTGTGGAGACTGGGTGGCTGATATCTTTAAGAATATTTGTAACCTGCTTGCTTCTTTTATTAAATGTGTTTGTTCATTTTTTCATTGCATGGGATGCATGCCAGCTTATTTTGGAACATTAACATTTCCTTATTTGAGCTGTTTATAATTTGAAGAAAGTAAATATACCTACCCTTGTGTATTAATTTGCACAAAACAATTCACATGTGGATTGAATTCGTGGTTGGAATTTAGTTCATGTGATTCACTCATACTTTACATTGGGCATGGAAACAACTATAACATTTTCATCTTGTTTCGGAAGATGTTGCAACGTTTTATGAATAGCTAAATGTGAAATTCACTTTTGGCACACTGATAGCGATAATTCTATTCCATAGCATTGGGAGAATATAATATTTGAACAGAAAATATATGTCGTTTGTACAGGAAACAGATATCGTTAAAAATATTAAAGTAAAATGGTCAAGATTTTCTGATTGCGGTGTTGCTTGATTTTTGTAAAATATTTACAGAATTAATCTAGATCTGTGAAAGGTACACTAATATAGTGTGAATATTTTTCATTCTATTAGAACAGGAAGATAACTAGAAATTAAATGTATATGTTATCCATCATGGTTTCATTTTTGCAGTTCCGTTTCTATTGCTATGTGGAATGGGTTTTAAAACGTTATTATAGTAGATCATGGTATTTTGGTACTCATAGAAATTAACACATCTAGTATATTACTTCTACTACTATTCAGTTTATTTGAAGGCCTTAATTAACCCTCCAATGAGAGGGTCCTTTATTGGAAAGTCACATGTTCAAGTTTTGTCTGCATTCAAACTTGCATTGTTTGAAATTACATTGTATATTAAAATATCAATTACAAAATTTAAATTTTGACATAATTTGCATAAATCAAATTACATTCATCATAATCACAATGTGAATGTTTCATATGACATTCCCTTCGCATAATGAATGTGTCTAGTTTGCATTGTTATGGACTTCTTCAAGGAGGCGGTGTTATGTCAAAATTTCCTATTGTTCGAAGCATGTTAAGAATTTTAAAAGTGGATGGAATTTTATGGAATTTTACTTTGAGGAAGAAGCTCATCTACATGACACACGTATTATTATTTTGATGTAAACATGCCTTTCAGATGCCTGCACAACCTCAAACTAACCAGAAATCAGCCCATAATGCAAAGGCAAATCTTTTATGATAATCTTGTTTTGTTTGACGGCTAATATATTAAATTTCTATCCTTTAGTTTCAGATTTTTAATAATTTTTTAGCTTACTCTATAATTTAGGATTTATTTAGATAATTGAATGGTGTGTTAATCAATTAGCGTGAGGTTGTTACTTGTATTGCCATTTGGAGTGGTTTCAATTGTCATTGTTTATGTTCTGGATTTTTTTGGTTTGAAATAGTACAGGTATTTATGTTATGTTATGTTATGTTATGCAGTCATTTATTAGAATTGTTTGTAATATGATTTAACAATCAATATGTCCGCACATTGAATAATGTAGTTATTTAGCTCTCTAGTTTTCTAACAAAGTAAATCTTTACGATAACACCTACCATACGCAGACATTGTATCAATAAACACTTTACGGACATTATGTGAATTCTTGCGCTGCTAGGTAATAGTATATCATATTCCATAATTTGTTTTAAACACAGCCCGTGCAGTCATTTGTGGGGAGACATGTTGCCCTGCAAATGCCTTGCTGAACTATCATATGGTCATATATATTCAAGTTTATTCATGTTAGCACTGGTCATGATTTGCTGCCTTCTCTTTTGCATATGCAACTAGGATTAAGGGTCTGGTACCAATAACAACTGTCAATACAATGTAATCAATATGAAACAATATACTTGGTAGAAAGATGGGAAAGAACAAACTAGAAAATTAATACGATTTTTTTAAAATTAGTATTAAGTTTTAGCTAGTTTGCTGTCGTCTTTTATGTTAAGGTTTGTATGGTTAAAAACCTCTTTCATCAATTATAATACTAATGAGATATGTTTTCTTTGATGAATTATTTGACATCATTTTTGTGTACAAATTACAATTGTATTTTAGTATGCAATTATGGTATGCTCTAAAGCAGAATAATTGTTCATAAGGTTATGAAAGAATGGACGTGGCAATGAATAAAATGTTGTATCATCATAACAAAAAGAAAAGCGTTTGGAAGAAGTAGCTGCTTTCTCCTTTGATAATTCTTAACTTTTTAGTTCCTGACTAACAGTTATTAAACAAAGAAGTAACATGCTTGCCCTCTACATGGGAAGTTGCAAACTTTTGTAGCCCATTCGTTATTTGTTCCGTAAGTCTGAATTAGTGCCTCTAATTCATCTTCAACTGCCCTGATAGTTGGATGGGATCCTGACCTCCCGTACACAGTTGGGACATAATCCACCACAGAAGAAACCAGAAAAAGACAAAGAGAAAGACAAAGACAAAGAAAAAGAGAAAGACAAAGAGAAAGAGAAGCAAAAGAAAAAAGAACACCAAGAGCATGCAGAGCATGGCGAACTTGAAAAAGTATCATCCCATGTTGATATTGTCATTCTTTATGTTTTTACAAGACTTGGTTGAAGTTTATAAGATTATGTAAGACTTTGATAATAATATAGTATCACAATCAAATATATTATGGAGAATGTTGCAACAAGGTAAACACAACACTCAATACATACATGTACTATACTTTGAATCCATTATGAACAAGGCTTGTAAAAACATAACGCTTTATCGTTTGCATTAACACATTTAAGTTTTATTAATTAAGCTGTTTTGTTTTTATTAGAATACATGATGCAGTTATGGAAGTCGCTTTTAGAAATCAACAGACTGTTCAGCACCTGATTGTGTTTAGAAACCAGCGTTGTTTATTTTTAAACATGGTTACAGAATAGACAATGAATTATTAGAATTTCATGGCTATTATGATATGAGTTTGCTCACCTACTAAATTAATACAAGCACACTCTTCATTTGACATGCACATTTGTGATGAACACAATATACGTAGGTTCCCAGCATTCAAATATATCTTCTTATCACGTGTCTACAATTCTCATGTTAAAATGTTCAGTTCTATGAATGGTAATTGATATCGATCTATTGGGCAGTGTCAAAACAAATGTACCTGTAAAAAAAATCGTATTGCACATGCACAACTGCAAATCAGATGTGCAGTACAGTTTCTATCTGCAGAGACTTTTTACAAATCTACTAAATTGAACTTTGTGTTGTCAGGTGACGAGCAGCCCTGCTCCTCTGACATGCCCCATCGCGAGGCGCCTCTCAGTTTCTGCATCAGTGGCTGGTGAGGAAGGACTCATGAGCTGTGTGCTTCCCGATGAACTTCTCATTGAAATTCTAGCAGAGAGACTCATGGTATGCATTGGTATAATGTGTAGATTTTAATAGTATATTTTTTATGTGTGTAATGGATACCTGACCAATGTGTTATATAAAAACAAAGATTATTTAATTTTTGTTGGATTTTTTTTTAGCTAAATGATTGCCACAAAGGAGTTGTATTTGATGGCTTGGAGACATTGTTCTCCCAAAACTATATTACAACAGCACACGCCATTCTGAAAGCACTGAATAACAGGAAGTTTCTGTATTTTGTTACACTCAAACTTGACTACACTGTGCTTAAAGAGAAAGAGCATGCAGAACAAGAGAGAAAGGGTGAGTATAAAATTATGTGAAGTAATGTGAATCAAGAGGATCACTTCACTCGCAAAACATTTTTAGCCCATTGGAGAGTAAAGATAAATACTAAGACTCATGTGAAAAATACACTACAAAATCTCAGCATTCTAGTTTTCAGAAGCATTCATGTATGTGCTGGTTTTATTTAAATCTATATTTTGTATCTGATTATGCAATGTTACTTTTTCGCCATGTATACCGTCATATGTCCAATAGCTGCTACATATACATTTTTTATTGTTATACAGAACAAGAAGAAATTCTCAAAGAAGAACAAGACAGAATAAGGCTTGAAGAAATGTCTGAAGATGAGTATGATTCTCTGTCTGAACAAGAGAAAGCAGTGGTAGATAAAAAAGAGGCTTGAGATTAAAAAGAAAGACTTAGAAGGTGCATATTGTTTTATTATAAATGATTTTATATAACAGTGTAATTTTCAATGTATAAACATACTGGACGGTGATGGAGTGTCCAAAAATGAGCTGTACAATATAATAGAGTGCATAAAATTTCTCATCCATGGATGTTGATCATATTTGCAGAGAGCAAGCAGAGCGAGAGGAAAGAGAAAGGCGTGAGAGAGAAGCCGCTGAGGCAGAGGCCAGGAGACTTGAGGAGGAAAAGTAAGTTCTTCAGTTTCTGTTACTACTATGGTGCTCTTTCTTTTTATAATTTGAGTTACAGATGTTACTAGGTGATGTTGGGTCACAGCTATTATTAAAAAAAAATGGTTGCAACACTTAGAATTTTTGTTTGTGTTTTTCAATTTTTGGTTGGATCATCAATTTGTTTTTCAATTTGGGTTAATGTTTTGAAAGTAATAACTTAATTATTATCTTATTTAGCTATGTTTAACACTTGTATGCTGAGAACTTTTGAATGGAAACTAAACTTTTAACACTATTATTTAGACGGCTAATCCATTTGGAGTCGGCAGGGTTTGTGTGTAGGTTAGAATCGTTGGAAATCTCATGATGTGATTTTACAAGTGAACTGTTGTCTAGTACATTTTACATAGAACAAATACAGTTGCCATTTAGCAAAGGTTTTGACCGTTGTCCTGTAAAGAATTATATCAACACTCTTAACTTTTCTCTATTAGCTTTATATATTAACAATTATTATGTATTTATAATGTATTTTAAAATATATTCTCATAGTTTGCATATCTTTTTTGAACAATTTTCTTATTTGTTATTTGCCATTTTTTAAACACGTTTCTTGCTTTATATTTTAGCTTCAGGTGAGAGTTATATATGATGTCTTATTTTTTTAAACTTTGCCCTCTCAAATGTTCTCTGTCATTATAACCAAATAAATGAAAAAGTTTATGTCAATCAGAATCCATAATTGTCATAAATCATATTAATGGATCATACCTTAATGAACTTCTTTATTATGAAATACTCAGGTACCTGAATTCCAGGCACTTTTCTTATTTTCCTATTGTGTACATTAGATATTTTTCAAGATCTCACTTTTATTTCTTTACCCAATTACCAGAAAGTGTAATCACAGTTGTTATTAGATATCTGATTCAAATTGCACTCTCATTCTATACATCATCTTGGCTTAGTAAATAATTTGTTTTTAATTTATGCATGTATTTCAACCCGATCTTGCAAATAGTTGAACCCTGTACTCCTCTTTATAAGTATATATTTTATATCTCAGTATTTTAAAAAATATGTTTTTATGCTTTAAAGTACATCTGGATCATATAAAAGCACACAACAAAACAAAAACAAACACCATAGTCAACTTAAACCATTACGGAAACACCAATCATGCAAACTATGATCTTTATGTCATTTTTCAAAGTATTTGTTATCTCTTAGATTGGCGAAAAAGAGGAAGAAAGGTGGTGCCGATCCAAAAGACGCAAAAAAAGCAGCAGGCGGAGGTCCACCAGGCAAGGCAGAGTCCAAGTCGCGCATTGGGGATAAGCCACCCAGTGACCAGAAAGACCAGAAGAAGAGTGGTCAGGACAGTGTGGATCACCCTGGTAAATGTCGCACTGTCAAATGATATTTTCTTTACAATGAGTCTTTTTTGAATAAAATGAAATGAAATTTTTAAAAGGGAAACATGCCATTTTTATGTGTTTACCTGCTTTAACAAAAAATAACTCTAAACTTCAAATTTCAAATATAATTTTTATAGATTTCAAACTCTACAGGATCCTTTTCTAAAATAACATTAAAATAATTGAATCATGAGACCCACTGGTTTATACCACATTACAAAAATCAGCCCTGGACTACAATCCAGCAAAATATTAGTGCACCATTCCTATATTTTTTTAACTTTTGATATTAAGTAGCATTTAGAAATCACAATACAAAATAGCACTGCAAGGAATTGCTCTCGCTATATTAGGTTCTCGAAAATGCTTATGTATTGTTCTATTTTCTAATAGTTGACAAAGCTAAGTCTGGCACTGATAGACCTGATTCACACACCACGGATAGAGGAGAATCCGCACTCGATGACAACAAGTGAGTAACCTGTATCTCCCTATTTCATGACTAGTAATGCTTTTTACATTATATCTTCAAATGATTAGAATTCTCTCCCCCTTTTCCATTATATCTTCATATTTGGATGTCTTGATTCACATTTTTGTTTCTGTTATCTGTAATAACTACAGCATTTTTCCCACTATGATTTACAGGAAGAAAGGTAAGGATGGTAAGGGCGGCAAAGATGGAAAAGGCCGTCCTATCTCCAATGAGGACCGTAAAGGCAAGAAAGGCAAGATGGGCCTGGATGATGACGATGACATGCAAGATGATGGACCAAAGTTGTCTGATGAGGAGATCAAACTCATGCAGAGGTATGCGGCGATCAAATTACATCTATTACCAAGTTCATACAATACAAGAGATATCATGACACATGACCATATAATTGTGCAAACAATGAATACTATGTCGAAAATTTGTAGGTTCAAGACATTTGAGCACAGTGTACATCAGGTTTGCGAGCTGATGGACAACTGGGCACGTGCCACAGGGAACATCTGTCCGCTCATCCCATCAGACGGCCAGGCAGACCACGACGATCAGCAGATGCACCACCCTCCATCAGGCCGCAAGGGCAAGAAGGGAGAGGGCAAGGACAAGGCCTCCAAAGAGGACAAGAAGGCCGCCAAGGAGAAAGAGCAAGTCAGTATCAGTGTCAACGTTGTATGTGATTTAAATGAAGTTTTGTTTTGTTTGAGTTGGATTCTGCTACTGTTGGAGGGCCTGGCTCTGAGGATTTAATCATATTCATCCAATTTTCTAGTCAGAATATTATATTGAACATTGAAGTCCAGTAGCAAATGCAAAGTTCATCAATGATAGTTTTATCCATCAAATAACTGAAAACTTGGAATAGCTTAACCCCCCCAAATACGACTGAATCACATTTTTTGTTTCTGTTATCTCTAATGAACATAGCATGCCTGGACAACTGTTTTTGCAGTGTAAAACAAGACTTTGAGATTTTGGTTCCATGATCGCCCAGCCTTTACAAGATTCCCTGAAAATCTCGTACTCTTCTGTAATTTTCGTAAACCTGATAATTTCTTGTCACCTGCATGATTTATTCATTTGTAGGCTGCTGCACTGGCTGCTCAAGCAGCTGAACATGATGGCGATGGTGAAGGTGACGCCAACCTCACTGAAGAAGAGAAGAAGAAGAAACGTCTCGATGAGGGCATCGGCATCGAGAACATCATCATTGATGTTGCCAATGTTGACGGTCCTGTACCTGGCAAAGTTATTGATTCTGGTTAGTAGCTGTAGTGGGACTATTAAAATCAAAATGCAATTAGAGCATCAATCACACTGTTGGGCCACACACACAGTCCGTGAATTGTATGTATGACGTGAACTCCCTGTTATAGAGGTCACCAAATTTCACGTCATATGTAAGATCCACGGTTTATGTGTATGGCCGGTTTTACCGAATGTTGATCTCAGTTGAAACTATGTTTTTAAATTCAATTCACTCAAATATTTATTTCAAGTCATCAAGTGTTGAATACCGGTTTATGTGTTGAAAAATGAATACACGTAGCCCATTATTGTGTCTGTGTAAAAAGCAAGTGCTATCGCTGATCTCTGCCCGTCTAGGCGTGCTGCCCTCTGTTGAGGATGTGCTTGATGGACTGGGCATGGGTGAGCGGGGACCTCCTATCCCACCAGCAGCCTACTTTGCACAACTCTGTTACCCAGTGAAGAGGCATGCACCTCCAGGGGCAGAGAATGGTCACTATGTATTCGTGGCAAGTGGACCTGATGATCCGTAAGTAGTTGTTTTTTCTCAGTATGCTTAATTTGTTTAATGTGTGTAGAGTCTCTCCAGCATGTTTGTATAGTGTTAATATTTAGCAAAGATATTGATTGAAGTGAATTTGAACATTGGTGCGGCACCTGTAATGATCCATTTACTGTCGATAGGAATGTGCAACATGACGATAAGGGTCAAGATGATGGAGGTGACGATGACAAGTCAGCTACTCCTGAGCCTGGACACAAAGAAGATAAGCAAACACCCACAGGCACTAAAGGAAAGAAAGGTATTCTTTCACTTCCAATAATGTTGTAATAGCAATTTTGTCATGTCCTTTGTCATTATCGCTTGTTAAATGTGTTTGATTACTAGTGTAGGGTATAGGAATATTCCAGAAACTAAATTTGAGCTCTTTCCTAACTTTAAGTCGTGATCATACAAATTAATACGCTATTGCAATTACTTCAATAGTGCGATAGTGTGACAATAATCAGATGTTCTTTAAAGCTCAAGTGCAATTCATGCATGCTGTCTTATATGACAGGTGCTGACCGACTGACCACAGACAAGAAGGATAAGGGTAGTAAGGACCGAAAGTCGTCTGGGAAGGCACGTGGCGGTCGCCGAAGCTCCAACCAGAATGTCTCCCCACCGCCTGGTGTGACAACGCCTGCCTCAGAAACCGACGCTAGGTGGGTACTCACAGTTCTATGTACTGTTCATTGATGATATTTCTTTGAATATTGATTACGCAGGTGAGTATTTCGTTATTGTTGCGAAGTTTTGTTTTATTGCTTCTAAAACTACAGGATGGTGGATGATGTCGTGCTATATAAAGTTCCAGATTTGTGACCTTCAAAGCATAGGATTCCGTGCTATTCAGATTATGTACATGGTATTTGTAAATACAATGTAGTCATTCTTAAGAATCCGAACGTTATAGTTTTGAATTATACCCGATATGATCCTACTTAGATCATTTTATTTCTTTTATTGTCTTTCTCACCTTTTCATGACTAATTTCAATTTCATTTCACAAATGCATTATTTTACATAGAAATCTTTTAAGGAACTATGAAAACAAATCACAGATGTTATATTTTTCTTGTATAGCAACAATTTTATTATGTGAATAGTCATGCAAGAATTCTGTGACTTTTAGTATATCATCTCACAGTACATGGGTCACTCGGTATGTATTTATCACTAGAAAATCATTTTCCTTAGTTGCTAATAAATGTTTTTATATCATTTATTTGATAACTGATATTTTATGTATGGCATATTTTTTGTAGTGTTAGTAAATTAGTTGATGATATATTGCGAAGTCTTAGTTTTGTAGTTGAGCAGTAACAAAGTCAGAATACTATGAAATCTGTTAGTAAAATAGATTATTGTTAACCTTTACTTTCTGTATGTTTAAGTATAAGTGTGCGCTTTTTACTAAGACTTTATTTACAATGCTAAAGAATCATCCAAACATCAATATTTCATTTGTTAAGTACTTTCTTTGCAATTGGGATAAGAAATTGTACTGCTCTTGATCTTATTGACCCTTTTTACATATTTACTTTAAAACTATACCAATTACAGGATAACATCTTAAACATATGTTGTATTTCTAAAAACAATAGGGGTACAATAAATCATATAAAACGTGGGGTTTGCATACATTTTAGTTGTCACATGGTAATAAACATTTTTATTTATGCGACACTGAAGAAACGTGGTTCTTGCCTTGTGAAACCTCTGTGTACGTGCGTTTTTAGTTCAGTAGAATAGATTTAGTCTAATTCATTTATCATAAAACCTGGATGTCTGATCTTCATGAAGTTAAACCTCGTTTT
The DNA here is from genome assembly GCA_019095985.1 of Streblospio benedicti. Classification (NCBI taxonomy): domain Eukaryota; kingdom Metazoa; phylum Annelida; class Polychaeta; order Spionida; family Spionidae; genus Streblospio; species Streblospio benedicti. The sequence goes on along the minus strand of CM032661.1, from coordinate 1,180,531 downwards.
TGTTTCAACATAGCAAATGTTCTTGAAATTAGTTAATATATATATAGATAAGAATACATGTAAGATGATCTTCCACTCCCATTCATTTTACGTCATCGTTTTACCTTTTTTTATTGTCTTGTATGAAAATAAAATGTTTTCTGTTAAACTGTAATAACCTTGTTCTGTTATGTTTTTCTTGTGCTAATCTAATGTTCTTTCTTTCACTATGAAGCTGTACACCATATTTCAAATCACTGCATTACGCTTAATGTCCGTTGTCGGTTTTGTAACTGAACATCATATATTTACATGCTGCTGATAACGTCCACGATGTAATGAAGTTGCTTCTAATAATAACGATTGAATAAATGCACATTTTTCACATACGTTATTTTCAGTGCTTCACTTGATGCAGGGCACGGGGAAAAATACCCAAAGTAAGTTGAGCTTGTAACTGCTTGCGACTGTTTCAAGTAGCATCCCGGTGTCTTCGGAAATTTTCACTAATTTAACAGTATTTTGATTTTCAGTGTTCTGTGTTTAATTCCCTGTTGTGTTTTCAGCAATTTGTGTCAAGATTTGTTTGCTACATTAATCAAAGCATATTATGTTGATGGAAGCATTAACGCTAAATACGAATGACATTGCATGCTTTTTTAACTCATCAATCAGTTATTTTCAGAATTAAAAATGCATCGTATATTGCTTGATAATATTATCATTGATTAACAAAGGCACTTTATTTTTGTTTTCATTGATTATGTAAAATACACTCCTTTATTATCATTATGTTTTAGTAGGAAATGTGGTGCATGGCCCCTAAATTGTATATCAGTGTTTGTGCTTGTTATGCATGTAATATATTTTGTGTATATATGTACGTGTAAGCCTATCATTCATCCAATCCCTTATGGCTATGTCACATTTGAACAATATACTGACATTGCTGTTCCTCGATAATATATCCTTGCCATCACATTAGTTTAAGATGTGAATCAGATGGGGTGAGATGCGTTTTTTCACAACACCAGCCAGACAACCAAACTCATCTGATGGTGACTGAGATGTGCATGTGTATGTCACCAAGGCACAATCATCAGCTGGTAGCCAACCTATGTCTGGATCACACAGTGATTGTTGATGCCTGATGGTCTGTCTATGTTGCTGGAAACTGTTTTAAATGTGTAGCGTGAGGCATGAAACAATAAAAAAAATAGTGTTTGATCAAGAATAGCACTGGTTTTGTTTATAATTTTGTGGTCAAAGAGACTCTTTGGTTTCATGATGCTTGACACGTTACATTACCTGACTTTGCAAAGTTGACAACATAAAATCTAAACAAATGTGTACATCTAAGTCCTGTCAAGATAAACTCATAATTAAGTCCTATGAAAGTGAACTTAAGGTAGAGAATTAATACAGGTAAATGAGATATCATTCATTGATAATCATAGCATGAACTTTGCAGACTCTGTCACAGGTGCATTTTCTAATATATGAATGATACATCAACAGTACTAGTTGTTTTAGGAATAATGATATTTTCTCTCTTTTTCAAATGTGAAAGCTAACAGCATTGTGTAGCTGTATATCACTATTCATATTTGATACCTTGTTCTTTAGTTATTAAGAATAATGTACCACGAGTAAACTCTTTTTGTTTTAGAAGGCTATTGGATAGATCGTCTGTTTTGTTTCCATTTTTATTTTATTTGCAAAATTCAGTGACAAAGACATGACATTGTTTTTTTTTTGTTGCTTTTGATGTGCAGGCTGACCAACTTCCGCTGGGTGATTCCTGCTGAGGGTGAGGTTGTTCTACGTCTGCGCTTCACATCAGAGGAACTCGGCCAGTTCGATCAGACACTCAACTTTGAACTCATAAACACCCGGCGGCGTTACCAGCTCTATTGTCGCGGCATTTGCGCCTTCCCCTCAATTTCAAGGGAACCTAGAGTGGTATTCACAAACAGGCAAGCATTTAGTTTACCATCTGTTGCTTAAGATGGTACTTTGATATTTGTTTTTTTGAGAAAATTATAATCTCAAAGAAATTGATGCTTGGATAGTATTTAGGACATTTTGTATTCTACATTTACTACCATGTTTAATATTTAATTGCTTATGAATTAGCAATATTGTAGTTTCATGTAGCTTCATTATTGAATAGGCATGTCATGATTTTCAGAAAGAAGAATAAGGCTTCAGATGAGATTGTCCACCAAAAGTATATCCTTGCTACAGAGACATACGAGTTTGGTCCACTCCTTGTTGGAAAATCTCGTGATAGGTTTAAGGTTGTACATTTTTACTGATTATCAATTAATTATTGTATTCTTTTTCTTATAAACCAAATCATGTCTTACTTATCATATACTTGATATATACATTGTAGTTATAGATATACAAGCAATAAATCTCTCTCAAAAATGGATATACTAACTGAATAACTGCAGTCAATGCAATGCAATGCAATATAATTCTAACTGCGACATTACTATGTCTAGGAGGGCAAATATCCAGAAAACATGGAAAAGTTGACAATATACAACACTTCACCACTTGAAGCTGATTTAAATTTCAACTTCCTCAATGATGCCAAGGGAGACACCTTCCTTCTAGATCCACAAACAATGGTAAGCATGCCTTGTATTTCAGCATCAATGTCTATTCTTCAAGCATTTTTAGTTATGTATTATATATAGGCTCTTCTAGCTTTGTTACCAATTTTCATTACCCGGTAATCACAAATGCTCACCTCTCAGTACATTAAACTGAAACAGCTCTTATTGAAAAGCAATTGAGCAGAAAAGTGAATGATACTTTTAGGTTCTGGAGCCTGGGAAGCAGGCAGACCTGACAATCTGGGCATATCCAAAAGTACCTCAAGACTATGAGGATGTGATTGTGTGCTGTGTGAAGGAAAATCCAGAACCAATCACATTCAAGATCAAATGTCGTGGTGTACGTCCTGAACTTGAGCTGGAAAAGAAAATCATTCAATTTGACAGGATGCTGCTGCACAGGTGAAGATTGTACTTAAACATCCTTCTCATATTAACACTATGTATCATTACAAAAGTTTCATACAAGAGAACAAATACAAACTGAGGTTTTCACCAAAATTTGTTTGTATAAACATCTATGGCATTTTATTCATAGGAAAGACACCAAGACGTTATACCTACGGAACCGAACACAACTGCCTGTGGCATGGCGACTCAATGGCTTGGAGAACCTGGGTGATGACTTCTCTGTCAGCCAGGAGTCGGGTAGAATTGAACCAATGTCTGAATTCCCACTCCACGCATACTTCCGTGCCATGAAACCCGTCAACATCAACAGAAAATCGATCCGACTTGAGGTAAAGGCTTCATTGTCATACAGTTCATGCTCTGATTCTTTGAATGTCTTTTATTTTGAAGCAAAATTTACTCAATGAAAATCATATTCATGCTGTTTGATTTCTTGTTCAGGTGTCAGATGTAGATAACATCATGGGTCTGGTGCAAACAGAAAATATCCCCGTGCATGCTGAAGCGTATGATGTGGCGCTGGATATGAGTTTTCCAAAGGGTGCTGATGGCGGCATTGACTTTGACGTTATCCGTGTCATGGAAGAACAGAAACAAGTGTGCTCACTGAAAAACAAGGGAAAATACGACATCACATACTCGTAAGTTCCAGTTCTGATTGATTTCATGACATTTTCAATTTCAATGATACATTGATTTTGTTTTAATAGGAGAGCAATACCTAAGTTATTGATTGGTACAGATGTATAATGTCACCAATGTTGTCCAAATTTTCTCATTTTACAATAAATTGACGGAGTATGGTATTGGAGAATGGTTTATTGCATACTGAATTGGCAATTTCAGATTCAGCTTTGAGCCCACACCAGAATGCCCCCAAGACGTCTGTGACATGTTTTCAGTACTCCCCAACAAAGGCACCCTCACACCAGTGGACAGGCCTGCTCAGGTACATAGTTCATTATAGCAATGTGATTGAAAAGTGAAACTCTATGTTTAATACGTCAGTCTGGCATCATTGCTTTCAAATATATATATATAACTGATGTGTTATTTCATCGAGACTAGAAAAGTTACTTTTATTAACACAAATGTAAATAGTGAGAGGCTATTGGCAAAACATGTACAAAGAAGATGTTATCGGCCATCTGCAGAACAAGATTTGATACAAAATTATGTTACTTTTATTGAACATTTTAGCATGGTGCATCTCAAGACCAACAGCAGAATAAGAGAGTTAACCTATTAAGTGTTTTTTTAAATTTATTATATCATTGTTTTATATGTTATATACAATTTTATATTTTGATATGTGGTCTCCATTTTTGTTGAAGTTAAGTCTTTTGTGTTTCACCAAAACAAATAAAAATAGAGAATAAATGAAAATTAGCAAAATGTCTTAACTTTTGATAATAGATGAAAAAATATGAATGCAGTTGAAGTTAAAAAGAATCCATCAATAACCTATTCAAACTTTGTCTTGTCTTTTCAATTGAATAATTATAGTAGATATATTAGGAATAATTGACTTGGGTGTATTCCCGTGTGACATTAGAGGATTTTTCTAATATCTACAGGGCTATATCATATAGTCTCTGCCGGGACTCAAACCTTGGACCACTACCACTATGAATATTTTAGTATGTTGCTGACTAATGTAATACGCATTGACAGAGCTTATTTAGTGCAACTTTGAGTTTTTCATTTTAGGTGCAAGTGATATTCCGTTCAAATAAAGAGGTTCTTGTGAAAGACCAACCAATCCTCAAGTGTCAAGTGATAGAACCCAACATAGGGGAAGAGGGTGAGACGATTGCGTCAATTCCCATCAAGATGTCTGTGCGCTCAGTCTTTAGCAAGTAAGACTAAATCCGTTGTATATAGAGCTTACTGTTTGAATTTGATTTCAGATTATAGCACTAAATCTTACAGAAAGAAAAAAAATACATAGAAAATAACTACCGGTACCATAAACATTCAGGGAAGGGCTCAATTCAGCCCAAGGCTACTTAATGGCCCGCCATGATGGTCAAATATGAGCACTATAGAGATGTCATGAAAGTACGGCTAATGTAAATGACCCCACACCTGAATTTACCAAGGTTCAATCTTTAGCGTATACTATTAACCACTACATCCGGAGGTTTAGTTTATAAATGCTGCGGGCGTCCCAGTTGCTGGGTTAACTCCATCGTAATTGAATATCTTTGCATAATTAAATGTAAGATGTCATTTTGTTTTTACAGGTACAATGTGTTCCCCATGAATGACATCAACTTTGGTGCGATGCTGGTCAACAGCAAGAAGGCGCGCACATTCACCATTGAGAACTGTGGCGACAAGTTTGAGTTCAAGTACACCATCACTAAGATGGTGCGAGAGGCCAGTCGACCGCCAGATGAATCCCGCAGGTCTAGACAGTATGTCCTCTATATGATAGTGTGACATGCTTTTTTCTTATGCTTACTCAGCTTATTTTTATTGTGTCTAGTTAGATAACTGATTGTAGTATGGCTCTGGTGGAGAATAAGAATGGGTAAAAATAACAATCTGGATACTTTGGATCATACCATTAGCAGTATGCGTAGCTGATAGCTGTAGAATAGAAGCAGATTTTGCCAGTTTGGTTTTAATATTTTTATAAAATTACCTTCTCCGATATTTGATAGCATAGAAAGAAAACATAATACCAAAAATATTGATAAAATATATTTCATACTTTTCAATTAAGTTCAATAATGGAATTACGACTAGGTATATCCTTGCTTATTAGAACGTTATTATATTGGACATGAAATTAATTTTTAAGGGCAAGTACAAGAAATGTTTTCATACTCGCAATGCAGTCATAATTATTTCCAGAATGCTTCCTTTAATAGTGTCCATATAACTGTTAAACTGATAACTTAATAGGGTAATGGTTGTTATCTATCATAAATTCTTTTGGTTTAAAGTGAAAAATAGTTTTTAATGTTCCATTCACAATCAATGGTGACAACGAAGACGTGACAAATGAAGAATTAGAATTAAACACAGAAATTACTTTTAAACCATAGGATGTATGTTCTTATTCCTTATTAAATGGAGTTTAAACATCACATTTGTGGTTGGTTCCAAAGTATCCAGTTTTGTTCAAATTGTGAGAAATTAACCTTGTTTTGGAGGTGTTTTAATATGGATAGTCTAACTAGATTCTGTATGTTATTTTATGCAGTACAATTCACGTTTTAAATAGACTGTAGTAAATTGATATATATTTTCGACAGTCACTTACTACATATTTTTCTTAATTTATTACATATTTTCAATTTGCTTGCAATTTTATTTTTACTTGTGATGCATTTATTTTAAACAAATATTTGACATATTAGTATAATACCAAACTAACAAATTTACCTACATAAATAGGTATGATTTGTTTGTTAATGTTGTTATCTCAAATTTTAAATGTTCAATTTAAGTAATTTGATTTGAATCTAGATGTTTATTGGTGTAACTTATAATGGTTTTTTTAAATATTTTTTCTTGAAATATTTTTTCTTTCAAATTACTTTTTACCTGAAACCATAAATGTGCAATTACGAAAATATATTTGTGAATGATCTTTCTTTTTTAATATATGTGGTGTCCTTTAACCTTGCACTGGATGTTGTATAACAAAGAAATTATTCAGGTGTTATGATATGAAAGTTTAAAAAAAGGCATGACGTGTTTACTTTCTATTTTACTTTTTCATTACATCTTAAAATTCAACTGAATTATTATTTGTTGGAAATTAGGTCACAGTCTAAGTCAGATTGAAAAACTACTGCCTTTTTAAAACTTGAGTTCATGGGATTACTACACTTTTACATACAACCCCCCCAAAAAAAAAAAAAAAAAAAAAAAAAAAAAAAAAAAAAAAAAAAAAAAAGAAAAAAAAAAAAAAAAAAATAAAAAATCAAGAAAATACAGGGCCAACAGCTACTTATTCAAACAATACTTAACTTTGATGAATTCATCAGATGAGAAAAGCATTCAAGCCAACGAAAAAAAAAAACATTAATAACACAAGCAGTTATGTGAAAGTGTGGTGGATTTGTTGGGTGTGATGGGTGGAGAGTTGAGATAACGGCGGACGCTGCATGCTCTCCAGGCAGCCAGGTGGTGGTCGTGGTGGTGGAGCAGTTCAAACACGCAGCCGTGACGGCTCCAGCTCAGGGCGCTCAGGTGGTGGCGCTAACCGTGCGCGCAGGGCAGACTCCATTAGGTACGTAGGTCACAGCGGCGGCAATGGCGGTGTCATGTAGGAAAAGACTGTATTTTTCACCTCCTATGTATACCCATTGTCACAAATAGTCTCCGTTATAGTGGAGTAGATGTTAACTGTTTACTGAAAAAAGCAACAACGAATGAAGGAATAAACGATATTTGTAAAAACTAAATCCAAAGTGCTCTGAGCCAAATATTATAATTGAGTTTATCTTTCAATACAAGGATAATAACATATGCTCGTTCCTTATTAGTTGAGATAAATTAGCTGTTCTTTAGACTTCAAAGTACGACAAAGATTTATCAATAGAAACAACTTTATTATTGAATGAAAAAAATATATATACTGCTAATTGATTTTGAGGGTTCATACTAAGGGTTTTGTTTTATTAGAAGTATGGCAATATCCCTGATATGTCTTAAGATTGGGTGCTTGCTCATCCTTGCTTACTGATATACAATTAAGTCACTGAAATTTCTTTTTTCTACTGCTCTTTCATTTTCTGTGTATGGGAAATTGAATAATAGAAGCTAAGCTACTAACGATGCATATTTTGCTTCAGTAACTTTGTTTCCTAAGTAAAATGCCTTTTAATTCACAATAGCAGATGATTTTATAAACCTTATTTAGATGTCTTAGCAATTTGTAATGACGCGTCTAGATTTTTGATTCAAAATATAGACTAGTCATTGATAGTAAAATTTTCTCATGATTTTCCTAACAGTTGTATGCTCAAAATTCAATCTTTAGAGCACTAGACTAACAAAAAGTCGCAAAACAATGCCTTCAGTTATGAGTGATAATTAGTTGTCAGTATCAAATCAGTAACTTTTCAATATATGTATAAAACAGTGACCAGAGTGATCAACAAGTTCTTGGAGTCACTAACTCTCAACCTCAGCCTTCCAATCAGTATATCAAAATTGATGACAAGAGTAAAAAGAAAGGAAGGTAGAAACAGGACAGATATACACTATATTCACTTGTGTTGCAGTTATGACACTTAACATTGAGTTCAATTGTTATGTTGTTATGAATTTTTATTCTTCATTTTCGAATAATAAAAGTCTAGCAGAAGCTATAGACATTGCCTAATAGTTAAATCAGTTTCTGACTGGCATGGATTATTTGATTTTGAAAAATAGAAATTCTTTTTATGGTAAATGCCTTTTTTATTGTATGATGAAGGTCAATTTTTGTTCAGGTACTTTTTAATTTTAGATGAAAACCATAGTCTTACAAGTTATATGATTTATGAAATCTTGTCGTAAATATGCACACATTTTGTTTTGAAAAACATGTCATTTGGGGTGTTTTTATGGAATTTCATGATGTTTGTTGCATGACTGGGTTTTGTAGAGAATAATTTAGTTTATACATGTACAGTATGATTGGGTTTTATATTGTGAAGTTACAAATATGAGATTTGAATACGATGTATATGAAAGGATTTATTTCAGACGAAAAAATATTTTCAGCTTTACTAATAATAGTATAGAATGTCATAAATTATTGCACAAACTAATGCTGTGACCTACGCTATTAGCAATTGATTATTTATTATAGAAAAGAATAGTAATTTTAACTAATTATATTCTGATTAATGCTTACTAACCATTTAAATATCTTTTATTACAAATATATCATTTGTATATTTTCTACAAACATTTGTAAAGTTTGATTGGAGTGAATGACTAATATTTACTTCAGAGTTATAGTCATTTTAAGTATGAGATCAATGTATAAAAGAAAATGCTGGTTTTATTGCAATTTAATAACAGGCCACAGTTGCACAAGTGTACACATTAAATAAACTCCCAACCTTCTTTGTATACATGATCTCATACGTAAAATAACAAAGAAACAATGAATAGTCATGATTTAATTGTGTATCTTCTATTGCATTAGGCAAGATGCCGGAGGTGGTGGTGGAGGAGCCAATCAAAGTCGTCTGTCTTTGGGCATGTTCTCCGTCTTCCCGGCCTTCGGATACATCCTTCCTGGTGGTCAGCAAATTATACAGGTAGATTTTCTCAACTGATTAAAGTACACATGTAAAAGTACCAAAACATGCCAAAAGTTGTAATTATTGATATTTTTTCATTAAAAATTTCAAGACGTTTATCATTTCAAAATATTCAAAAATTTTGATTATTGAATTCACAAAAGCCGTTGCTCATCACCGTTTCATTTTTGATACACACATAGATTAAGCTCATGTGCACATCCCATGTATTTATTAGATTGAAGCCAACGCAGACAATCAGGGTCGTTGTGAGGAGGAGATTGCAATTGACATCACCGGCCGTGACCCAGCCGACCACCCCAACGGCGTCCCGTACCGCATCATTGCCGAGGCGTGCACTCCCGCCATCAACATCACTGACGTGGGCTCCATTTTTGAGGAACATCGCGTCTGCAAAAACCTCAGTCTCTGGCAGCAAACAAACTCGGTTTGTTCGACTTCTCTCCCGTTGTGCCATACATTAATTATGTACAATACCAGCCAGAAATCTCTTTTGAAGGTAGCTGTAGCTCTGGATCAATGAAAAGCTTAAATAATAGTTTGTATAACTATGGTTATCTCGAATTTGCCTGTTTAAGGATTTTCTCAATGTGCTTACAACTATGAGATAGCTACAAATGTTCAATGAAGGTTTCATCTGTGTTAAAGTGTTAACGTTTTGCTGGTGCAGGTGGAGACAGCAGGTGTGTATGGAGAAGACGAGAACCGTTTTGTATTTAACAACGTGCTGGTTGGTGCTAAAGCAAAGGCTCGATTCAAGATCTCAAACAGCAACAAAGTGCCATGTGACGTCCTCTTCTCTGTGAAAACAAATCAGGTCAGAACCTCTATATACTTCGAATATTTTTTTAACCTACGGTAGGTATTGTAGTACTAACAATGTGCCAATATCAAATGACAACAAGCTATATCCTTAAATGAAAGAAAATCTCAATACTTGAAAATATCTGAAACTTTTCAGTTTACACCCACAGTTCACAATAATTGTATATGCACCAAATCATCATAGTACAAAATAGTAGTAATAAGGGTCACCATCACAGTTGAGTGAACATTTTGAAATCATGATTACCTTACGATAAGTTATTTGGTGTGATTACTGTTTCTTTTTTGTTGGTTTCAGGCACGTGGCTCATCCAAACAGCCCGAGGTGTTTGAGGTTGATCCCCCGCGAGCACAGATTGGTGCTCACAGTCACATGTACGCAGTCGTCTCATTTACCCCACTGTCCATGCAGGTATGCAGTGTATTTCAATTGTATGTTTATGAGATGTGTGTTGTTTTAAATAACATTTATTTTCTTCTATCACATGTAAACAAAATACAAGATATGTCAATTAAAGAATAGAGTAGAAGAAAGTTGGTTTGGGCATTGAGTCATTGACCCATACGGGTTATTGTGAGCCGTCACCTTATTGAGAACAGTCATGTTACAAATGTTAGGTTACAGTAAAAAATAATAATTAAAAAATAGATGTGTGTTGTTAGTAGGTAATCTTGTTATGCAGTAATTTTATTTTTATGCTTTTTCATCTGAATAGTCGTTTGTGTTGTTAGTTTTTGCAGAATTTCTACATTTTTACAATATCTTGAATGCAAATATTTTTACGAAATTTTCCCCTACTTTAGAGCTACACATCACAGTTTGAGGCAGCCATAGAGGGTGTTCCCGCAAACCAATCTAAAGGACGCTTCCTCAACTTTGATGTGACCGGTGAAGGAAATCTGCCTAGAATTTCCATTATGAAACCATCAGTCCGGAATAAGAAGGTAAAACTGTCCATCTCATTTTTACAGAAAGTTAGTATTAACATTTTGACTAAAAGGTATCGTCTACTAATTAATTTACATTAGTCATAAACAGGAATAAGATAACCATTATTATTCCTGTCTTAATACAGAATGGTCTCTTCTGATTACATACCCCATAGCTGTGCCACATTTGAATAAAATCAGATTATTTACTAGATAGGTAGATAAATATTGTACAGACCAACTTACACTAACATTACCTTGCAAAATAGATGTTATGAATAGAATTTGTACCATCAGAAGCTCAATAATTATTACATTTTGTATTCTTTCTTCTAACAAGATTGGTCCTTTTTTTTCTCCTCAACAGGGCCAGCCACTGCTGTTGTTCCAGAAGATTCTGATTGGTCGTAGCCAGACACTGCCCATGGTGATCACCAATGAGGGCACGCTGCCCAGCAAGGTGGACATTGACCTGGCTGACCCAGATGAATGCTTCAAACTCGTACCGATTGGCGACACTCAAGCTGTGATCACAGAACAAGCTGTTGGTAAGAATTAACAGTGTCTGTACTTTAAGCACAGCTTCATTGATTCTTCCCACATTTTACGTGTGAAAGGAAAAAGTTATAGAAACTTATACAGTTAGATCGATTTAATCAAACTTAGCATGTGCAAATATGAAATTTAACGTCAAACCGCCTGGGCCGAAATCTCGGATGGTTATAATTAAGATTTCTTTCCGATAATAATATGAGTTGTAAGTGTGAAAATAAGAATCTAAAAATGTCTCCTGTGTAAGTATAATACTATTTATACATGTAGTTATCAAAAGGATTTGTAATGTAAGATAGCATGAAGAGAAAAGCCTATTTGCATGAGACAACAATAGTAATGAGGGATCAGAATATCGAGGTAATAACTGTATGTATTTTTACTCATACTAAATTTTTAGTCTTACTAATATTCAGTTAACTAATGCTGCGTGTATTTGGTTATGTAGGCAGAAAGCGTAAACCGCACACGGCATCTGTGATTGTGAATGTGGGTGAATCGGCCTCGTTTGACGTGATCTACACGCCCAGCAAGGCTCAGAGGTCGCAGGCTGCCATCAGACTCAGTGTCGTGAACAACCAGTATGAAGACTCCATCATTCAAATGGTGGGAGAAGGTTACGTCGATGAAATCACGCTTGATAACATCCGCAGGTAAAATTCATCAGTTTCACGAGTAAGATGTATCAAAACAGTTGAGCAAATCAAAGGCAACTGCATCAATGGGCTTTGAGAAAAATGAGAAATGAAATTCTAAACTCTAAAATTCTTTTCAAAGCCCATTGATGTACAATGAGCAAATGCTAATTTTCCATAATGAATTGAGGTGATTGATTTCTAAATCCAAGTGGCTAAGTTTCTTCAGAATCTCGCAAATTGTCTTGCTCTGTTGCAGTATTGACAGTCCACTTGGTCCAGAGGAGGAAGATGGCAACATGGCTGATGATGACGTGGAGGCCGCCAAGTCCAACCACATCCGCTTTGGGGACTGCTTCCTGAACACTCCTCGCACACTCAGTTTCACGATCACCAACCACTACAAGGACTCGGTGGTCCGCTTCTCGTGGCCAGAACATCCCAACCTCAAGTTCTCACCCATGGTGAGACTGTTTCTTCATAATTAGGATTTTTTGATTTTTCAAATAAATAGAATGTTGATGTAATGATTAACATACACAAGACATACACAATATCAACAAGTTAGTGGTTAGTAAGTTGATAACAATATTTTCAAACATTATATAGCATAGTTATCGTGGCTAAAGTTCATAGTGAATGTGCATGCGATTACAATTCGTTATATTGAATACTTTCAGATCGGTCATCTGCACCCAGGCGCCAGTAAAGATGTCACAGTGACCTTCCAGACAGCTGAACCAGTCAACTTGGAGGAAAGTGAAGTGCCATGCAAGGTCACTCGAATCACATTTGAGCAACCCATTTCCGAGGTGGCTGACTGGGATGATCGCATTCGATCTGTGCGTTGGATTACTGTCCACCCGCCAAAAACAACATCACCTACAGCTACAGGAGCTGACAGGTGAATCTTTTAAAGTCAAGCAATGATAAAACAATGGTATTTTAGATGTGTAGTTTTAGAGACCATTGAATGACAATGCAAGTCTTCCTAGATGAACCAATTGATGAGATTTAGTCTCATATGCAATATTTTAACTGTATTTTCATGTTTCTTCTCAGTCAATCTGCTCCAAGTACTCCTGCCAAGCCAGCTAAGAAGAAAGTCATAGAAACTGAGCCAGAACCTGCATTTAAAGAGGTAGATATTTTGAAATCAACTTAGTATGAAGTACCACATGGCATTAATAAAACTACCAAGTTGTGCAATTGTTGATGTTTTGTCATTGTGTGTGATGTGCCAACAGGTAGAAGAATCTGCAAGAGCTGTGCCACTACTGGTGTCTGTCAACGCAGACTTCAGCAAGTTCAAATGCAAGGTCGACACCATCAACTTTAGAGACACGCTCATGTTCCAAACACGAGTCTTTGAGTAAGTGTTTTATATTTTGTATGCAAACACACACACACACACACACAACAAAAACAGGAGTTATGTAAAAGTTATTGACCTTTAATAGCAGTTGTAAAAACAAAAACTATGATTGAACAAAAAAATCAATTCACCCAAGACTTTCTGAAAATCACTTTTCCCCATTTTGATTTCATACCTCATATCTGCATATAGTACAAAATAGATATATGGATCAATCTACGTTAAGAATGCCTCAAGTTCACCAGCGATGCCGTCTGTTCTCCAGGTTTCAGCTGACCAACAAGGGCACGGTGTCCTTGGACTTCAACTGGCAGGTGTGCATGGAGGCTGGCGTGGCGTCGTCGCGGCCTCGCTCCGTCACATTCGCTGCGGCCCAGTCCTCATCGGACGAGTCCCGGCCCATGACGGCGGCACGCCTCGTGGTGACAGATGAGGACGGCAGACCCAGCTCCGCCACCTCCAGGTACTTAGCTTTGCTATAGAAGTTTGCATGCGTGGATGGAAGCCATTTGTTTTTACATGTACGTATTTGGTGAAGTTTGTGAAAGAAGTTTTTTTGCTGGCAAATTGGGAGATTTTGGTGATGGGTTTTTAATCACTGCCACTGTTGAGAAAATATGAGGAAGCCAAATTCTCGATCAATGGAATAGAATAAGCCAAATTCTCCTTGTAAAAATAACACCAGGCCACAGTCAGAAACAAACAAGGAAATAAAAGACTGGCAAACCTAAATTCTGATATTCGTGGCTTTGGAAATGCTTCTTATGTGTCGGTGCTTTGGAATATTTAGGCTGATTTTCATTTTATTAATACGAATGAAATCATAAAAAATTATCAAGCACAAAACTTAGATAGAATTAATTATTTTCATGCTGATTACTTTTGTTTATTTTTTTCCTGCACTAGACGCTTAAGTGCTGTAAGTACTGAAGGGAGTACTAGGCGGTCAAGTGCGGTACCAGACCCAAATGCCAAACATTTAAATGCAGAACCTGACACACGTGTTAGACGTAAAAGTATAGGAGCTGACCCAAGTGGTAAACATTTAAGCGCAGGAGCTGACACAAGTGCCAGACGTTTAAGTGCAGGAGCTGACCCAAGTGCTAGACGTTTAAGTACAGGAGCTGAGGGAAGTGGTAAACGTTCAGGAGCTGACTCAAGTGGTAAACGTTCAGGAGCTGACTCAAGTGGTAAACGTTCAGGAGCTGACTCAAGTGGTAAACGTTCAGGAGCTGACTCAAGTGGTAAACGTTCAAATCCAAGTGCTGACGGAAATACTAAACAATCAGGTGCAGGTGCTGATGCAAGTACTAAACGTTTAAGTGCGGCAGCTGATCCAAGTGCTAGACGTTTAAGTGGTGTAACTCCAGACCCAAGTGCTAAGCATTTAAATGTAGCTGCAGACCAAAGTGGTAGGCGCTCAAGCACAGGTATAACTGCAGACCAGCAGTCAAGTGTAGCTGGAGAACAAAGTGCGTACACTATGGCACAAGACCCAAGTGTACACAGTACTAAAGCAGCAGACCAGATTACAGAGATTGAAGATTTACCAGACCAAAGTGAAAAGAAAGTATATAGGGGACCGCCATGTCTGCCTTGTATGGAGATGTGGCTTGATTTTTGCCAAAGAAAGACGTCTGAGGATAGGTTCATTCACATTTTACAGAATAACTCGTTACTTTATTTTTGTTTCTTTGTTTCTCTTTAAGTTCGTTTTCGTTTGAGAGCTTGTAAATCAAGTCAACTATAGTAATGAATTATATACATTTTTGGGGGATAGTTTTGTCCCATTATGTTACAGTGATAGAATTTTGCTCAAAATGTGCAAAATTATGAGTGATATGAAATGTTCATTCCAAAAACATTTGTGTCAAAGTATAAACAAGGAATTTCTGTTAATTCTATTACTATACTAACTGTAATAAATATATACATCGTTAGTGCAAATGTAATACATTGGGTGGCTTGAGATTTATTTCCACCAACTCTGTAATACTCGCATATACATGATTGCATGTAGTTAGAATTTTAAATCACATAAATGCTTTTCAAATACTATAAAGTTAATTATTTTAAAATACTAACAATCTTATATTATTTAAAACCACGTTAAATTCCTTGTTGGTTATTTTTGTCTTTTGCAAAAACAAAAAATTGCAAAAACGCATGTTAAATGTCTTTGATAAAAACTATTTATTATCATATTTAACACCAACATGGGTAAATGTACAGCACAACTTAATATGCCATTATGATTTTCTCACAGTATGATCAGTGAGGTCGCATACACACCGTTCACAATAGAGCCAGAGAATGGTACCATTCCTCCAGGAAAGAAAGCAGAGATAACTGTGAAATTCTCACCGCTAGATGTCAATGAGTATGAGGGCAGACTTATCTGCAGGTAACACAACTTTCCTATATCCAAAATAATGAATAAGTTCTAATAAAATTTCAAATGGATAACTTTTTGAAATAGCTCTTTTTGATAATCTTTGATGTTTTTTGCGTTATTGAAATTACGTGTTACTTACATCTTGATTTGGCGTAGTGTCACAAGCTATATATGTTGGCTTGCAGCATCCCCAACCTAGACGGTGACAAACACGGCCCTGTGGTGGGCATTCGCGGCCGCTCGGTCATGCCCTACTGCCATTTTGATCTGGAAGACTGTGACTACATCAGAGCAGCGCGGAGAAACCCAGAGCTGAGAGGCCCTGGGGGAGCACCACCAGGAACCACCCTGGACCCCAACACGAGGGTCATGGAGTTCACAAATGTTGGCATAGGGGTTAGTGATCGCTATCTTGAAATGGAAGTACACATTTTTGCATTATTGTGTTTCTTCAGTGATCAATGTATGATTTCTATTCATTTAGGTGAAAAATGTACGTCGATTCACAATCATGAACCCTACACGGGAGGACTACTCATTTGAGTGGTTTAGTGAAAATGATCCAACACCAAAGAGGCCATCAGACTTCCGCTGTTTGGTGACGCATGGCAAAGTTCGCAGTGGCAAGAAAGCTGAAGTAAGTAATATGCATGTACAACCAGTTGAGGATTTTATATGGCTAATCATGAATTAAAATGTTAGCGGGTGTTTTGATTTCATTTCATTTTTTCAATTAGGATTATTCACAGAACTTTCAAGTGAAAGACATATAACTACAATGTCCTGCTTTGTTTGTTTTTCAGTGTGTATTTGAATTTGTCTCTTCGGACTTAGCGCTGCAAGAATCATTCTGGCGTTTTGTGATCCCAGAAAAAGACATTTGTGTGCCGTTTTTGTTAGTTGGTCATACTGTCGATCCACATTTATCACTTGACAGGTCCCATCTGAACTTCAAGTCACTACTCATAGGTGAGTTGAAAAGCAGCTTTAACAAACTCAAAGTTACCACTGCCTTCATTCTATCTTTTTCAAATGTAACATTTTATGTTTTATGTTAACAAGGCAATTTTTCTTTTCAGGACATGAAGCATGTGAGACAGTGTATATCATCAATGATGAAGATATTCCATTTAATTTCGCATTTGATGAGTCCTCTTGCCATTCACCTGGCTATTCATCCTCCCTGTCTCTGGAGCCCATGTCTGGAACTGTTGAGGGGAAGTCAAAGTATGTCTTAAATATCTAGTTATCATCACTCTATGTTGAACATGAGAAACATTAAATTTAATGATCTTTATTTTTGTCTCAGCATAGTTATTTAATTTTTCATATGATTGACTATTTTTTTGCAGACTGGCAATAAATATTTACTTCACACCAAATACTGATAAAGAGGTGAACTTTAACTTGATATGCAATGTAAAGCGAAAGACAATACCATTGGTGCTAAATGTGAAAGCAGAAGGTTACAGCATGAACGTCATGCTCATGTGTGAAGACTCAATTGGAAATAAGGTTGAATTGGTACCAGACAGCCTAAACAAAATAAACTTTGGTGATGTAAGTAGCACTTTCCTCCAAGATTTTTGTATACACTATAGTTTGAATCATCGTGTATTCATCAATGAAAGTATGTTAGATGTTAAAATTTTTGCAAATAAGATGCCGTTAAACTTAAAAACGACATGAAATGTCATTTTACAGGTTGAAGTCAATGAAAAGTCTGTGCGCAACCTTTTCATTGTGAACTCTGGAAAGTTTAATTTTGACTACAAGTGGGATCTGTATGAGAGGACAGCAGGCAGCAAAAACATGGTTTCCATCCTGCCAGTTCAAGGTGGCGTGATGCACGGCTCTCGGGTACAATGTCAGCTCAGCTTCTGCCCGGCTCGGCAAGTGGCACTCAGAGACTGTGACCTCACGCTCACGGTAAGCTGATGGGCTCGCTACACAATGATGAAAGTGTTCATTATTGTGTGTTTGAATTATGTAATATATTTAGTATCTTTGTGTGAGGCATAAGCCTACAAGACGTCTGTAAAGTCTGAGTGTATTTCATAGAACTAATCAAAATATATAGTCATTTCAAATATAATCGGCAACACAATCATGATTGACATTTTTTTTAGATATTTCACATGTCATTATCTAATAATATCTCAAGACGAATAAAAGGTGGTAGTTGGTTATAACATGATGGAATCTTTCAGATCTCCAATGGGCCGGTGTATTATGTGAAGGTGTCTGGTACTGGTGTGATGCCGGGCATGCACTTCTCCTTCACCCGCCATAACTTTGGGCCGTGTTTCATCCACCGTGCAGGCATGCCCACCCACAATGCCACGCTCAAACTCACCAACACAGACAATAAGGAAATCAGGTAGTTTTCACACTTTTCTGCCACATACTGGCTGCAGCATTATCCTTATTTTCAGCACTTAGATTTTTTTCGTTAGTCTGTCTATTAGATTAAAATCTGCAATTTTGTAGTTAATAATGCACATGATTATATAAACCGATAAGCATTGCAGTACAAGGGCAAGTTTCATTTATTACATGTCTAACAGTGGTGGGTGCATTGTGGATGAATTTGAAAACATCATAATCAATCACTTTAACATTTATTGGCATCCTCTAGGTCTAAGTGCACCAAGAATATTAGCTATGCCAAGAAGTGTCCTATGAGCATCAACATCCCACCGTTCTCCCCGTACCATGTGTATCTCACTATTATGAATACCAATGCTAGAATGAAACCAATTTTGTAAGACATCACGGTTGCCATTTTGTTGATAGTTTTATTGTTGAAATGTTGTTTTCCAAGTTGATATTTAGTTAATTTTCTTTCAGCTTTTCTGTTTTTCATGATCTTTTTTTATGATCTACAACATACTAGAAATTCAGAAATATAAATTTCATCATGTGCATATTTTTAAGAATACTTAAATACAATAACATTAATGTATGCAATATGTTATATGGATGTGCGTTGTAATAAATTTCCGTTTATCCATGCATGAAGACAGACTGTTACATACTGGTAGATATGGACCATAAAAGTGAATGAAGTATAGTTATAGTTACAACTAAACGCTGACCTGTATTTCAGTGTGGATTGCCTGTACCAGCCCACAACTCAACTGCACCACAACTTTGAGGCCCAAGTGATCCCGCCCGGTCAGACCACTGATGTGCTCTTCACGTTCTTCCCAAGAGAGCCTATCAAATATCACGAAATAGTCACATTTGAAATTAACGGCCTTTCAAAACAAACAGTGGAGTTCCTAGGGCTTGGAACAGAGATGAAGGTCTGTTTACATGTTGCATTAAAGAATTTTTTTTAGGAACTAGATTTTTAATTTACAAATTTTGTAACAATTGCGTAACACATAATTTAATTTATGTACTGTAAAATATATAAAAATTTAACAATTATATGTTCAGAGATACATGGAAGAGGCAAGTATGCTTGTATGTGAAATGTGTGATATCAATTTGATGACATTCAATGAGGGCACTATATAGAGGGGACAAATTTATGTACTAATTGCACTCATGGATGCGCATGTTTTGTCAATGCATTGAGTGAATTTTAGAGAAGCAAAACACTGAGGATCATACCTATAATGATTGAAAAGGAAGTGTGTTTTTTTCTTGATATGCATCCAGAACCAATGCTATGCATGGAATGTGTTTGATTTTCTTCTCTCCTGATTCTGACAATAAAGAGATCATCTGAAGCAAATAATGTAATAAAAAAGTAGTATAAATAATGTCCAGACAACATACATTATGTATATGAAACTATACACTATATATGCACTTGATTTATCACATCTTCAATCATCTGGAAATGCAAATCAACACTTCTGTATATTTCCGTTGTCATCAAATGATGATCTGGTTTTAATCCAAGCTTTATTCTATTTAAGGTTGAGGTAGTAGACCCTAGACACAAGATGGTGAAGTTTGGTGCTCTGCGTATGGGACAGACGGTGAAGAAAGTCATTCCAATAGTCAACAACAGCCCAGCAGCAATTAATTTCAGACTTGGTTTCACACCATTGACACCAGCTCTGCAGGAGAAATCAGTGTTTAATTATGGACCCAAGCAAGAAATCTCACTGGCTGCTAAAGGTGGCACAGCGAAGGTGAAAGACATTGCCTTAAATGATTGTTATAAATGCATTCAATGGATCTGAAAACAAATTCATTGTTTCTTATATGTAACATATGACAGAATGCCTTTTAAACCATTTAGCACAAAATTATTTGTGTAGAATACGCATTCAATGAAAATACTAAGTGTCTTACTCCGTTGAATTGCGTTCTCTAAAACATTCTTTCCCTTTCATGCAGGTGGAGCTCATGTTTGCTCCCAACTGCCGTATTGCGCCGTTTACGGAGGAGGTGCTGATGGAGTGTGCGGGCCTGAGTCAGCCACTCTTTGTCGTCACCGGCGCCTGTCATGGCATTGAGATCGCCCTCGACACGGACTCCATCCCGTTTGGGGCTGTGGTGCAGCAGTCTCACAGCACTCGCAAACTCATCATGACCAACACAGGCGACATCGGCGCACGGTCAGTGACAGAATGTGCTTGTTCATCATTTAAGACGTAGATTTTATTTGGCAGAAGGCTTGTTTTGTTTGCGGCCTTTGGTTTGATATTTAAAGTCATTTTAACATTGACAGTCATTTTAACACACGGATACAATTTTGGGTTTCAGGTTTAAGTGGGATCTTAAGAAGTTCGCTCCAGACTTTTCAATCTTCCCTGCTGAGGGTTATATCTCGGCTGGAATGGAAGTTCCATTTGAAGTTAGCTTCCATCCAAAAGATGTCAACAACGACATCAGATATGAGGTAGGATGACTTAGATTAGGTGTCTCCGTATTGTACTGTATTTTTAAAGACAAAAAAAGAAAAATCTTTGTAATGTTATTCTTTAAAACAAGTTAGTCAATAAAAACTGTTTATGAATTTCAAGAGAGCTGTTCTAAAGATACTTTGAACACTTTCTCTTTAGAACTTGAAGTGTCAGCTGGAAGGTTGGAAGCCATTGAAGCTGACACTGACTGGTATGTGCATCACGATGCCTCAATCCCGTGAGGTGGTGCATTTCTCCACAACAGTCCGCAACAAGGAGACCAAGAACCTCATGGTGGCCAACAGAACAAATATGCTGTGGAACCTCAAACCCAAGGTAATTTTGATACATTTTCTATCTAATTACTTCATTGGGGTTTGGGGGCTGAGCAAACTGCAGCCAAGGACCCCCAACATATACACAACTACACATAAAATGTTTACCGCAAAAGCAACAAATCAGAAGAGATGTCCAGTATATGTATTTCTGATTCAAGACAAACAAAATGTGCTGAAAATGTACAAAATACAATTTGCCAGGCAAAGCATGTTGTACATCACAATCACATATTTAACAATCTCATGAATAGAGACGAAGATTCCAACTCACGACAAAGGCCCCAATCTGAATCACAGCCGGGGACCCCACTACACCTTAATCAAGCACTGTTGATAGAAAGTGAAAGATTAGATTTAGATACTTCTCTAGCTTGAAGCTGTTTTTTTGGCTCGTGTACATGTTCAAATATGTAGCTTTGAAGCGTATGTTTGTAGGTTGATGGAGAGTATTGGACGGGTGCAGAAACCTTCATTGTTGAGCCTCAGAGCAGCAAGCCATACGAGCTCACGTACCACCCGCTCACCATGACACTGGAGCAGGGCAAAAAGCACGCAGTAAGCCAATAGCATGCTCAACTTTTTAGTCCCAACACCAGCTTTTTAGCTGGTACAGGACTATCTGTTTTTCGACTGGCATTAACCTATGTCCGACGTTTTGAAGAAAACTACTGAATGTTATTACCTCTAACTTTCTGATCCCTTCAAGAATGAACCCTTGACGAGACTGGACATTTTTTGTGTTAATACGACCTATGGTTATATATAATATTGACAATCTATTTGTCTGTATTCAATTAACTTAGTACTACTCATGTTTAGTTTTATACGTACGTGCTTTATGTCATGTGATCAAGTGACACATGATCATTGTTGATTTTGTAGGGCACTGTGTTCTTCCCTTTGCCTGATGGAACCGGTCTTCTTTACAATGTGTCTGGCTCAGCAGAGGCTCCTAAGCCAATAGCGAAAAAGGTACTGGTAATTTATTCTTATTCTCGGATCATGATAAAACTTTGTCGTATATTCAATTGTCTTCTTGAGTATTTAAGGTGAAAATAGGAGAGTTTCTTGTTTTGGTTTGTTCCATGTGACACACATGTAATATTTGTAGGTGTTTGATGTTCCTTGTAAGACAACATACACAGAGATGCTCACTGTTGAGAATTGGCTCAAGAAACCGCAGAGATTTAAGGTCAGTATCTCATAGCTATATATTTATAAATATCTTTATAAACATGTTTCATACGTCAAGAAATATAGCATTGAACTTTCATATTACCGGTATGTCAATACAGAAGAGGAATCAAAATGTAATTTTTACTTGATCATTGCAGGTTAAGACAGAGATGGTCAAACCAGATAAACTGGATCCAGGAACCACAGTAAAGGGTCTAGATTACATCGACATACCAGGAAACTCACAGCGACAGTACAAGCTCACATTCTACGCGCACAAAGAGGGACAATCAGTTGTTAAGGTTGGTTTAAGCAGGATTATAAGTGAAAAGTCGGGATATAGTACCCTTTAAACAATGGCAACATTTTCAAGTGTATTAATTTACCTTATGAAACCAATCTGATTGTCATGTCATCCGTTCTGTTGTTTTGCAGGTGGTGTTTACAAACGAAGCAACAAGCGAGTACCAATTCTTTGAGCTGACGTTCCGTGCAACAAAGCCTGGCGTTATTGGCACCATCGACCTCACAACTCCAGTACGCCAGTCAGTGCCGCACACCATTATGCTGGAGAATCCCTTAACTTTCCCTGTTGTGTTCCAAGCCTCCACCAACGTCAGTGAGATCATGATGCCCAACCAGTTCTCAGTGCCTGCCCAGTCAGAGGTCCGTGCTGTTGTTTTTTTTATGTCAAATCATCTTTTTATTATTGTATATACATTTGGTTTTCATGATACGAAGTTTTGAAAATATATTGTTTATTTCAATTCTTATTCTAATTGGCACTTCAACTTGAATAATGCAATTGTGGTGGTGGTTGA
This sequence comes from Streblospio benedicti, assembly GCA_019095985.1. Classification (NCBI taxonomy): domain Eukaryota; kingdom Metazoa; phylum Annelida; class Polychaeta; order Spionida; family Spionidae; genus Streblospio; species Streblospio benedicti. The sequence continues at coordinate 1,157,321 of CM032661.1, read as the reverse complement.
TATGTTGTGTTTGTTAAAAGCATAGTTCTAATTACAGGGTGCTTTCAACTTTGAGTATCTCCCCTTGAGAACTGGAGAAACTACAGGACGTTTGGAGTTCAACTGCAATGACCTTGGTTTATATATTTATGAACTGCAATTTAAGGTAATTTGTCTCTGATGATATGTTTCACTATTAACATTGCACTGATTATTGATGGAAGCTTACGCAACACACTTATGTTAAAACATACAAGTAGTATAGTAATATTTCAGGTGACGCCAGCTGGTCCTGAACGAGCAATTTATGCTAGAACATTCCTTGGGGCCAGCCAGGTCCAAGTGGCAAAGTTTATGAATTACGCACGCCAGAAAACAGACTATCAATGCAAGGTTTGTACATGTACCATATTTATGTCACATCTGTAGATAACTCTTGTGGTATAAATTACATCTGAAAATGAGATGATATTTTTTTGACCGTAGGAAACATTTTTTTCATTGTTCCAGAAGCATATATCTTAAACTTCACACAACAAATATGACACTCTTTTCTTGGCCTTTCTTTTCCAAGTATGGCAGGGGGTTGCGTGCAAATGACTCCAGTTAATAGAATACGATACAACATACAATGTCACTTCTCGTTTTTACAATAAGCCCTCTCCCCTGCTTATAAGCAAGGACAGGATACTTTTGGGTGTGGTTTACACACTACAACACAATACACTACAACACACTACAATGCAATTGCAATACAATACAATACATGTACAGACTACATGTACAACAAAAATTACAAAATAATTAAATACACTATTTGTTGCAGATTGATAATCCAGACTTCCATTGTGACAAAAATGTTGCTGCTGCTCCTGGCTCTAGTAGCGGCACTGAAGTTAATGTTGAAGTGACATATGAACCGTCGCGAATTGGGGAATCTCGGGGTACGCTTGTCGTCAGTTCCAACACTGGCGGAGAATACTCGTTCCCTCTGTTTGGCACATGCATTGCTCCAAAACCTCAGGTAATGCAACCAACTCTTACTTTTACTGAGACTGATTTAATGGAATAAAACAAACTATATACCGGTAATGGAACTTTAGAATAGCAATGTGCCACCTAAAGAGCTTGATCTACATAATGGCTCTTATTATTGAACTTACGACTAAGCTACAAATTACGCATAGGCAACGTATGAATTTATGTAATATTATGGGTACACTTACAGTGGAAAATTAATCTCTAAAATCCTATTTCAGGGTCCGTTTACCATAAAGGCAGGATCTACGACATCCATTACATTCAGAAATGTTTTTCAACACACAACAGCATTCGTTTTCCAGGTAATTTTGATTCCTATTCAATATATCTGTTGGTGTATCATCGTAAAAATTAGCTATGTGATGTTCTCTAATAATCCTCAGGAATAATTCATTTATCATCGTGAAATGGTCCATCAAGAATAAAATAATAATGATTAAACATAATGAGTGCATTATGATTAGATTTGTTAACTCACTATTTCACACTAATCAAAGGATATGCAAAGCAAAAGGAGATTCACATAAATGATTTGTTGAAAGAATCATGAATGTAAATATCTACATAGCATAATATCTAGGATATTAGATTTGAAATGAATATTTATAGCAAAAAAGCAGGAATTTTAATTGTACTTGAATTTACTAATTGAAAACGTACAGTACTGGATCATATCTATCATTATCTATCATTAAACGTTAAAGTATTTGAGGATGTTAGACATAACATCTCCATATGAAAACAATGAAATTATATCCAAGGTAATGGATAGTTTTATCCCAAGGCCCTTTTTTCCAAAGCAAACCTCTGATAGGCAAATGAAATAATGTGATAGGCCAATAAAATAATTAGATTGATCACATCCCACCTGTCTTGACTGATGTTTATCTTTGACATCATCGGTGTGCCTGGTGTGAAGTTTAAAATATCTAAAATAGTATATTAGTGAAATATAATGAATCAATGTGTCGAAAGATATGTATTTTACATATCTTTTCTAAATTTTATTACCAATGTCTAATTATTTAGAAAATATGCAAGAAAGTGTTGACTAGGTGTTCTTTTTCTAAAGTGTTTTTTCGAAAAAAATATGGCTTGTTTTATGTATGATTTATCTATCATAGTGTGTAGAAATATTTTGATAGAACTATTTCAATATTTCAAAAAGTTGGTTGAATAGTTTTTATTTCATCAATTACATGACTTATATACATAAAAAAAAAAAAACACACACACAAGCAAACAATCTTGTGTTTTTGTTAATTTTCAGGTTGATAACCCGCTCTTCCATGTGACAAAACCTGGTGACAACATTCGCTCACACAAAGATCAGCGTATTGTAGTTGGGTTTGATGGCAACGATAGTGCGTCAAAAGCCGCAGTGATGGGCAAACTGATTGTGTCGTCAGCTAAATCAGCTGGTGGAACTAGCAATGCTCAGTGGGTCTATTATTTGAAGGGAGTCACACCTGATAAATAGACAGTAGATTTGAAGGGTAAAAGAGATACTTGATAGACTAAGAACAGAAATGTACGGAACGATGTCAACAATTACTTATACAAACATTGTAAAATAATATTTTTAAAAGTTTAGATAAGAAGATAAATGTTTATGGTTATTAAAAAACTGACTGAACTTGGACTGTAAATCTACACAAAAAGATTGAATTAAGTGATAAATTGTTGTGTAATGTATACAGGATGTTATACATTTTGGACCTATGATATGAAATGTAGGATCATATTGTTCCTATTATGTTTATTGTTAGAAATATTTAATGATATTTATGTGAAACGTAATTTGAAAAATGGCTAAACTGTGATATAATGATATTTATTGTATATATTATGATCAGTAAAGGAAATATCAGTATTTGTATCTAATTTATACCTGTGTTACTGAATTTTGCATGTGAAAGTATTTTTATCCCAGATTTTTTATTATTTGTGAAATGTTACCTGTGAAGCAGTTAATATGCATGTTTGAATTGTGAATAAAATATGAATGAACTGTTAAGTTCCTATGTTTACATTTTACATCATTTTTGATAGGAGTACCTGTGGCAAGGTAAATAACAAATTAAATTCATGGAATGTCGATCAACATAGAATACTGTGTGAGTGTAAACAGTGCCATCTGCTCTTATTTACAAATAGTAAGTAAGATATGCCTAGATATGCATCATTTATGACATACACCGTTCGCGCAATCTAAAATTAGGCTACGTCGCACGTCATATGCGCATAACGTCAAATTTACACTGGCGATAGGAGTGTACTTGTACACACCAAACGCATGATCTTATCTAATGAGTCCAGCAGGACGAATTCGATAAGGTAAATGTGTAAGCTGTTATACTAGTACGATGTACATGTTTTCAGCATGAATGTGATATTTTATCTATCATACATTGTGTTTAAACAACAAAGAATTATTATTCAAAAGTTATATGAATAGATGTACACATCGATAGTGTTTACACAAAGCATCTTAGTTCTGGAATTTACAGCAGCACCTTCTTTCTAAATAACTTCTTAAAAGTGATTGTTGTACGTTGTTGCGTCAAATTCCTGAAAACAATAACAACCTAAATGAGACATAAGGTCCATTTGAGCAGGGGTGAAGCTAGTCTGCGTTATATGGTCGTTACCACAGATTACGATAACCGGGTATAACCCCAATAATTTACAGTAGAACATCTCTATTAGGACCACTTGTAGAACTGACTTAAAGTGGTCTCATATAGAGGTGGTCTTTATATGGAGGTTCCCATTGGAATCATTTTGAAGGATTGGTCTGACAAAAGTGGTCTTCTTATAGAGGTGGTCTTATTTGGAGGTTCTACTGTATATGTCAATATTTGATAAAACAAATACCCACACATATGCACATTGCTTGAGGTGCAAGTCATGAAACTCAGCACTATTAGTGAGTGTTGGATATCTCGAAATGAAAAGTCTAATTTATTTTCTAGATAACAAGGTCTTACTGTATAGATGGAAAAATTGACCAATTAGAGATGGCCAGGCTTGTAGTGAAACCTGATACTCCACAATAAGTAAATCGACTTTAGAAACAAGAGTAAACTCGTATATTTTACTTGCTGTTGCCGGCAAAATCCACGTTAAATAAAATGTGTACAATCGCTATCAAATCAAGTGTCATAGTACTGAGGGTGAACCAAACAAACCCGACTTCCGGAAAAAGACCATGTTGTGTAAATTAACAACAATTTTTACTATTTTGGGTAAGAAAACGTTATTTTTCCATGCAAATGCTTGACATGAATATGGTATTTTATCACTGTGTAACTGTTACTCAGTTAGAAACTGTTTTGCATTCAGGTGTGAGTCTACAACTATCGCTATGTCAAGTTATAGAGCTGGATGACAGGTGAGTTCATAATTTGCTCAAACTTTGAGTCAATGACAATGTTATGATTTGACAACTGTTGGACTGAGTCAATGGCCACCATAAAGCACAAATATTTATAACATGCAAGTTTGGGCTGACACAACAGATACTCAGCTTTAAAAATTGTATCTATAGAATCAAATCAATATTCAGGATGTGAATCCCGGGGTGTGAATTACCTCAAACTGGGACGATCCACTGGATTCTAGAGTTTGTACTTTAATTCACCGAACCCACCTTTTGTCCCATAACTTCCTTCAATCAAAATGGATTTCTATAAAAGAGCGAGGGTAATTAGAAATCCTGACATCCGCGTTAATATCTGTTATCACTGCGTACAAAGTACAATATTCGAATATAGATCTATGCATATTTTACTAGACTAGAACTGTTTACATCCTTTTGTCCCATAACTTCCTTCAATCAAAATGGATTTCTATAAAAGAGCAAAGGTAATTAGAAATCCTGACATCCGCGATAATATCTCTTATCACTGCGTACAAAGTACAATATTCGAATATATGCATATTTTACCAGACTAGTACTGTTTACATCCTGCAGTACTTCATACGTATAATATTGACGTAACTCTCTTGCGTAATATTTTCTTAAGAGGTCATGGAGCATATTGTCACATCCATTGTATATCTTCGCTTACAAAGATTTAGTTTACATATTCTTGAAAACTGCTATTTTTATGATGTAAGACAGACTATAGTACTAAGTACTACTGTAGAGGAATTAAGTGTTCCAGTTATGGGCACATCCTATGTAGAGTTGATTATTACGTATATCTCCACAGGAACGCACACGTTTGCTGTAATAACCGTAGCAAGAGAAAACAGGCTATATGTTTTCTTAATGAAACTAAGTTTTGATATACATGTATTTGCTCATGAACATTAGTAACTATAATTCATGCTAACTGTTAAGTGGTGTTTTCAATCGGGGAGACATTTTATGGTAGTCACAACGCCTCCCCCCCCCCCCCTGTGACCTGCCCATAACTATAGAGCAGTGTTTTAAACCTCAAAACTCAAAACAGGTGGAAACCATCACCAAAACAAAAATCAGAAATTGTAGTAATTATTTGATGAAGCTTGTATCTAGCTGTATTTTGATAATCTGGTAAAATATTTCATATATTTCTATTATTAATGATCAAAATTACTCAAGAATCACGATCTTGTTGTAAATTGCTCATAACTGGAACACTTGTTCTCAACCCGTTAGATTTTATGTTAAAATATAATCGTGTTATTGTAAACAACGTGGGCCAGAACACGGTGACCTCCTATCGAGGACAGCACGTAAGTGCGTCTGACGACTTAGTAAAGGTTCAGGGATGATCTAACATGATCAAGGCTGTATGAGGCTAAAAATTGTATCCAGGCGTTGTGCAATACTATAGTGATACTGGTTAGGTGTGAACAAGTCTATGAGCCGTAAGGGGAGTTAGCATAATGGTAACGCATCTGCATGTACACATATATGACTGGTCTGGTATGTGCAGAAGATTGTGAGTTCAATTCAACGACTTTCCAAAACTTTACAAGCCTGTCCTTACAATTGGTTGAAAGAAACTAGCTGGTGTGGTTTGTTGAAGCCTCAGGGTGGTTCCCTGTAAGTAACCTATTGGGCTGGTCAATTGATGGAAGGTCCTGAATAGTAGCATTAGTATATCCATTGGTCCTGAATAGTGGCAGTAGTAAGTCGATTGGTCCTGAATAGTGGTCATTAGTATCATGTATACTGATAAGGTACATATAATGATGTAAATCCATTGGTCCTGAATTGGTCAAAGTCCTGAATATTATGGGGGAGGGATCTACCGTTTAGGAATATCGAAACTCGTACAGTTAGATTGGTCAAGGGTGTGGTACCCTCAGTGGATGTATATTGGACCAGCATTCCTGGCACACTGATGGTATGGAACTTCTTATCTTTCTTTCTCCAAACGGCAACCAGTGGATAGGCGATGGTGACTGGTGGTATAAACCAGATCCCTAGTGGGAGCTTGAGGCTACACCTTCATAGGGTAGCGTGTAGAGTGATCATCATCGGCCTTGCAACTGGTTGTCGAGGAAAAGGAAGTTGGGGGGAGTCCGTATACAAAGTGGGCCAGAACACGGTGACCTATCAAGGGCAGCACGTGCGTCTGACGTCTAGTAAAGGTTCAGTGATGATCTAACATGATCAAGGCTGTATGAGGCTAAAAATTGTATCCAGGCATTGTGCAATACTATAGTGATACTGGTTAGGTGTGAACAAGTCTATAAGCCGTAAGGGGAGTTAGCATAATGGTAACGCATCTGCATGTACACATATATGACTGGTCTGGTATGTGCAGAAGATTGTGAGTTCAATTCAACGACTTTCCAAATAACTTTACAAGCCTGTCTCCTGAATTTCCTTACATTATGATTAACACATTACATACAGCCTAAATATACATTGAGACTGGTGAATGAAAATTTGTAAATTAATTTTTTTTTTTTTGTGAATGTATTTTAAAATGTTAAAAGAAAATAGAAATGTAATAATTCCTAAATATTGACCTGGACATTTGATATATCTTTGATGTTTTTTTAATATACCAGTATATGAAATGTTTGAAACCACATTCTGGAAAAAAAATTCCCACCCTATATGAAATACAAATGAATATATACTGGGCCAGTATATATTGTTATTTTGCTATTTTGGGTTGTATAAAAAGATACTTTACTATATTACATTCCAAGTGCATTTGATAATGCAAGAAGAAAAAATTGAGTGTGGACAGTTGTGCAAAAGAAAAAATCGTGATTTGACGTTTACCTGTGTATACCTAGTCAACATATCACTAATAAAATGCATTCATGCTAGTACCGTTTAGTAGACAAGTAAATATACTAATCATCTTGCAAATTCTTTAAATTTCATAAATATACCGGTATTTTTATTGAACAACATTTAAGTATTACATCATAGTAATTCACAAAAAAATCTTGATAATTTCTCAATCAGTTTCAAATACAACTCCAATTTGCCGTCTTGCCTCATCCAAAATTTCCATTATGTCTATACTTTGTTGCAGTGGGAAGTATGTGCATTCTTTCTCATCTGAAAATTAGAAGCGTGGTTAACTAATAAAAGTGTATTGCATTTTGCTGAATCAATTGGTGATAGGGAAAATAATGATTGAAAATGAATAAATTATTTTTATATCAATAAAGTTGAAAAGTTCTCCAGCAAAACATACCCTTGAGCAGTAACTCTCTAACGACTTTTGCCTCACTGAAGAGATAATGAAACAAGGGTCCATAGACGGTCGTGATTTTTTGTTTTGGAAGTGGCTCTGCTTGAATTTTGTTGCCACCTACATTCATCTCCACGGGAATCCAAACTGGCCCCTTTGTCTGAAAATATCAAATGACATTATATTGCTGTATATAATACCTTCCTTATGGGATGAACAGCCAGTAGCCATATCAATGTTTCAAATTAAAGTTGCATGCATGTGGAAAAGAAAGATATTAATGATTTAAGACGTAATAATATTAAACCATAACATCCACAGAGGACCCATGTCCATGTAAAGCCACATGATCAAAAATGTATCCATGCAATAAGATCACTATTTACATATCCATGAAAATACTCGCTCAGATAAAGCTGGGCTCCTAACTTGACAAAGGTCTGACGTAAGAGCCCACAGGCCGGTATGAGAATGTTTAGGGTAAATATGGTTGCTTCTAAGTTTACATTGACTCATTGTTGATGAGTTTTGTCATGTTCTTGAGCAATAGGAAAGGAATTATATCTTTGGTTCTTAAGAAATTCACAATGCTCTTCATGGAACAAATTCAACTTGCCTCAATGTTTCCTTTCGTACCAGAAATAAGAATTCGGTGTTCATATCGACATGTTGATGAAGAATTTATTTGTGCCATAACTTTGTTGTCATACGTCAAAGTGAGACTTGTGTTGCCATCAATGCCTGAAATTACATAAGTATGTTCTACATATTTCTTGAGACTGTAAAATGTATTAAGATGCCTATCATGGTTAAAATCAGGTTGTACAGGGCTGACAAAAACTAGAAAAAAGTAGAATAACTACATTTGTATGTCTATTATAACTATGATCGTATTTTTATGCACATGTACACTATCAAACAGAAATAATACAATAATGCTATTTAATTTCTCAAAGTTTACAAACCATTATCTGTCAGTGTGGCAGCAGCAGATATTTTGTTTGGTTTCTTTTTCATCAGAAGCTGAGCAAGTGCCACGCCAGTTGAGCCAAATGTCAGTAAAGGACCTAGATAATTAGTGTTTAGAAATGATTTCATAGCATAAAGGTGTTAGTACAGTATGGTTCCACATATAAGTACAAAAAAACGGAAGTTTATTAGGTGGTCTGGTGTAATACGTACAGCACAGCGTATGAAAAAAAAAAAATTTAACAGCGAAAGTACCAATTCAAATTGAACTGCTTACTGGTCCATTCTCTTTTTGAAGACTTACAAAGCTTATTGCTTTATAAAATCGAGTAAACAGTTACACATTGGAGGCTGGCGAAGCGATGTGACAATCATTTAGATACAATGAGCACTCCACCGCTGATGGTGATGACAAATATACCAACATATTAGGTCAGGTGTCGACTATTTGCGCACTCAATTGATTCGTGATGTTAAAATCATTAGTGAGTAAAAATGTGTCTACTTAATTAAGACACCTGTTTTATGCTCAATTACATTGTATGTCCTCTCTGACACAGTGACACACAAAGTGAGGATTCTAAGAAACCGCTTACCATTAGATTATGGCCAGTTGGGCATGGCCCAAAAGCCTTTTTTGGAAGAAAGGGGAATGCTGAACTAATGGTCTATGAACGTAAGCGGTTAAATATAATAAGTGTACTGTACTTATAATGGAAGAACATTTTTAATATGTTGCAGAAGAATCAAAATGCTACTATAAGTACACTACAGTATATTTGTGTAGAATAATGTAGTACATTTCAATGAACGAGAAAACATGAAAGGTAAACATGGCAATGGATCACTCTCTCTGTTGATCGTATTTTGACATTACAAAGCCTTATAATTAAATTACTTTATCTTTTAAATATGTTAACAAAATGTGATAAATATATAGGCCTACATGTATTGTTAAACCACAGATTACCAACTTTGTACTGACCCATAAATGCCTTATCTTCTTCTGTCTTAGGCACTGCAACATTTAGGGTAATCATTCTTACATCTCCAATGTCTCCATTATTGATGATTTCGGGTATTTTCTTCCAGATGTCTGTGTATAGGAATGCCCAGCCCTAATTGAATTAAGATAGAAATCATCAATGAAGACAGTTATGCAATGTATAATTTCTACTAGATTTACACATATTGTGCTAGTCATATAGTCAACATATGAGGCTCACCAACACACTTGGGCGGCCTCCTGTCTTGTTTTACTTTGTATTTAAAGATAATATTCAGTCAAAAATATATGTGATCTGTAAAATCCAGGATCAGTAAACGATGTCTTTTCCATTGAAAGTATAAGACTCATATTTGAATTTAATATCTATAACACCTATAAGCATACTTATTCGTCCACTGAAAATAACCTATAAATATGCTCATCGTATGGGATATGAGACATGTATTATTCTTTGGTTTAACACACAACACACAGCTACTTTTGTATTTATATGATACTTTAACAGTGGGGTTTCTAGGCAATCACTGGGGTAATAAAATTTCAAAAAACTCACTGGGAAGAAGAGCACATTTTTTTCTTTGGCTAAGGCAACAAGCTCCTTCAGTTCTTTTGTGTTAGCAGTCGCTGGGAACTCCACTAAGACATGTTTTCCTGCTTGGATGAAAACCTTACTGAGAGTCGCATGCACTTTGGTTGTTGCTCCAATATACACAATATCTGAAACAGTAGATCATGGCTTTGATGACATATTGAATAGTAGCTGTCTACCCGGCGCTGCTCGGGTTGAAACAGATGAGATCTGGAACACATTAAATGGTCCTCCGTAACCATCCTTCCCTCTGTCCCCCATCCCTCACACCCGCTCCCGTCAGTATACAGGTCTGTGACAGATTAAATACACATCCATCACCTTCGTCATATGTGACAGCCATATACACTCTACTGTCTACATGTATATGGCAATGATTGATCCCTCTGATATTCATCCCCCCCAGCTACTGTTACCCCTGGTAAACACCTGCGAAACAGATTAAATGTTCCACCTTCCCCTACCCTTCCTTCCGCTGCCACCCCCCTCTTCTCTCCCCAACCCTCTCTACACCATCCCCATCTAAAGAAGTCCAGAACAGACTAAATGAATCTCCATCACCAGCTTCCTGCTGCTGCTCTGGTTCAAACGGATGAGATCTGGAACAAATTAAATGTTTTTCCCTTCCCCTCTCTTCCTCACCACCAACCATACAAAAGATAATCCTGTTTCAGTAAAATAGGTGTGGCTATATTGCTAGATGCGCGGGCCACCACATTGACATACGTCAGCAGATTGTCGCATCACTAAAATATACGTGTGACGAGGTATTGACATATTTTGAGGTGTTGACATTCGCATCTATACGTTCTATTTCCTTATTTGGACAGGGTGAGATGAAATATATCATCACTGTAAATCGTTCATAAAAAAACGGCTTTGAGAATAATTTATACATTGTACCTACCTACATTTGGATCACTGGCGAGTGATTCATTAGTTGCATGGACTGTAGCAATGTTGAATTTGGAAGCAAATGCCTTTGTTCGCTCTTCATCCCTTGAAACTGCAGCGACCAATTCCTATAAAATGGATTGAAGTTAACATGCATCGACCATTTTCTTTATCATTGAAAACCAAATTTTTTCAATATACAAGACATTTTTGCAACTGAATAAGCTTCAGGTGATCACTTTGTTTCTATGTATGTATGTATGTATGTATGTATGTATGTATGTCCGGACATTTTACCGTTCCACAGATTTCATTCAAACTTTACACAACTGTGAGGTAAAAACGGTGATTCGATTTTGGGCGCTCTGCCAATTAAATTGTGTTTTTTAGAAGGCCATTTTGACATTTTTACTGATATTCAATGCACTTAGCCAGAGAGAATACGCGTATCATTCATGTCACGTTTTCACGCCACGTTTTGTTTTTTGTTTTTCGTCACGAGCACGCGTCACGTTCTAATGCACAAATGATATTGTTGTATTGATTTTTTTTTGCTGGCTAAGTGCATTGAATATCAGTGAAACTGCTTAGCAGCAATGTATATAGCCAACATGATAAAATCAATATACCTGCTGCAAATTAATAAAAAATACAGCATACTCATGCACAATATCATGTGTGGCTGATTACAGTTCATTTCCATAACGTTTTTAGTCAACTTTTAACAGTTGAAAAACCAAATTTTTCATCATATGTCTTAATTGCCCATTTTGTTCAAGCTGCCGTGTTCTTTGAACACTTCTGATCTAGTTTTTGTTGTGAATTTTGTCATTTTCAACCGAGTTTCTTTTCCCAGTGCCCTATTTCTTCCATTTCACTGCAGCTTTTCTTCATATTCTTGTTTTAGAAAATGTGTGAAAAGGGACATGAAAATGACCTAAAGCTTTCACTAAAAACAAGTTCAAAGTGTAGTTTTAAAACAAGAATATGAATGAAAACTTGAACAAATGAACATCGAACATGCAGCTTTTCTTATTAAATTTATTTATAGACTGCCGAAATCCCTAGTTCTGGGAATAAGACATGAAACGTCTCTCCTTATAGACTTTCCCAAGAACTAATCTATGGTCCTCAAGCCATATATCGAATTACATTTATAGTTTGAAAGAATTTCTTGGGGAAAACTTACATGCTCATTCTCTGGAAGTACTTTCACCCCACAGCAGAAATCGTGTGATATATTTCCTACTGAACAGATTCCCCACCGTAATGGTCCTGATTTGTCGAACGGCATAGTTCTGGATACTTGTGCTTAAATAAATAGATTTAAGTATTTTCATGAAACTGTAATAGCGTATAATTATGATATCCATAGTTTTAAACATGCACATTTTAATGTACAAGTGTTGATCCATAATTGATTCATAACATTTTATCAAAATACAATTATCAAGAACAATCTTTTTACCCTAAATTACCAATCATGCTATATTATTCAATTACCTTTATATGTTTGATACATATATTTTTTTTATCCTTTTTCTGAATTTATATTTTTATGTGCATTAAAACATTTGATAACTTACTTGTGTCTGCAACAAATCAAATGTTCATCTGAGAATTCAGCTACTATAAACAAGATCTATAAGCATAAGGAAATTTGCACGGTCATTCATGTCAATAGATGCTCTGTTTGGTTGGCCACATGTTAAAGGCAAACACAAACCTGGGACACAGCTCTATGTAGGTCATGGTTATTTGGTTTAACATAACTATCTCTGCAACATTAAATGGTGCTTCTGCTGTTGGAAATCCGGGGTACATCTGGCAAAAATCATTCTATAGTATATTACTTAACTTGTGTTTTCACAAGAAGACTGCATGATATATTCTCGCTGCTGTATATGAAAAATAGAAATATCAATTTTCTTACAATTATAACAGATGATTCTAGTTTCTAAAGTACAAATATTATTTTGGCTGATGATTATCTTTAAGTTGCTGAAAATTTTAAAGTAGCTGGAACAAGTTTGAGACATCATTCTTTTGTGGACAATTCATGACATTTCAAATGATTTGACATAGAGCACCAGTCAATGTATTCTTAAAATGTCAGTGTATTCGGCAAGCAATGAGCATTGTTTTTTGTAAACAATGTTTATTTCATACACATATTGCCAAAATAATTACTTATTGTTGCAATTATTAATTATCAATGATCGCATTTTTCTAATGATAAAATTTGATTCCCTGCCCGAGTCGTCAAATACAATAACCTTACACCTTCTAATATAATAACAGAATTTCACTATTGTCTATTTATTTCTATTATCAGGAATAGGTACCCATATGTATCCCTGCCACCATACATGTATTAGTAATCATTTATATACGCTTACTTTTTCAGCTTTGAAGAAAAGAAACTGGATAAACCATGGCTTGTTATGGTATGTCAATATTTTGTTGTTTTGAAAGGAATGTTAACCATTACATAATCATCAGAATTTATACACCTGGATGCCTTAGAATCTTTCGGTTCCAATTGGGGCTACAGAATTTACAACCATATGGTAGTTAAATGATCAACACATGACCGACATGAGACACTGACCTCAAAATCGCCACCTCTGAAGCCTCCAAAAGTTCTGTAACCTCAAACACCCCATGGTCCAGAAACGAGCATTTTCACAACACTTGTCATTTATAACAAAAGAAAATAAATTGAGAAGAATAAACAAGAATTTATCTAATTGTAAATGAAGCTATATTGTAATGAAATCATATGTATTTAATAGCACTTTGCTTAACTTCTAACCAACCTTCACTGGTAAATGTAGATAATGTCGATGGTTTTCATGACAAATGCCATTGACAAAAAAAGCAAGCATGTTTTAAATTTACCAAAATGATATTTTATGTTTTTAGTTTTATGCGCCATGGTGTGGTCACTGCAAGAAGCTGGAACCTACATTTGCTCAGGTAATATTACGCTCAAGCTTGCATTCTTCATTAAATTATGTAGAGCAACAATTGCTAAAACCGGCCATACACATAAACCGTGAATTTTATGTATGACGTCAAATTTAAGTATGACATGAAATTTAGTGACATCTATAATGGGGAGTTCACGTCATACGTATAATTCACGGATTGTGTGTATGGCCGAACAGTGCAATTGGTGATCTACTGTAATAGTACCGTATCTCTTCTAAGCCTCCGTAGTTTTCTATATATGGTCACATGACAACAATAAACTGGAAGTTGTACATGTACAAAATGATGTTGTCTGTTCTTCTTTACTAAAAACAAATGCCCAATAAACAAATTTGTTTTTAAAATTCTCAATGCTAAACTATCTTCTAAAAGGTCCATAAGAAATTGAAAGAGATCGAGCCCAGGGTTCGTGTAGCAAAGTTGGATGCAACAAGATACCAGTCTGTGGCCTCCGCCTACAATGTGCGAGGCTATCCCACCGTCAAATTGTAAGTTCTTTTGACTACAGTTTATTGTTCTTATTCTTATATTTCTTTTTCTAGTGCTAGAATTTGTCAAAATAAAATCAAAATACATATATCAAAAATTTTGTCTAAACTGAGAATTTATTAACGTTTTCAAACACTCAGGTTCCTTTTCAAATAACTTCTAAAATAGATTTTAATAAACAATATTAATATGAGACCAAGTGCTATTCACCAAATAAGGATACTTTTTTAAGTTTAACTACAGTAAAACCTCCGATAGAGACCACCTCTCTATTGAGACCACTTCTATTATAATACCATTTTTCAGTCGCAAAACTTCATAAAGCTCCCAATATGAACCTCCGTATGGAGACCACCTCTCTATTGTGACCACCTAACACTGTGTAAAGTGTAAAGTAAAATTGTAAAGTATTGGCCCTTTACAACTGGTCCCAAAGATGGTCCTAATAGAGAGGTTCTACTCTAATGGGGAAAATATACGCCTTCAGGTGCAACTTACAAGTCTATGAGCTTATTACATTGTACATTGTAGTGGGGTTCTTTTTTGTGTTTTTTCTATACATAGTTTATTATTCTGGGTCTTTCACAATGTTGTTTTAATAGTTTCTGGATTTGTGATTATTTAATGGACTAGTTTTGTGCATTTCTTACATGATGTTTGTTAAAGAAAACTATTAAAATTATTTTACAATGATAACCCAGTAAGACTACGGGGACATCACCTTGTTCTGTTGATAAAAATGCCACAGTAAACTGGGGTGCAATAAACTTGCTTTCACTTTTTTCATTCAATAATCATCTAAGACAAATAATTTTACGATCCATGAAACAATTTGAAAAGCAATATCTTATCATCATATTTACAAGCACTATTATTGGAATATTCAAAAGTATGAATAGCATTGATATCATGATTATCTATGAAATGATGGTCTACAAAAGTTTTCTGATAATTCTTGATAATCGATTGTTAGCTATAATTATGTTGTTGGGTACACCATAGTGTTAGCAAAGATATTTTATTTGAGTAGTGGCCAATAGAAACCTGGTAGCAAGTTGTGAGTATATAATGTGTGATGATTACTTTCTCATCTTTTGATAGAATATTGAAATTAATATAACTGAAAAAAATATAGCATTTGGAATCAATAATCGTGATGAAATGGTGAAAATACTTTATTATCAGTAATAATCAGTTTCTATCAACATTATCAAAATATTTACGGTCACCAGTAAACAGATTAATTCCATCAACAACGAAAACAGGACACAGACCATTCTTTAATTTCTTGTACAATTTCACCAAAGACCCATTGGACACTTTGAAGCCGTGTGGGGGCCCTTCCAAAAAAACTCACTTTTTAGGCTATTTAGGGTTATATTTTGGATATTTTAAAGTAGTTGTTAGTTGTAAAACATTCTCATTGTTGCCGTTTGAATGTGGTTTCAGTATTGAAGAATCAAACTCATATACTTACAATGGAGATAGAAGTACAGAAGGAATCATCGAGTTTACTCGTCGGGCGCATGGGTAAGATTTTTAGAAAATTCAAATGTTCATGCAATTAAGTGTTGAAATTTGTTATAATGGTTGATTTTAACATTTTCCCTTTATAGTTTATAAATTGCTGTTTAGATATAAATTGTATGTTCATCTATTGACAACTTAGAAAAATAGGGGGAAAAGTTTAAGCCCATGATTATTACCTTTTAAAAACCAAAAATACCAAAAGGCCCTACTGGGATTCGAACCCAGGATCTCCTGTTTACTAGACAGGCGCTTTAACCAACTAAGCCATAGAGCCACACGTTTGATAGATGCATTGATAACATATTCTTTTCTATCAGCGTCTTGTGAAAGATCGATATAACAGCCTTTATCAGTATTGAAGTAACTTGCCTTTAAAGATATCCAATACACCATGAATTGTTCGATGCCTAAAAGGTTAAAATGCTTCAGAGATTCTATAAATAGCTGATAGTGGTCATATTTCAGTTAGTGATTTGTCTTTTGTTTAAATTCTTTTCTTTGTATCTACTTTTCTTTGATTTTACAGCACCGGTCAAGTTTATCTTTTAGCTTTAAACTATAAGTTTAATCTCTCCTTTTTTTTCAGACCATCTGTGAGACCTATAAGCAATACTGGGAAGTTTAATGACTTCAGAAGTGACCATTCTGATCAAGTGTTCTTTTTCTACATGGGCATTCCAGATCAGTTTAATGCATTATATGTACGTCCTGCTAAATTGTCCAAAAGGACTGTAATATTAAAATAAACAAATTAAAACCTTTCTCCAATCTCTACTTTATAATAAGTGTTATTTTTAGTAGATGATATTATGTAATGGATTAAAAATTATGAAGTTCTTATTCACTTATTCATAGCATCATTTCATGTTGGTAATTCATAGCATCAATAATCTTAAAATATATGATTTTTAGTAGTACAAAGTTTATGAATTTGATAAAGAGCCGATTCTAAATTTGCTTTGTAATATCAAAAAGATACATTTATTTCATTTCAGAAAAAGTATGAAAGCCTTGCCGACAAGTATGCCACATTATCTTACTTCTGTGTTGGAGAAAGAAGGGTTTTACCAGCGGTAAAGAACATGCTCATTCCATATGTTTTTAAGTGTTCTATTTGTCTAAACCTTTTATAGTATATTTTACTTCAAAACAGCATTGAAAATCCCACTGTTGTCACATTAATGAAATAAAAATGATTCACTTTGCATCTTCAGATCATGTCATCAAACTATTTTCTTTGTGTCTCAAATATTACCAATATTTTTAACAAATTACATTGTTCCTTGAAACATCATCATTGACTGTAAAATGTACAGACCACATTGCTGCTAGGTTTGCATTATGTACAGACACTGTCGGTTGTGTGATGTTTATAATTACCATGAATATACCATTACATGTATGTGCTTTTATTTCAGGCAGTTACACCAAAACATGATCCAGCTATCTTGGTCTTCAAAGACTCAAAATATTATGAATTTCAAGGTAACCTAGTATTTTGTTATGAAAGATAATGGCCTTTGTTTACTTGATATATTAGATGTAGTATAGTATGTTCAATGTATTCTTTCTTTTTTTTTTAAATTTCAGCTGATGAACACAGTGACGCTGTAGCAACAAACTCAGCTTTGGAGGACTTCGTGAACGGTGAACGATTTCCTGCATTTCCTAAAGTGCTGGGCGGAAATCTAAATGAATTTTCAGAGCTCAAGAAAAAGGTTGTGATCATCGTTGTTGAGGAGAAAGAAAAAAGCAAACAGGAAGTCAATCAGAGGTGAGTAGTATATAAATAGCTTACAAGACAGTAGAAAATTTAGTAGAAAAGTATCATTCATTGGACTAAGAATAAGAGATAAAAGTATTATAAAACATTTTAGAACCTTATCTATTGTGTCGAGTCTATGCAATTTTCTGTCAATCATATGCACCTGTAATTTTCGTGAAGTATGTCAAAGATTTTATGGTTGAATTGAATGTTTGTTAATTTTCTCCACGTACCGGTAGTGATATTTTGTATCTATGAAAGTAAAATAGTCATGAAACACATTTTTGTATAATAATTTCATTTAGCACACGTATAACAACATTCTTCTTATAGCTAAGAACTTTTTTAATCCTAATATGCCTAACACATGCCATTCATTACTCAAATATATTTTCTATAAACATTGATGCACTATATATTTATAATACTGATATTACTGTGAGTTAAAAATGTCTCACCATGATCATAATTCGAGGATCGTTATCACATCAAAATTACAGATATGAAAATGGTACTGTATTATTCTGCACTATATTATTATGAATACTTAGAAGCTACACATCAAAATTAGTGTGTAATATGTAATATCTCGCTGTATATTTTTGTTTTAAAATAATTGTCTGTGACTAAGTGTTGAAGTGTGCATTGCACCACTAGTAATCGTCTTTTGGTCGTATCTTCATCTCAGACCTCTGTAACTGCTCGGGCTTCCATTCATTCCAAGAGATGCCGCGGTATTTTATCTTTGAAGTAGAAATAATAGTATCAATCAAGTCAGAAATAAATAATTAGTTAAAATATCACTACTTTCTTTTCTATTGACTCCAGAAGATTAATGTTATTCGCGGAATGCATAGATGAGCACTAATGGCAGAATATTACATCTTATGATTCTTTAAAAAAAATTCAAACTGTGGTCGTTTGAATAGATATGCAATGTTCAAATAATCTATTCACCTTGGTTGTGTTGTAATACCGTCCATTCAATATCACGAACCAGCAATTATTATACCACCATCCAGCACCCCATTCCTAAACAGAAATATGACAGAAAGAAATGAAATGCTGTGAAACATTTTAGCCTGTGTAATCATGAAAACTTTAACACTTATAAAGTTAACATTACATTGCCATTGTATGTCCCTTTCCCAGGGTGTATTTACTAGTGCAACATCGGTACCTCCCACACTCATCAACTTGTTTGATTTAAACTTTTCATCTGTGCATTGCAGCCAGCATTTCATAAATAAGTTAGAAACTTCAGTGTTATAAGGCCCTATTACACTCGATTTTTACCTGTTTTATATTTTACTTTTACTTTTAAGCTGAGCATTTAAAAAAGGGCTGTATTACTTATACTTCCAAATATTCTTGGAAGGTCAGTCATACAAGCACATCTAGAGAGCTTTTGTTATGCAATAAATAGTATAAAAATATTCACAGCAGAACTATCTATTGTGTAGTTTGCTGCTATCTTGTTCCCTGTATTGGTTTTTGTATGCTTACCTTGGCACAATGGTAGTCGTCCCATGCATCATTGTCTTCATCGGGTGTGGAGAAATAGATGCCATTGTGGTGAGAGAAGCCGTCACCTGCTGTACCTGTGTAGTTATGAACGTGCAGACGGAATTTGTCGCGCTCTCCATCAACCTGTGTACAGGAGAGTAGGATTAAGGAAGGGTCGAATGAGGGTATGAGTTGCTCGTCTGTGAAAAGTAAAAAATCCAGTTTTTAGATATCAAACAAACTGCATTGCTTCAGCCGGAGTATCTTTTGGGGTTCATGCATAGATATCATAGATAACTACATTGGTTGTAAATCCTGGTTTCTTGCTGGTTTGGTACGAAACAAGTATAGCGTCACATAATGAAGAACCAATTTTTTTTTCATGCTTTTATTACCCCATGATTGGTATAATTAAATTTATGAGATTATACCTTGAAGGTGCTGTATTCTGCAAACACTCTGCTTCCGTAGAAGTCCCATAGATCTACTCTCAGTGTGTATTCTGCTTGGTTTGTCAGTAGAAACAAATTGTCGTTGCCAATCCAAAACTCTCGTGAAATATCACCGAATCCCATGCGGTATTCATACCTGTAAAACATTCATGAATATTGTTGTGAAGGACAAACAATGCAAAAGTAATAACATGCATCATCAGGGCATTTATAGGGGGCTACCATTTATTATAACCCATGGAGTATGGGGAAAAAATCAAACCATTACTCTGTGATTTTCAAGCCTCCCGCCCCCACCCCGCCTAAATTTGTTTGATAAAAATAAAAATTCAACCCCCTCCCCCCGCTCAGCTGAAGATAAGTACAAATTTTGCTGGTCAAACCTATAAGTGCAGCCAAACTTTCATCCCCCTTCCCATATTCAAGCTGAGTTTTCACAAATATTGTGAAGAATCATTATAAAATAAATGAAAATGAAAGCCTACAAACAAATGCAGACCAGTCAAAAAAAAGAAAAAAGATGGAGATGAGTAGATACTGACCAATTCCTGTTGAATGACGTCCGTCCGTTGCTTCTGCGCTGCAGTACCAACCAGCCACCAGGTGGCGTGTCCATGTCGCAGTACACCGGGATGGGGCACGGCGAGTAGATCGGCGTCACATAGTACACCCCGCTGCGTCGGTGACCTTTCTTCAGTACATCCTGACAGTCTGAAAAGAGAGATTCAGTGATTGTGCATCCCAGTTCTGTGGCAATAGTATGTTAAGAACCAAGTGATGTACCCCTGGTTTTACTGGATGTGATTGTGGTAATTGAACTGTAAATCCAAAACAAATCAGCACCAGTGGTTTGACAACTTTTACTTGCTTTGTAGCTGGAGGCTCAGAGTCTGCAGGTTACACGGTTGTCAGTGAAAATGTAAAGTGTAAATGAGTGCATTTCTGGTTGTGTGTTTTTAACATTACACAGTTTTCTTCAGGTTTTATATAGAAAAGTCTCTCTGACGATTTTTAGAAGAGTAAAAAAGCAACAGATGCAAGATGATTTTATATTTCAACAATAGCTTGTACTGTGCATGTTGAACTCTGATTGGTTGAATTTAATTTAATTCATGAGCAACTCAAGACAATAACCATTTTTTCATGTTATTTTACGTGATAAGTTATTCTGATTGCTCTAGATTTTGTATAACTCAAATTTTTGGTTACTCCATTCAAGTTCGAGTAAAACAATTCAACTGTAAAAGGAATAGATGTAACTAACTACATTAATCATAGAACATGTAAATGGGGTTGAAATTTTGAAGAAGAGAATATTTTGTGGAAAAAAAATCAAATGATTTATGAACACACATATTTGGCCAAGAAATGGTGTATTGAACTATAATGTGAGCAATAAAATCTGAAGAAAATCAAGTCATTAAAGGTGCAGTTTAATGTTTGAAATGAGACCTTCATCCATCACAGTTTTTACTATCACATCTAGTACATCAGTCCTTGTCAGGCCAAAACTCTTAACATCAGCCTGTCATGTTCGTCATTTCTATTTAGTGAATAACATTTGGAGAATTTTATAAAAATGGATCACATTTAATTTGAAAGGAGACAGCTACAGAATACATGCTCTTCCAAATTTATGGCTTCTTTTATCTTGTAATCTAATTTTGGTATGTGTGTAAGGACCAGAAGAAATAAAATGCCAAACTATTCGTAGCATCCATCCAGTAGACTTGTTTCACTCTGAGTATCAGATGTCAAATTGACATCTGAAATGTTTCACCAGAGATTGGATTATCATATTTTTTTAATTTATGTGACCTAATTCTTAATTTAACCTTTATATCTTGATTTTTTATACATTCAAACCAGCATATAGATGCATATACTTCTATTTGTGTTTTATATTAAGCATAGAAAAGTGCAAACTGACATTTTGTAAATCTTTAGCAACGCTTGGATTGATTACTTGATCTTATTCACATCCTGAGATTAACAGCCTGTGATTGGTCAGAATTTTTAATGTGAATAGTTATGCGTCAGAAGTCTCTTCAGGACATCTGATACTCAGAGTGATTTGTTAAGAGTAAGTCGACAATTCAAATCATCTTTTCATTTTGTGATGATTATCATGGACCCCAGCATCATGGAAGGTGTGTGTGGTATGCTTACTACTATGATTTACAAACATTATACTATACACATTACTACTATTACGTCATTTTTAATTTGTTAGAAAAATTATGTCATTTAGAACAATCTACTAGCTAGTATTTGACATGATGTCCCACTACTAGGTGAATTGTGGGTAATTTATACACTCATCACTTTTATTTTGCTCATTAAAAGTGACATGGTTTAGGATAATAAATGCTCTACTATTGTAAAAAGACAAAAACTCGTGGAAAGCTATGTTGTCAATCTTATTACATAACTTTGAAATTGTAATTCTGAAAAAGCCTCAGTTTAAAAACTTTGATTGCTGGCTCTCACCGACAGGAGGGAGTCTGAACAAGATAGGGAAAATAGATGGGGACTTATCAGTGGCGTTCATCAGTGCCTCAATCAACTTTGTGATTTGGTTGTTAAAGTGCAAATTTGGCACATGAGCTTGGTATTATAAAAAAAGGTTACTGTTGAATTTTCCTTTGTATGTTGTTTTTAAACAAAACCAACAACTGTTTCTGTTTGAAAAAAGAAGAAGTACGACATATTGAGACATTGTGAATCATGAGCATCTGATGAAAGATGACAGACTATTCTATGCTGGATCTGAGTGGCCTGCTTCTGTTACTTTGTTCCCTTGTCTNAGCGAAACAAATAGCTTCGTACTTTGAATTCGTTTGCCAATTTGTTAAGTGCATCAGCATGTTAATTTTGAGAATTTTAATCTAATTACAATTGCACCATTGTGTAAATT
Source organism: Streblospio benedicti (assembly GCA_019095985.1). Classification (NCBI taxonomy): domain Eukaryota; kingdom Metazoa; phylum Annelida; class Polychaeta; order Spionida; family Spionidae; genus Streblospio; species Streblospio benedicti. Next base: position 1,134,531 of record CM032661.1, on the reverse strand, counting down.
CTTATTATAAAGTGAATACACACACTCTATTGTTAATAATTAAATGTCTTATAGTTTGGTAATCCAATCAGTTGTTTGATAATATAGCAAAATGATGTCGAAAGAATGAAATTTGGTGACAATATAATTTGTTTACTTTTTGATGAAATCGACCGATGTCTAGTGTTCCTTTCCCTTTGAGAGTTGAACTTGTTTTATTGAAGTGACACTGAGCAACAGTGAGTCACCAATTCCATTTCCTAAGACGCATATTATTAGATTGGATATCGACATTGAAACAAAAGAACATGTTTACCTCTTTCCACTATTCACATATCAACCTCTGAATGTGGCACATATTCAAAATATTTTAGACGAGAAGAATAGAATATTTTGTTATATATTTTTACTCATGAAACTTTAACTTCAGTGTAGCAAATGAAGTTTCACCTGAAATAATTTGTTATGGTAAAAATTCATGCCTCTCACAGTTGCTAATCTTTCAACAAAGAATTTTCATGTATCATTGTTAAGTGAAACTGAAAAATTAATGAGTAATGATATATTATCTTTTTATGAAAACATAATGTGTGTGTTTTAACAGTGAGAGTAGAAACTTACACGTGAAAAGAAAAATGACATACTAGATAGAGGTAATATTCCAGATAATCAAATGAGATCTTTCAATAATATGTTAGAATATCGGAATTAATTGACTTGGGTGTAAGTATTGACATTAGAGGATTCTTTCAGGGTTTGAGTCTCGGCAGAGGCTATGTGGCCCAATAGACTTTGAAAAAGAAACCTGTAATGTCAAGATGTTAGAAGTGACCTGATATCAATGAAAGATAATTTGAGATATATACAGTAGTCATTCTAATAAGTGCACAGTGCGCTTACAAAAACAAATTTCAGCAAAAAAAAAAAAAATAATAAGCGCACCCCAACAATTTTTCGCGTTTCATGCATTTTTCTCATTTTGACCCCACAGAATATGATAACACAACGCGCCTGGATAGTAATGTGGTTATCCGAATACGGAATAATACGGGCGTGTTATAGTCTTACAATATGGTGCCAGTAAAAAGAGCAAGATTTGTATGATATTTAATCTGCATTAACAGGGGTGTGCGCTTTTTGGGGTGTGTGCGCTAATAAGATAGAATATGGTAGTGTCAAGAACATGATGTCATTCTGTTGCAAATGGTTGTACCTCTGAAGTGTGTGCTATTTGGCGGGATGGAACAGCCAGTGTTGAGGTGTGACGTTGCCTGCACCATGATGTACTTGTCAACTTGCTTCTCTTCCTCTGCTGTTTTGTGTTTTCCTGTTGCTAGGTAGTTGTTTACCTCGGCAACATCAAGCATGACTTCGGCAACTTTGTTGTCGAGGCTTCGGTAGTTACCAGAGTATTTGTCCATTGTTACCTGTCATGAGGAAACAAAATATGCGAGTCATGATGATAACATGAAAATATGCAAATGTTTCCTCAGTGTGTCTTGAATCATGCTTTAGATTTTCAATAATATACATGAGTAAACATATTTGCTCTCTTAGATTTGGGTGGCTGTGGGAAAATACCCCAGTACATCATAACTTTGAATGATTCATTTATCGATGTAATTCTTGCTGAAGTGGAATTTCTTTCGTTCTGAATGAACCGTCAACCAGGATGGTTGATTTCTAAAATTAAAATAAAGTCTTGCATTGTGCTTAACCACGCATAAACTTAGGACCCATGTTGCAATGGGCAACCAATTGGCATTATGTTTGCTGGACCTCCACTATCAGGCCCAAACTCACGATCTTTTAGTTGCTACTCCAATTCCCTTTTGTATCAACTTGTCCATCGTCGGTTGCCACGGGTTGATCGCTCACACTGCCTTTACAAGTCCTTGTTCATACCAACCCATGCATAGGCGAAGTTTAGCATAGCTTTTACTGGGAAAATAATTTTGGGGTTAGACTTACGTCAAAAACAAAATCAATACTCGATTTTTCTTACTTATCTAGTGAGATGGTACGTTTGGTGTTTGAATTGCCTGCTGCATATTTCGGCAGTGGGCCTTCTGATTGGTTGGATATTGAGGTCAACTTCCCCCCAAACTAAACCGGTTGTATCACAGCTATATACGTAAGATATGACGATGCAACGTGTCCACCGACCTGCATCCGGCGCACGTCATCATGGAGATGCGTGAGGTTGCGCGCGAGCGTGAGTTCGAGGCGGCGCTCAGTGCGCTGCAGCACCTGCTCCTGCACCAGCAGCGTGTTCTTCAGCTCCCGGTTCTCAGCCACCTCCTGGTACAGCTTCGTCTCCAGCTGGCTCACCCTGCAAAATGTAAATGTAAATGTGGTTGTTTATAGTCGCAATTCACTGTTATCGTGCTCTAGCGACTTTACATATTTACACCAGGTTATTGGCATCCTTGTCACACTATATCCTTCTCAACTCCCCGGGAAGCATACGGCACATCGCTACCGTAGAGCAGACGTGCTAATCACTCACATTAGCGTTCACTCGCCTGACCTGTACCTATTTAACGTGTAGGTATCAAGGAGCAGTGTGCAACCTGTTCAAGGTAGGTTTGCTCAACACCCACCATCAGACCCGACCATCAGGCCTGTAGTGTGGTGTATTGATAATGCTGGCTCACCCTGCAGTGTGGTGTAGAGTAGAACCTCTATTAGGACCACCGTTGGGACCATGTTAGGTGGTCTCAATAGACAGGTGGTCTCTATTCAGAGGATCATTTTGTTAGCGTTATGATGGTTTGGGACTGTGTATGTGGTGTATTGATAATGCTGGCTCACCCTGCAGTGTGGGGTGTATTGATAATGCTGGTTTGCACAAGACACCTTCTGCTTCTTGTACAGTAGAGCCTTGCTATTAAGACCACCTTTAGGCAAATGTTAGGCGGTCTCAATAGAGAGGTGGTCTCTATACAGAGGTTCTTTTTGGTAGCTTTTATGAAGGGTTGGGACCCATTGAAAAGTGATCTTATTATAGAGGTGGTCTCAATAGAGAGGTGGTCTTAATTGGAGGTTGTACTGTATTGATTATGTTGGTTTGCACAAGACACCTTCTGCTACTTGTACAAGCAAAGGAGTAGGGATCCATGGTCATATGACGGCCCATGATGAAGTGGGTGTCACCTCAACTGTGCTCTGATATGTTGGCATCAAAAACACGACAGCTCGAAATCGCATTTGCAAAAGCGGTGGAGGGATAAAAAGGGGTAACAAAGTATCACCTCACAAACAACTGCATTAGTAGGAGGGCCACCTTGAGGGATTACCAATTAACTAATTTAGTAATCAGAGTATGGCCTCTCCAATGACATCACATTAACATCATCTGCATGCAATATATGATCCCATTCCATGCACTTGCTTGTTAACATACTTTTTACTTTTCATAACAAGGCCTTTTACCACATAATTGTTTGAATGTGTAATATATATAGCAATTGACATGAAACATATAAGGTTTACATCGTTATATTGTAATCAATTGACTTGATGATAGAGGATTCTTTGTTCAAGTCTGTAGGACTACATCACATAGCTTCTACTGGGACTCGAACTCTGGAGCACTACCATTGTGGCACCTAGTAACCTAGCACTTTAATAGTCAGCATGTCAACATGTGTGTTATACACTTCAGCAAACACTGCTGCGTGTACCATTAGACATGATCATTAGCACTCTTAGTTAAATGACAGATCTTTTATGTCTGCCGAGGATGGCCAAGTGGTCTAATGCTCTAATGCACCTGCCTTCAGTGCTAGGTGCCTCAGTCATATTCATAATGATCCAGGGTTCGAGTCCCGGTAGAGGCTATGTGATAGCCCTGATATGCTATAGGCTTGGAGAGAGAATCCTCTAATATCAATTCGGGTTTTTTTCTGTAAGCAATGCACCTGTACAGACCTTGGGTTCAACACAGGAAACATTAAGAAATAATGGGTAGCTAACTTTCTGTTGACTTGTACATTTCAACTAATACCAAAATGATGCAGGGCCTTAAGTGATTTATAGAATATTAGTATCTTTTTTCAACGTTGTCTTAAATGAATTGCTCTTTATGTTCAAGGTTCAATTCATTCCCTTTAGAACATTTTGCTATCGAATTATCCTATTTCAAATATTTTCTTTTTTGGTCATTTCAACTTTAGACAATGATTTAAAACTGAATATGTACTGGAATAGCTATAAATCGATGTTTTGTTTTTGTGGGAGAACTATTTCATATAAATGAAATTTTGTTGGTGGTGCTTATCATCTTTCAAAATGTGGTGCAGGGCTTCTGTTCATGACATATTTGATCAGCAAGGTTGAAAATAGCTGAAAACCTTACCTGAAAATGATTTTTTTTTTTCAAGAAGGAATAAATTCACAATTTGAAAGTTGTCTGAACAAAGAATCCAATAGACTAGATTTAATTGCTAAGAAAAAGCTAGAATAGTGCCGCGTAAGTGGAAGAATAAACTAAATTACCTGTTAATAAGATCTTCCATGGTGCGCAAATATGCTTTATGCATAATGCGAGTTTGTGGCTGTAGTTTTCCTTCATCGCCCTGTATTTGTGCCGACTTGTGCCGATGTCTGTGTCGATGTCGCGTTGTTTTGGAAATGTCTTTACTTTTATCATAATCCTCATTACTCTCTGCAGACTGCAGAGAAGGACAGTTTACTGCCGAGTCAACTTCATGAATCACAAAATTATATGTACATTTTTGACTAGAAATACTTTTCTCCAAAGCTAAGTTTTCCATATAATTGCTGCCGGTTGCAAGCTGAAATGAATGCATTATTATGATGAGTTGTGATGAGCGCATCAGAATGCGCTGAGTCTGTTGCGTTAAAAGCATGAGTTGGAGAACACCAGAACCCAGTAAATGCCACAATATCCTTGTACTGGCCATTGTTAATTGACCAACATCAGTTAACATCCATGCAAAATTGAAACACTGTCCATGTGTTCATCGCTTCATCATTGTCCGTTTAACACATCTAGTTTATCTTTGACTGCTGTGTCCAACTTTATATATATGTCAGTTCGCAAACACAGCAAAACATCTGTAGACTTTTGCAAGCTTGTTTTTAGCATTCTTTTGAAGAAAATCTTAACAAGTGTCCTTCTCAATGCATAAATTCATCTGTAAGATGATGCTTTATCAGATACATTTGTATCAAATAAAGTGACATAATAAAACTTTCCGAAAGACATCCACTTTAACTTGCTATAGATCTTGAATGATGTTAGATGGCCTAGATGAAAGTTCAATAAGGATGTTACCAATATCTTTGTCCTGTACCAAAAATAATCTAATATTTTCCAGCATATGTTTAGACATAATGTTTCAAAAATGTTTTTACATTTTGCCTTTTATTGAAAAGGTGTGGAAAATGTTTAACTAATAACATTACATGTATTTTTCATTGTGATATATGAAATTTATTTATTTATATTTTGATTATAATGAATGTAGAAAAAGATAATACCTTTAATACACATACATTATGGTTATACAGGGTAGTTGATGTTTTGATATATTTTCTCCTCTATAAAGTTATTTTACATATATTTCTCATGTTAGATGTTGTTACTTTTTATTCTCAAATTGCGCACATCAGCCACTCCACCCTATCACCAAATATGTGCTTCTGACAATGTGTTAAAATATATTGTAAATGATACGATATAGTCTGGATCATGTGACCTTGTCGATTATATCCAGGGTTCACTACAAAACCTTCTATTAATGACATTTAAGTTCTAGAACTCATGTAAAAATGTTGTATTTGAGTTGGATGATAGTCTTGTGTAATTAAGATTACGTGTACAAGATTTACTTGAAATAATCTGCGCAGTAGCTTTTCATTGTTTTGGTTTTCAAACATAAAATTACTCTTGTAACATTAACTTTCAAAGTACGAAAAAAAGGAAAAAGTAGAAAGGAGTATTTACATTCCTTAGGCATTTTGAAATATATAGAGATCACAGCATTGGTGAACTTGGTAGGAGAGTGTAAATGAAAGTATTTTCATAGAGACTAAAGAGTGTCTTTGGGCTCAGCAAATGTGTCCTGAGTAACAAGGAAAAAAATTAAAGTTTTCATGCTTCCCCCCACGATGAAGATTATCGCAAAGATAATTGTACATTGTAAAAAGATATTGTATTGTCTTCACGAGCTGAAGTTAAAGCAAATGAGAAGTGAAATGTAGAGCAGTCACTGCCTTGATACATTGTAATCATCTATCTACCATTTTGATAAGTGAATTTGAAGGAAAATAAATTATCTGCTATAATTGCCACATGCTTTGCTGTGATAGGCAAGAACAAAATGTTGTTTTTTTTTCCATGAAGGAGCAGAATCATCGTCATCTATTTTGGGCTTATAAAATTTATAAGTTGAAAAATAATGTTGGTATTGAAACAATGCATAAACAAATAATGCGCAATGTGAAAGAGATCTCCATAAACTGATGATGTACATGTAGAAGAGATGGAGATGATTCTATTTAGGCCATTTAAAATCAGTATGAGAACTTAAGTGCGAATGATAAACATATATCAAGGGTCTCCGCCGAAGCCTCAGCCGGAACATGCTATCTGATTTTTACAACAATTCAATCAGTGTTTGTGACAAGATGGTACACTGAAGGGTGAGGTACAATAGTCTTGAACATGTATGCACATTCACTTTGTTTGCACAGTGTTAAGCATTTTTATGTTTTATAGGATTCCATTATCATTGGTCATTGCAGAGAATCAGTTTAAAAGTAGAATTCTACTAATTTGATCGTCATCTACTTGATAACATTGTTATAAGTCAGTTCAATAGCCACTTTGTGGTTCCTTATCATTACAAAAACCTGTTTCAGACACCTGGGAAACTGGCGAGCCGGTCAGATTGTAAATTTTCACACATTAATGCCACTTATAATTTTTTAATTTGTCAATATACCAGTGCAAAAATAAAAACTGTTACCCCACCCTGGGTACTTGTGACAACAGTTTTAACTAATCTATCATGATAAGATTCGGATTCGTTTCCTAATATGGATGTTTGTTACATAATGAAAAGTATGCTGAAATACTATCCTCATATATCAGGACTCTAAGTCATTATCATTATGATACTTAATGCTCGTAAACCAATTTTGTAAAATATAACCAATAAATAAGCAAAGTCACCACCACTTGTATTACATGTATATAACACTAATTTTGTGATAAATCCTTAAAAAACTTACTATATTGTCTTAGTATTTTCGGACATTTTCAATGTCCATCGTCTGAGACTTTTCTGTCACCAGGTGAAAATGTCCGAAAATATTAAGACAATATAGTAAGTTTTTTAAGGATTTATCACAAAATTAGTGTTACTTGTTGATAGAAAAAAGAAATCCAATGAATCTCTTTACAAAAAATACATGTATATATAATAGATTTTAGCTAAACATGTTTGTATGATCGTACCTTGTGTAAAAAGGAAGTAACTACATCAATTTCAAATAATGTATATTCAGTTCATCCTGGGGTCGATTATTCATGATCAAAAGAATAAAGTTTTCCCGCTGAGCAAAATTTCAGGTTCCTATAGATATCTAAGCATGTTCTTTTTACATCAATTTCATCATCCACTTAGAGAACTTTCATTGAATGGAATATACATTAAGATATTGTGTGTGATCTTCCGTCTTTCTTAAATTCCAGTCTGCATGTGCAGAGTGGTATGCTGTCAATCTGCCATTTTTTCCATGCATTCCAGTCCGACAGCATTTGCCTCTAGTATAACATATTTCAGCAGTTTGCCCACTCTTATTGACACTCATCAGCTCATTCTTGTATTGTTTTAGCAGATTTTTAGTTGTTTCAGGGCATGATAAAACTTGGAAATATGTTAGGTAATGCAAAATGAATACAAAGCACCACAATTAGCATCTGGTTTGCATATATTGCACTTCACCATTTTCACTTTGGGTTCATCCATCTGTAATGTTGCCAAGATATATTATCTGTTTACTATTCTTACACCATGGTTCATGCATTTTTTTGCTGTTTTACATATTTTTCAAATGCCCTTTTTATATCCTTGTCTTCTATAGCCAAAAAATAAACCGGCTAAACAAGTATGGAAAAAATGTCAAGTTGACATTCAATCACTATCTATTTAATGAAATGTTCCTGTACACCATACTGTGCATACCGTTGGTATCAACACGAAATTGATGTTGATGAACATAGTAAAAGTGCTTGAAAATATGTTTAAAAAAAAAAGAAAAGTCACAAGTGTTTAAAAAAAAATTGTTTTTTGCATTTCCAGATTCAAGGACATGGGAGAGCTGCTGGCAACTCGCCACAGGTACAAGTACCACAGGTAAGTGTGGTGACAAGAAGCATGTAGCTGTCTCAAGTGCTAATCTAATAATGTATAAATGTAAATGTATGAGATTTATACTCTTCTATTCACACCCCAGTCTGTGCCATTTATCAAAGCCACAGTCAAAATCCATGACGTACTGGTGACAGCAGCAAATCAGAGCAGCTCATTTGCATACATGTACCTGTACCTTAAAACAAACTTATGTCCATGTATTCAATCTATTCCATCCCATCCATCATAACTGGAGAATCCCCAGATCAATAGCTGATTATGTTAAACGATGTCTATTCCTTTAAATGGTTAGGTTTAGTACAGAACAAGCTGATGCAATGACCTCACCTTTTGTTAGGTGACTATTCATAGACTCAGTTGGCTTTACATCTACACCAGGTTATTGGCATCCTTGTCACACTTCATATTTCTTGACTTCCAGGGGAGCATACACCACATTGCAACCTTAGCGCAAACTTGCCCTAGATCATGTTCTTAAGTTCTAGACAAGCGCTCAAAAGACATTGAGTTTAAAATCCATTTGGAGTGTGTAAAGTAATAACTAGATGAATTGCTAATCAAAATCACATTACTCGAGCATCTGTATGTTCAGCATGTAGAAAAACAATTTTCTCATGCGTTGAAAGATTTGTCATTAGAATAAGCATTTTTTTCCAGTGACTTCCAATTCATCTGGATGGGTGACAAGGACACCATTGACAGTGTCACCATGATGGACGTGAAGACTCCGTTTGTGATTGTGCTTGACCCCGTCTCACAGTACTACTACCTGCCTATAGGTGAGTACTTCTTTAAGAAAGAAGCTTGTATTAATTAAAAAAGATTCATTGGATTTGTCTATTTGCGTTGCTTCAGCAGCTGAAGCGAAAGCCTAGTGATTGTTTTGTTTCTAACTATGTATGTATGTATGTCTCCGGACAAGCTAGGGAGGTTTACCGATGAATCTATTTCGATGCCGTGTTCTTTGAACACTTTATCTAGTTGTATTTGTTGTTATACTTGTACATTACACGTCCCACTCGTCACAGGGTGATCTAGTTGTGTGCATTATGTACAAAAGCAGACGTCCTAGTTTTAGCGGGTGTGTCTTTCTCCATTAATACAATCTTCCTGGTTGCTTAGATGCTGTTTTTAAGGTCCATTCACTCCCTTGGGCTAGTCATTAGATGGCCCCGCATGGTAACATTTCTAGAATGTAATTGCAAATTTATAAGGCCTGGATTTCAATTAACATTTTAGATTAAAGGTAATGCATGCAAAGTGCTTCTTACTGATTACTACACATAAATTTGTATTATGTTGTAGGTAAAATGGCAGATTTAACATTGGACACATTTGAAGATTTTCTGAAAGACGTTCGAGAGGGCAAATCTCCGGTAAGAATTAAAAAATCACAAATAATGTTTAACGCACATAATATAGACGTGTGCATCATCGCTCAGACATGTGTTTTCAAAGCGACACATGTACATTTAAGTGATGTGTTGGTTTGAAAACGTGTATCATAATGAATGCACATATATGAGCACATTCTATATATTAATGAAACAAGTTTTTTTTGCTAATTAATCAAATGAATTATGTTGGCCAACATTAAAAGGTATATTCTTGAATAGATAAGGTGTATCAGAGGGTTCAAACTTGAATCACATAGAGAATGAATGTCAAGAATATGTACAACAAAAATCTATAATATCTAATGTGATATGTTATCTTAGTATTAACATTTAAATATTTTAATGGTATCTAAATGTGTTCAATGTTGTGATGTTTATATATTTATATTACAGCCTTTTGGAGGGACAGGATTTAGTCAAAGAGTCAAACGAATATTTTTTGACATTTATGTCACAATACATGTGAGTAAAATGGGAATAAAGTTGTAGTTAATTTGTTTTAGGAACAATAATGCATTCAAATTCTATAAACTCATTTGCTGATGGCTATTTAGTAAATAAATATACACTATTGACTTCAGTCCAAAATAAAGCTTATAGATATATACTAGCCATCTCATGCGATGGTAAATTGTGTATTTTCACACGTATCATTTGGTAAAAAAAAGTCACAAAGGCAAATTCATGACACACCTACTACTCAACTTCTAAATGATTTCAATAGCAAAAATCACAATATGATAATAAAAGCGCAAAGAAGATATTACATCAAATTTGGCACATCTAAAATTTATGCTGCTTGATTAAATGCTCTCACAATTTTTGTGACAAAATGCAATATGATACTTAGAATTTGTATGAATTATTATGTTGTTAGCAGGTAGTTTTAATTTGCTTTGTAGATACCCCACACCTGACTTGCACCTGCACATTCTTTTACCACGTTTTTTAGTTTTAATTTTACCCTTTAATTATCATGTTTGGTTGTATCATGGGTTATTTCCTCCCCACCGTAAATTACTAAAAAAAAATATAAAACTGAAAACATTTGAAAATAGATTACAGAAGTTTGGGAATCGAAATCATTCGATATAAACACGACCAAATTTTGAATTACATGTACAACCAAGCATTTAGCAGTTTATTTTGTCAAAGAGCAAAATAAACTGGAAAATCTTATTTTATTTCATTTTATTTTTCCCACCTTCACCCGCTTCTATCAGGGATACAGCACAACAGGATATTTTTTTGGGTTCCGCAAATGGATGTGGGGATTTTTAAGCCCAGTATATGTAAGTTATTGTTTGATATCCTTTTTTTGAATAGTGGAACTGAATCAAATTATCTATACAGAATTCTTTGCTTATTTCTTGTAACTTATGCGCAATCTTCGTATACTTTGTAATTCAACTTGAATACACTCTACAACAACAAAATTAAAATAAAAGTAAATTAAAAAATAAGAAAAGAAAGTAATACCGCCCAGCAGATGACTGCTGTTTTAATGAATTATCCATTTTATAAGATTGTTTGAATTAATACAATTAACTCAGTAAATGTGAACAATATATCTATTGCTAGTTGTATGAAATGAGCAGACAACTTTATAGTAATTAAAATGTTACAATGTAGTTATTATTTAATTACAATGTAGGTTGAATTTAAGGTATAAGTATCATTTTTCATGATTTGTTTTTTTTTGTTTTGTTGAATGTACATCTTCTTACCACAGCAAGGTATCATCTATCAAATATTATAGATAGATGTGTCTAATGACCACCTTCTCGGGGGAAGATGAATGTACATGTACTTTTAGAGAAACTATTGTGTTCAAAAATGTCAATGTGATATATGTTTATTTTGAGTACATCTCCAATCAATTCTCATTTCATTGCCGCTATCTTGGCATAATACTAGTTGATTCACAAATCAACAGACTTTTATATACAAACACATGGAATTCTCTTTGTAAACACTGTATTCTGTGTTGCTGTAATCTTTTTAAATGTAACTTACACTAATAGTTTATGATCTATGCCTTGAAGTAGAATCTGCAGATGCTAACAATTTTTCACGGTGTTGTCTTCATTATGAAATTTCGTATGAAATTTCGTTATCTTCGTCAGGTGTTATTCTGTCATTTCTTAGATTGCGTAGCTTTCATCAAATTACAGTTATTGGGTGAATTAAGTCAGAATATGCTGATATGTCACAGTGTTTACTTTTGATATAATAGACACCTTAAGGGTGGTCTGTGCTATGTAATCATCAGATCTTAATTAATGTGACACCTTAAACACTTATTTCAGACTGGAAGTCACTCTAATTGAAAAATGATTTAAGTTAAGATGTTTTATTTCAATCATTATATCATGATTTTCTTGGTGTCTAAACAGTTAATTTAGTGTGTTGTAACATAAAACATCCGTTTTTCCATATTTTTAGACCAGAATTATGAGAAATATTTCACTATCTAATCAACGTTTGAAATAATGCTACAATACAATAAAGCAGAAAACATGTTTGTTAAATTTTGCAACATTAAACACAAATATATTTACAAATATGTATGGTTTACTTTCAAAAGACCCCGCATTGTAAATAAATCAATTCATTTCACAATGCATAAAAAGAGGAGAGTACAGCTAAAATTTCACAATGGATTACAAGCACCATCAATTGTTACCAAGCAATCAAGAGACCATGGCATGTCATTGTCGAAAACTTGTGAGGAGTTTTCTTTTTCATAAGACCTGATAGTGGAGCTCTTTTGTGTAAACCCCACCCTTTGTAATGCACAGTTGTCCTTGTTTATATATTTAGACCTGCAAATTAGAATCATAGAAAAGCTTTTTAATGGCACAGAAAATTTCAAATAGGCACTCTCAAGATGGTTTGATAATGAATCGCTTTATACACGAACCATCCAGCTCTAGCACCTCATCCATGAGAGACACTTCTGGAATTAACCTTCCTAGTAGAAAACAGGTAGTGCTTAATCAATGCAGCAAGATCCAAAGTGGCAAAAACTTCAAACAATCGGTGTACATGATGAATTTCTGTATAACAGTAAGTTTAGCTAGACCCACAGACAACACAACACATTCTGTATAAATGTGAATTTAGTTGAAACTGTTCAGACTTAGAGCTGAGGAAGGGTAGCGAATCAGCGTAAGGAAATGATGGAGTTACAAGATACAATAAATATGCATTTCTATATCTTGTTTCCTATTTTAATATATTACAAATACCCTTTCCAAAACGTTTCTTCCACATTTACTGTGAATTGATTACAGTCACACCCAACATACCAAGTGATTAATTAATCATATTTGGCAAATGTTTAGTACATTATTATCATATTTTATGTTCATTTTTACAGCCATAAACAACTAATCAGTCTTTACACCATGTGTAATGCGTATCTTTCTAATATATTTCCTGTCAAGATGGTTCAGACAAATTTTGAAAAATGCTGGTTTTAAATGTCCATCTTTAGATGTTAGGAAGGTAAAAAGCATTGTGACACTGAATTTTGAAACTTGACACTAAGAGCATTGATTGCTTCTAGATGCTTTTTCCGCTGTTTATAGCAATATAAAATAATGAATAAGAATTGTGAGTAGCATAGGTCCATTTTTGATCTCTCCGTATATTAATAGGCTTCTTAGAAACATGATAACTTTGGTTCTGAGAAAGCAATTTATATAGATTTATGTCTTGACGGGAACCCAGTAACCTGCATTAAAAGATTGGTCTATTAGATGTTAAGATGAATTGCTCTCCTCCAAATTAATTACATTCAGTTATAATAAGTGTGCATAATTACATTACCGGACAAATATTAATCAAAGAAAGCTTACAAGTAAAAAATCATGCTGCATTTTTGTATTTAGTCATTATCAGTATGCAGATTTTTATAAAAGTAAAAATGAAGATAAAACTATATCTACCATGTACATGTATTTGAATTAGATGCTTGATCAAAGTATAACACGTAAAAGCTCTTGTGTTTAAGTTTTACTATCTTTGTAAGATAATGAAATATTCTTTAACATAAGACACACCTGTTGGGTTTTTCTTTCAAGTGCAGTTTACGTACAATTGTATAGCTTTATGCATATTTTTTACTTTTTACCTACATTCTTTTTTAAATTCATGAAAGTAAATAATTAATAAATTATCAGTAGATAATCATAGTCTGTATGATCTCAAGTTGAGACAGTCTCTCATGGTTTTTCAAACCCATGGCAATATGCTAACTCAAGATTTTGCTATAGTACATGTTGTAGTATCTGACTAGGAGACGTAAGTATAACACATAAAAAAAATAATCAAATTAACGCTATAACCCAATCCGTAAATGAAGTGCACATGCTACACAATTTTACTCCTTTATCTGGAATTTGTGAATGACTTGAGCTTATATTCTTTGTGCTTTACGATGATTAGATCGTTAACTTTTGCTAACTTAAAATGTAAAATTTACTCAAATTCATTCTTTACTCTCCTCCAAATTCAACAAAAGTTGGTTCAACTGCAGTATCTGATCAATAAAGTTACCATTTAAAAAGTTGATCATTTCTCATATACTGTATTCCCCCGCATAAAGCCCATGGAAGATGAGCTTAATGTTCAGAAAATAGGCCCATGTGCTTTTAAGTAAGAATAAAAATTCTTATATGCGGGGGAATACGATACTTGCATCGAATAGAAAATTGATATCTTTCCACGTTCTAATTGGGGTGCAGCAAATCTACGAGGAGTCAGTGTGGCTGGCGCTGCTCATCTTCGGCATCCCGTCGGTGGTGATCTCGTTCGTGTGCTACGCGCTGTGCTGCATGGAGCCGTTCGACGAGGAGCAGCTCTACAACGACAGCGACATGGACGACTACGACGACGACATCGACGGCGGAGAGGGTCAGTACGCAGCGTGTACTGTCACAGTACAGTACAGTAGAAGCTCTCTATGAGGACCACCTTTGGGACCAGTGTTAGGTAGAGGTGGTCTCTGTTTTGGAAGCTATATGAAGGTTTGCAACTGTGAAAAGTGGTCTATTTATAGAGGTGGTCTGTGTTTATTTTCACAATATAGTAGAACCTCCAATTAAGACCACCTCTGTGATAAGACCTCTTTTCACAGACCTAAGAGTTCATAAAGCTACCACAATGAACCTCTGTATAGAGACCACCTCTCCACTGAGACCACCTAACGTACTTTCACAATACAGTACATTAGAAGCTCTCTATTAGGTCCACCTTTGGTACCAGTGTTAGGTGGTTTCAATAGAGGTGGTCTCTATACAGAGGTTCGTTTTGGTAGCTTTATGAAGGTTTGCGACTGTGAAAAGTTGTCTTATTATAGAAGTGGTCCCAATAGAGAGGTGGTCTCAATAGAGAGGTGGTCTTAATTGGAGGTTCTACTGTACTTTCACAATACAGTAGAACATCCTATTAAGACAACCTCTATTGAGACCACCTTTATAATAAAACCACTTTTCACAGTCCTAAACCTTCAAAAAGCTACCGAAATGAGCCTCTGTATAGAGACCACCTGTCCACTCAGTCCGTGTATATTTTCACAATACAGTAGAACCTCTATTAGGACCTCCTTTGAGACCAGTATTATGTGGTCTGCTGCCAAGTGCCTTATGGACTACGGCAGTGTACTTACCGGTATACAGATAAAGATACACAGATGGTCTCTATACAGAGGTTTGTTTTGGTAGCTTTATGAAGGTCTGGGACTGTGAAAGGTGATCTTATTATAGAGGTGGTCCTAATTGGAGGTTCTACTGTACTTTCACAATACAGTAGAACTTCCAATTAAGACTACCTCTCTAATTGAGACCACCTCTATAAAAAGACCACTTTTCACGGTCCTAAACCTTCACAAAGCTACCCAAATAAATTTCTGTATAGAGACCACCTTACACTGGTCCCAAAGGTGGTCTTAATAGGGAGGTTCTACTGTACAATATGAATTTCTATAGTGCACATTCCATGTGTGTTTTATATGGTGCTTTTATTGGCATTTTAGATCAGAGGTCTTGGATTGCCATATGGATAGAGGAATTTTATGACATAATCGAGGTGCTGCTATTTTAAAGGCTCTATGACTATAAGACGTTTTATGAGTTATGTTTTGAGGGGTTGACGTTTGTTTACTAGATAATTCTTATCTAAGTTTTGATGTCACGGTTCCTAATGTTGGCCGCAGGTTGTATTGAGGCTCGGCTTTCTCCATAGACATCAGTGTCGTTTGGGTCAACAAGCGTCATACCATTTTAATTTTTTTCCCGCAGTGAAACCTGTTACAAACCATCATAGAGAAAACACTTCAAACCTCGTGAAAGAGGCCACATCTCTACTGAGTACATGTATTTGAGTATTGATGATTTGAAGAGAATGCTAATAATGTGTTGGACAATCAATATCTTTCAGATGAGTGGTTTGACTTGGCGAGTTATGCCAAATCAAATTTGGTAGATGCGGGTGTCAACACCTTGATATATACGTTAGCAGGTCGTCACATGTACATTTTTGTGACTTGACGATCTGCTGACGTATGTCGATGTGGTGGTGAGCTCATCTACATGGGTAAACATGAATTAGCTTTCACATAAAAACTTGCTCAATATATAATATTAATTGTAGGGACTGACGAGAAGAAGCCCCTATTGGCAGATGGTCACATGAAGAAAGAATAGGGACATTTAACAGTTTGTACACACCAGAACATTCCAGAAAAACAGCATTGGTACTTGGATGGGAATAGCATCCATATTGGAAGCAGTGCAAAAATTTAGCTTTAATACATGCTACTAGTCAATCTTATTACTGGTATAACGAAAGATCTCAAGATCAAAACCAATTCAGAAAATATGTTATAGGAACATTTTTAATATTGAATGTACATATATTACGACTTGTAGATTTATCAATGTAACACAGATTAAATAATACTAGGAAATTTTGCCCATCTAGAGTGACCATTATGGCCAGCTAACACAGACCATTCACAATTGGAAAAGTGAATATACATGTATAGATTATTATTTGTTAAAAGCATCAACTCCCCAAATGTGAGTGTTGAATATTTTTATAAAGAAATTAAATGTGGTGATTACAGATTACCATAACTGGCCGTCATCCATATCTTTTACGAACACAAACAATGAACGTGTAAATACTCTTGAAACATAACAATTGGCATGGCAATGCTGGAACAAAATTAAACAGAACAAAACAAATTTGTTTGTTTTCCAACAGAAAAATAATAAATAAATGCTACATATTGATTATGCTATATAGGATAAGGTATGGCATGTTGGCTACGAGTATTTATCAGGGGCGCATCCAGAATTTAGAGAAAGATGGGGTCACTGGAGGGGGGGTGTCACTAGGGGCATAGCCCCCACCCCCAAATTGTTTTTTTGTAAGATTGTCATTTGGTGCAATCTGAAGTATGTTTTATGGGGGCACGAACTCTGTAACACATAATTTTGCCTGGAAGGGGGGGGTGCACATGCCCCCTGTGCACCGACCCTAGATACGCCTATGTTTATACAGAAAGTATTTCTGAAGATATTAACACAGATTAGTTAAACAGTTTAAGTAATCTTTGATATTAATTTCATTTTTTTTCCAATAATGTGATCAGTGCATTGAGAAATCAGTATATTTATAATGAGTACCATTTCCCGTAGTAGAAGAGCACAATGTCAAAGTTTAACTTGCAGAATTATTTCGATAGTACAAGCATATGATGATAGAAAATACTGCAATTGATGGATAGGATATTGTCAAATATGAAAAAGTCACCAAAACCATATTGTGCCTTGAATTGAGTTTTATCATTCTTAGCTCTGAAAATTTGTGAAGAACATTCTATTGAAATTGTTGGTAACAGTAAATGTATTTGTATAAATGTTAATAACCACATTGTAATGGGTAAATTTATTGATATTTTGTGTAGTGTTGAACTTAAAGCCGTGTTTCATGTTGATTCCTAGTGCGTTCAATTCATTTGAAGCATGATTCTATGCACAATTTGTGAGAAATTGTCAGAACAAATATTCATTCACATCAGGTTTTAATGTGTGGTGGTGTGGATCTTAATTGTCAAGGCTCCGCAGTCTTTTTGGCTGTTGTAAATCAACAATCAAGAGCTATATAAAGTAAATGTCTAGTCTCGTACACAATTTTAACATTCATATTTGTAAAATCATGGCATGTACGGTATACATGTATATCAGAATAGTGCAGAACAATGATTACTTATTGCATGTACTTAGGAAGTCTCAACTCATTGCCATGATTTTATTAATACTTTTAATGGTTTATTTTGTATTTGAAGCACCACACTGTAACCCGAGGTTTGCTTAATACCACGGGTCCCTGTGACACCCCAGTTTGAATTTTCCCTGGGACATCTGCAAATATTTACAATAAATAATATAGAAATACATTATCCTTGAGGACCTTGACACGCTTTCCGTGTTTATATAAATCAATAAACGCTGTACTACTTTTTGGACGCTTCACACTCAGTTTAAGGTTTATTTTGTGTGTATCAGCCTAATTTAGGACTAAAATGAATGCCAGCGACCGATTAGTCATCATATGCCAAGGCTTTGGTGTGGATAAAAAGTAATTCATTAGCTCAAAATCAAAATTTTTATTGTCGTCACAACATGGGTGTCACGTTACCATGGTTACGGCATGGTGCATCATTTGTTTGTTATTATGCTACTGTTCTCTTCATTAGTATCGGTGCAAATATTTTTATTGTATGTTATTTATTTTGTTTTATTGAATGACTAGTTTCAATGTCTGTTTTTGTTGTGGCTTTTGAACAATGGCAGATCCCTCAAAACAATACCCTAGATGGGTTTTTGGCATTACAGCGCTCATTTGCCGTGCAAATTTTATGTACTGCCATTTATGGTTGTGTCCTCCTTTTTTAAAAATGTGGATCTGCCAGTGATTTTAAGCCTATTTTTACAAATATTCTACAAGATTTTATTGTTGATGTTTTGATGAAATGATAATATTGAGTATTATTAACTCATTCTGTTTAGAATATTTAAATATTAAATAATTCACACAATCATATTAATGCAATACGTCTACTAGTTAGAACATTTCAAACTAATTTCAATCGTCATGAATACAATGGGAGAAATTCATTTCCTATTGAATGTGCGTCAGGTTGGAGCTATTAGTTCCGTAGCATCTGTAAAATTTTGATGTTTGAATTGGAGTATAATTGAATGCATTTGTGTCATCGCCCCATTTCATACACTGTCAAAATAGGAAATACTTCGTAAGTCTACTTGAAAAAATGTGTATTTGCAAGTTGCATGTTGTCCGATTCTTTGTATTTTTGTGTAATAAAATGTGAAGTCTTATATGGTTATTATAATTACTCAACTCATAAATTCTTTAAATCAATAATTCATTCAATTTTATTGTGCACATTAAAAAAATTCAATTAAGTTATACATTTATAACAGCCTCTTTAACAGCTTCATATCAATTGAAATAAAAACTTGTTATTTTGAACAGTCCACGGAAATGAAGCAGAAAGCCTATGATTTTGTACCCGTCTATATACAAAGTACACACTTTTGAACAAGGAAGACCACTAGGAAGTCTTATTTTAAGTTACAATACATGTAATTCCTATTAGCACCAAATATGATTATCGAAAAACAATACAAGCCAAAATATACAGCATATCTATGAATTTACATGTGTACTGTAAAACTAGAATACTTCGTGGGTATTATGTTTTGCGATTTTCATCTATAAATTATTTTGCGACTAATTTTGCGAATTTGGTCCATCCTGTACCTACTTTACATAAGCTATTAATGTTTGCAGACTATTTAAGTTTGCGTTTTTGCACCTACCCACGAAATTCGCAAATTAAATCATGCGCAAACATTTCTAGTTTTACAGTACTGTTAAAATTACAATACGATTTCTTGTAAACACTGGTACGGTCATATGTCTTCTTCAGTATTTTACATGAATTTACTTCGCATGCATAAATATTAGGGCTATGAGTAATGATAAGTAGACAAACATGGATGTACTATACAGTTCGAATTACCAGACAATCTTGTATAGTCATCATTTGCTAAATGCTCAAAGACAGTTTACATGGATACTTAAAGAAGGTGAATTTAAAATTAAAAATATGTATTCAGGGCCTCCATAATAACTCGCCAAATTTGTTAAAATAAATGCTTTTAATTCAGATTGAATGAATAACAGATGCAGATCTATGGTCTAACTGATGAACAAACTATATTCAACTAGATAACAAATAAATTATAAGATACATAAAAAGATTAAATTCATCAAAACCAAAAAGTTATAAGCTAGTTTCAGATCTAACTTAAAAATCAAAATCAATATACAGCTATCAAAATAATGATCATTTTCATTTTGAATTTTTAACGAACATATCCAAACATAATTACAAAGTATGAGAATCAACTATTTCGATGTTTCCAGTACAAGAACAAAAAAAACAACAAGAATGCTTTCAAGTCCGCAATAGCTAAAAGTGAGTATTTGGTTAGTCATGAAAAGAAGAGAAAGCAACTACATGTAGGCACATTGACACAATTGAGAAAAAAAAATCACAAAATATTAGAGAATACCTTTTTAGAAGCATAACTCATTCAATACAAAATAAATGCGTCTGAGACAGAGTATGAAAAAAGTTCAGACAGAAATTATGTAAAATATACAACGGACTAGTTTATTTGCAACTAAGAATGTAAGGAATTCATAAACATGCTAATACCATTTCCATCAACATATATACATACAATTTTAGGCTTTAAGTACAACAGAATAATGGCAAATTCAGTACATTGTGTTACGGTACTTTAAATAGTTTTATTTCATGTACTACTGGACAAACTAGTCTGCTGTAATATTTGTGCATATGTGTTTCACCGGTTTTTTTTTCTACGATAAAAATAATTATATTTACACGAAAAAAATACAAGACTTCAACTACATTATCACTTCCCTGTAACTTATGTGTGATGCCAAAAAACAATATTGAATACATGCATCACTTCACTGTATTCTAACAATAAATACATAAATACAAGAAATGGCATTTGCAATAACAGTAATATGCTGCTAAAAATTCCAACAACATAAATACAGCCATACGACACAAGGAACCACTCACACGGTAATCACTCATAACACTTGCCTACTCTCTGTCACAGTTACAGTCACATCTTCCATCTACAATCAGTCACACATGCCTCACACATCCTGTGTGCCTTCCTCTGCAGCCTGTGAGGCAGCTATTAGACTGCCCACCGCTCCCTCATCCTCCCTTGCTCCTGTCCCCACCTCCCCCCCTCCCTCTCTAGCCTTCTGGCCCAAAAGTCTGCCCTGGTTCACCTCCAGAGTTTTGCGAATGATGTCGCTGTGGGTGACCATGTGTCTGTTCAGCTCAGCCTTGTCGATAGTCTCAAAGCCGCACTGGCAGCAGCGAAAAGTGATCATTGCATTCTGATTCTGCACTCTAGCTCCAGCTAACCGCCCGGTCATGAATTTTGAACTGGTCAACTTGTCGTCAGAAACCTGTGGGTCGTACAGTTATGATGGATTATATATCTATTCCCGACTGAGACAAAATGTATCGATTCGTATGGAATGTATCGATTTCAAATACAAAATGTGTAGCCTATTTTATATATTGTGCTTATATACAATAAAACATATGTATACAATAATATTTCTGTCCATAATGAACTCACACTGTCGAGTAGGATTTAACTTCTACCTGTGATAGTGGACAGCTTCTTCCAATAACTTCACAAAGTCTCCAAATAGCAATACAGTAGAAACTCGCTATTGAGACCACCCAGAGACTGGCAGCTTCAAGTGGTCTCAATAGAGACCTGACCTAATTGGACGATCAAAAAAAAAATAAAATACCTGTGCTCCAGCTACTACTGATGTGCCAAGTTTAAGGTTGTCGAAATCGAGGGCTTTGTTGATCACTTCGTTGGTGATCTCGAAGCTGTAGTTGTCGTCGCCAGCGTGTCTCCACATGTGGGACTTGAGTGAGGGCAAGTGATGGCAGACGTAGCCGCACAGGTTACACTTGTACTGCTCCAGCGGCTGCTGCACAAACCTGCTTACAGAGAACATGGGGTTGAGAAAGTGTTTTGTACATCTTTAATATCTTATTTTCATCTCTCTTACTCTCCCATTAAGTTACATTTTTGTTACACAATGGGCTATTTATTATTTCAGCCGTTAACAGTTGGCCAACTTTCAAACTACTCAATCTAGATATCTATCAGCAATATTGAGAACATACACCAAATGCAAGATGTCTGGATTCATTGTCTTAATTTTTCAGAGTATTGCTTTTGCAGTTTCTACTTGTGATATATATGTATGTATGCTGAACAATGCTACATGTTTTTAAGGCTGGTGTAGTACAGATACGTGCCTGCGGTCGTTGACGTGACGTTTCATGTGAGACTTAAGGCTGCGCACTGACGTGGCGAGAAACTCGCACATCTCACACTGCAGGTTCGGAGGGTCGTCACGCTCCTATCAAAACATAAAGCGGTTTCTTTATATAATCAGCAGGCGTTGCAAACTAAAAAGTCCTGGCAACATTGCAATACATTAGAAATATACAACATATACCATTTTTTCGTACTATGTTTTCAACTTTAATAAATTTTTTAAAACATTTTGGAAATTTGTTACATTTAGAACTTATAGCATAGAAAGCAAACATAGCACGAAAAAGGAGACCATATGCTATGTATAGACTTCACGAAATTACTAATACAAAACATACCGTGAACATTAAAATACCATGCACTTTTAGGTTTTTACTATTTTTGAGGAGTAAAGACTTCCTAAATTTGCTAAAATATGTTGGTAAAATTAATAAGAGATCGAATGAATGCTTATACCTGCACATGGATCAACATATGCTGCTTGAAATCTTGTAGGTTAGATGTGGAAAATGAACAGCAGCTGCACTGGTGGGCCAATTTCTTACATTTATGTCTGAAATATCATCAATTCACATGAAGTAAAAAAAGTAACCTATCAATTCAAATTTTAACCATGTAAGTAATACGGAGCAAGGTCTCATAATTTCATTAAAATGATTATGATAGTAATTGTTGTATTCAAAAATATAAATTAAAAATCATAGGTAATTTTGTATTCCGGACTATTCATACCATTAATATTTAGATTTACAAAATGGTTCTCTACAGGATAGAGCACGTTGGATGTTCATCTGTTAAAATTTTCCATCATACTTTTGCGTCAAACTTTTAATTACATTGAACTATTTTTTTTTGTTTGTTTTTGTTTGTTTTTTTGAACTATTTTTTTTTGAGACAGCTCTAAAAAAACCTATTGTAATAGTTTAACAAAAAGGTTGCTTTGAATTGGAATGAAAAAAAAATGGACTGCTTTTTATGAGATTTCAGGTTTTGTATTTTTAAAAAACAAACTATTGCCCCAACACAATTTAATAGTTTTTGAACCAACTAAAAAGTTGAAATATTAAATTCTATGATGTATGAGTTTGAGTTTGATATTTTGCAGCTGACCTGTGAGAATAGACGGTGCCACATTCATTACACGTGCTCCTCAGTTTACAAATGCGGCTGTGCTTCTCTAGGTCTTCAGGACAGTCAAACAGCTCAGAACACCTACACAAAAGAAACGCAATATACATAATTAAGTGTTAAACAGGATAAATAGTTCAAATAACCCTTGCACTTTCGACAGGATCGCCTGTCTTAATCACAATGATGATGTCATCGATGAAGATCTACCGATATCTTTTTTCTCTGCACTTGAAAACTTTGACAACGTTGGATTCGAAATTGATACTAGTTCGCTAAAAAAAATGTAAACTTTGAGCCAACATTGATTGCTTTGGATGTAAACCACTGACATAAAACTTCACACATTGCCAAAGACTGAAATTTACCAAGAGGATTCCAATAACCGTAAACAGGAAATCACACATATGCAGACTTCTCATAAAGGATAGACCATATCATGCCCAATAATGAGTATTGATAAAAATGTAAGATAGATGTATAACATATGTAAACTGACCAAAGGTCGGTTATGGACAACCTCCAATGTACAGCATCAGTCTACCATAAAATTCTTAAAATGTGGTATGCAGCATAATGAGCATATAGTTGCACTTGATTTTACTCTATGTTCTATTTTTGCTGTCTTATCTTCTAATATGGTCTAAATCGTTGCATAAATACCTGTTGGTCAAATTTTTTATTTATTTTTTTATTCTTTTTACATGTTTTAATACCACAGTACCCTTTTCGAAATAGTAGTTCCAAAAAAATAAAGTATCACATAAAACCAAATATCAATGCTAATGATTCCAATGTTAACCCATCTAGAGATACCATCGGTCTAGTGACCACACACAAGACTATGTAGATGTTAATAATAAATGTAAATGTATGAAACCGCCTTCGTCTTTGACTCCATCACAACCCACCTGTCACAATCCAATGAGCCTAACTAGGAAATGACAAGTATGCAGCCTACTCATGAAGCACAGACCCACCTGTCACAGGATAGTGATTACAAATGTACGAAATCTCATTCGTCTGTGACTCCATCCCAACCCACCTGTCGCAGCGTAGTGACACCTCCATGCAGTCGCCCGTGTCGTCCGTCTGCACGGAGGGAGCCGTATTGTCGTCCTCGTCACTGTGCGCGGCCTTCATGTGCGCGCGCAGTTGAGACTTGTAGTTGAACACGGCCAGGCAGCGCTTGCATTGGAACGTCCGCACCTACAACGCAATAATAAACTTTAAGAGTCTTATTAAAAGGATATGTTCAGTGGCCGATCAACTGTGCTTTGATGATCTGTTTTGTACAGTTTGAAAATTCCATTCATTTAAACTGCGCTATGAGAATAACTAGCAATAACTAGGACAGTGTAGATATCCCCCGGTAACAGGCAAGCTATAAATCCGCAAAACAAGTGACGGCACTAAATGTAAACTAAATGATTTTTCATCTGACGTAACTTCACGGTGCACGTAAGAAGCAGTCGACATACTCAACTAAGCAAGAGTCATTCTCCGCGCGTACTACTAAAATTTCAACCGGCCAAACATCTGTGCATGATTCCATCCCCTCAGTGTATCAAATACAGTAGAACCTCTCTATTAGGACCACCTTTGGGACCAGTGCTGGGTGGTCTTAAAAGAGGTGGTCTCTATACAGATTCATGTTAATAGCTTATGAAGGTTAGGGACCGTGAAAAGTGGTCTTATTATAGAGGTGGTCTCAACAGCGAGGTGGTCTTAATTGGAGGCACTACTGTAGCAACTGAAGACTGGAGAGAGCCCGTACCTTGCAATATATATACACAAAGTTCATCTTAACACAACACAATAAATTCTTATATTGATTGACAGTTTCAACAAATGCTGTTGCCATTTTGTTGTGTATATACAGTAGGACCTCTCTATAAGGATCAACTTTGGGACCAGTATTAGGTGCTCTCAATAGATAGGTGGTGGTCTCTATACAGAGGTTCCTTTTGGTAGCTTTATAAAGGTTTGGGACCGTGAAAAGTTGTCTTATTATAGAGGTGGTCTCAACAGGAGATTCTACTGTACATGGATTCCAACACGACGATGAACACATTGAAGCCCGTACCTTGCAATGCTTCAGCATGTGGTCCTGCAGTTCCACGCTGGACTCTGCCTGGAAGACGCACAGCGAGCACTCGTGCGGCGCCTTGATCTTGTGCAGCCGCATGTGGGTCTTGATGAGGCGGCGCGACGTGCTGCTGTAGTGGCACAGCAGGCAGCGGAACCCGCCAATCGACGTCCGCTCCACGTGCTCGTTACACTCCACCGACACCTTCATCAAGTGAATGGGAATAGGAATCACAAGTCGAATTCAAAAGCCAAATTTCAAAAACTTGTCACCAAGTGCACAATTGTTGTGAATATCAGGATATTCCCTCCCCGCTACTACTAAGATTTCAAATAGCCCCACATCTGTGCATGATTCCATCCCCTAAGTGTATCAAACTGCTATTGAGGACTGCGGACAGCACATACCTATTAACCTTGCAATGTTTGCTAATGAGGAACTGGGGAGAGCCACCTGAGTGGATGGAATAGAAATGAAAAGTTGAATTCAAATGGACTAATTACATGTAATAATTTTTTCGTTTATGCTGAGGACGTGTCCATGACAAGAAATATATTCAATAAATCTTTGACTTAAAATAATGTTTGTGTTCAAATGGACGTCTTATCAGATACTCTATATGAGCTGTTTTTAGAAAGTTTTGTATCCTAAAAAAATAATAATATATGCAGCATGCCCCCAAAATAGCAGCCCCATCACAATTTGAGTTGTTTTACTGAACCAAGTATATGGTATGAATTGAAGTATTACATTTTATGATGTATAACACTGATCATTTGATTAATCCATATTACTTTTTAATAAGACTCTTGATGAATAATGAAAAATCTAACAACCCTAGTATTCCATAGAATTTCTCAATTCATGTGTCAGCCAAACACAAACGACGAGGAATAAAACATCAACATGAAACTCACCAAAATCACACCTCAATGTATGCCATAAACATCTAAATATTGAAAAAATAAAACATTTGAACCATGGGCCTCTGCATCATGGGAGGGGGTAGGGGGTATAAAATGGTCTACTACTATGGTTTACAAACACTATACCATACAGTATACAGTATATATGAGGCAAGTCATATATACTGTATACTGTATGGTATAGTGTTTGTAAAAAACCATAGTAGTAGACCACTATATACCCCCTACCCCCTCCCATGATGCTAAGGCCCATGTTTAATCCATTCTGCCTACCTCTGGCGCGGCTGCCCTGTCCTGCCTGGTGGGCCTCCCCCTCCGCGGCACGGCGGGGACGGTCGCCTCCTCTCCCCCGCTGCTATCCCCGGCACCACCCCCACCGCCTGAGCCGCCTGCCTCCCCCTCCTGCTCACTGAGCGACGCGGATGAGCGCTCACGCAGCTGCTCAATCACCGCCAGCAGTGAGCTGCAGATCCCGGACTTGCCACCCGCAGCTGAGACGACAAAAATACAGTAGAATGTCTCTATTAGGACCGGCTTTGGGACCAGTGTTAGGTGGTCTCAATAGCGGTGGTGGTCTTTATATAGAAGCTCATTTTGGTAGCTTTATGAAGGTTTGGGACTGTGAAAAGTGGTCTTATTATAGAGGTAGTCTCAATTGGAGGTTCTACTGCGAGCTGCAGATCCCAGACTTGCCACGAGCAGCTGAGACGACAAAATTACAGGCTATATGGGTAAACCTGTGTGTACAGTAGAGCCTCTCTATTAAGAAGTGCCAGTATCGGGATTTTGCCATGATGCTGTTGATACTAGATTTAAAAGGGGTTACATCACATATTTGCCATGTCCCAAGCTCTTTTTTTCTTGAGATAATATTACAGTGACAATGATGGTGACAATATTGAGACTTTTAAATCTAGTATCAACAGCATCATAGTGTAATCCCGTGGATACTTATTAATAGCCTCAATATTTTCACCATCATTGTCACTGTCATTTTATCTCAAGAAAAAAAAAAGAGCATGGGACATGGCAAAAATGCAACATAATTTCTATCTGTACTTTCTAGTCATAAACATCGGGGTACTTTTATTCATCACTATATGCTTCTATTGTTAAACTGCAAACTCTTATCTAACTTTGTAATTCAATAACTTGCTTGTTGGAGAAGCAAGTTATCTGAAAAATAACCCTTTGTGAAGACACAGACAGAAATTTCCCTCTATATTATCCACTGAAAGTAAAATTCATAGTCGAAAAACACGTTGACCTTTTAAGAAAAGCAAAAGCCCCCAGATTTCAGCCTCACCTTCACCCTGCGCGGAGGCAGCTGAGCGTATCCTCTGTCGCGCAGTGCGCACAATCTCCTGGTCCGTGAGGCCGCCCGGCGTGCCAGCCTTGATCAGCGTGAGAAGAGCCTCCATCTCCTGCTCACGCATCTGGTCATCGTCGTCGATACCTTCATAATGCATGGTTGTTTACATTGTGTTATGTTAATCCCAATTTCAATATTGTAACTTTAGAATATGGGTTGATATTACATTTTTTGAGAAATGCCCTTGTAATAGTTTGAAGTTTATTAGAGTATTCAATGTTCGTTTTTTCAATATATAATCCAAATTTCAGTAATTTGACATCAGAAAATAGGCTATTTGAAAAGTTTCCTCGTAATAGTATAGAGTTTGATTTACTGGGCCTGCTTATAACTATGAATTACATAATATTGTTTGTAAAATAACAGAGCTTTACATTCAAGAGAAGACTGGATTTACTGGGCTGCTTATAAGTATGAATTAAATTATATTGTTTGTTAAACAATGGCACTAACCAGTATCAGCCTCTTCATCATCAACATCACTGCCACCTTCTATGGTGTCATTTGTGTCCTCCGTCTCCACAACCTGAGAGTGCGACACCTGAAAAATAAGTTAACGTGTAGTTATTCAAACAAATCAACATTTCTTTCTAGTAGAATGATTAGTAACTAGAACCTAAATGATCAAGAGCTACAAGGTCTAACATCTGAATTAGTTAAATCAAAAAAAAAAAAATAAATAAAACCTTTCAGTTAACACACACACACGCACATGTGCACGCGCACGTGCACACTCACTCACAAAAAAACTCAATTCTGAATCCATCCAACATACAGCAAAATCACACGAGTATGTTCTTAATGCAGCAATAAAAGAATGCTATAACATCTATTGGTTTGCTGATTATATGGCCAAGCAGCCCTGTTCTACTTACATGTGATCCGTCTGTGGTGATCTCCACTTCCACACACGACTCTGCTGGCATGGTCGTGATCACCAGCTGCTCGTCTGGCACTCGCTTCACAGCTGGGGGGCCTGAACAGTACTCTTCATAAGACACATACAGTAAAACCTCTCTATTAAGACCACTTGAGGGACTGACTTAAAGTGGTCTCAAAGAAGAGGTGGTCTTTATATAAAGGTTCCCATGGAAAACATTTTGAAGGATTGGGACCGAAAAAAGTGATCTTATTACAGAAGTGGTTTCAATTGGCAATCGCTTCACAGCTGGTGGGCCTGAACTTCATCATAAGTAACATATTCATTTGTTTATCTATTATCAGTGCTGCCCCAGATAAGCATTCTTCAACTAGTCTGAGACTAGTATCAAACCAACAGGACACGTAAGTATTACAACTTACTCGTCCTCCATGCTGGCTTCTTTTTACAGAGCTTTGGAATTTGTGTGATGCTTGGAAAGTGTGTAGGACGTGGGACGAGTAACATTTTGGATTAGTAACTTTTTAATACACTAGTTCTTCTATTTATTATCTATGAATGAAGCTTTATTAATTGTCTGGTTAACTGATTACACATATATTTGGATTTTGGAAATAACAGTTTTAAATATTTCTATCAGCTGATTTGTATGAGTGAGCAATAAAAGCCAAATAGAGACGCGTGGAGAACTGATGTGAGAACAGACGCCTGCTGCCTACCCAGAAACTGGGACACTTGCAGCAGTTGTTAACTAAACCATTGGATGTAGTGTAGTAGTAGTAGTTGAGGCATGGTATTATTTCTAATTAAAAATTTAGAGCTTGTGCATGGTATTGAAAATTTTGCAACATCATCTTATGAGGAAAATATTTTTTCTAATCAAACAAGAAAAAATAATCTCAACACACGAATTACATGACATTTAAAGTGCCAATGAATATAAGAAATAATCAACATATTTCACCTTCTATTTCATCTTCATTTTTTCTTTTCATTCCACTTTCAACTCGAGCAGGATCTGTTGCTTCATGTTTAGCAGAAGCATCCTCTTCGACAATTTCCATCAAAGCTTGTCTACTCTCTGAAAAAAATATAAAAACTTTATTTGATACATCATATTTTTTCAATATTATGCGAATGACTCTGTCAATACAATAGAAAATCTGTAATCAATTAAACATAAGAAAGAAAACACCTTGTAAAAAATTACTAATTTAAACTTTCCAATTTGAAAAAAAACAAACACAAAAACACTTCAATCTTATCCCAACAGAACTATATTACTATCTTCAGTTCTTCCCTACTCACCTGTACTTTCACCATCCGCGTGACCGTCTGCTGATGTTGTACACTTCTGCACAAGGCCATCCTCAGACACAACAACATAATACTCGCCAGCCGTCGCGGCTTCGTCTGTTACCATGGCAACCACAGCCTCTTTCTCACTCTCCTCATTTAACTCCTACAATTAGATGGTTTACATTGTCGAAAAGTTCTTTACAATAATTATAAAAGTAGAAAACAATACTAAGCCCGGATATTTTCTTAATGAACACAAACACTACCAATCCAAAATGAGTTTACAGCAAGTTAGTAAATTCATAACAGCAAAAATTACCTCTTTTTTAACTACGCTGCCATCTTCTAATAGGGTCTTTTGATCTTCTACTACATCTGCAGACTCAATTTGATAATAATGGCTTGAGTTTTCTATAACAGTGTTCTCTTCCTCACTTGAATGATCATGAATTTCATTAGAATTGTCTGGTTTGACAACAATCATTTTATCTTCTGAGATTTCCTGTGAATAATAAACTTCTCCCCCATCATAAGTGTTATGTTCACCATCTACTATCACATATGAAGCACCATCTTGGCATTCACTCTTATCACCGCTGCCCAACAATTGTTCATTTGACATTTCAACAATGCTTTCGTTCTGGTTTTGAGTAGTTTCATTATCAATTTCATGGCTACCACTGCTCTCATTTTCATTTGCTTCATAATGGCCATGCTGTTCACTACTGCCACTTCCAACTATTTCAATTTCATAAATCTCACTTCCATGTTGATGACTGTCAGAAATCCCGTGATCCCCACTTCCAGCATCCACCCTTTCAACACTGTCATTCTCTTGCACTAACACCTTACCATCCCCATCTCCTCTGGAAGGTTTAATATCCTGCATCTTTGGCAGCAAACCTGCCTTGTTCTTGCTCTCACCATGCAGTGCCATGGCTCTTGCCTCACCGAGGTCTATAACATGGACCATTGAGTTGAGGATCATTGGTGCGCCGTTTTTTCTTCTGCTGCCTGTCTGCAATGGCCTGCTGTTTCTCCGAGCTGAGGATATCTGCTGTGGGGCTGAGGCGAACCGTGCTCTTGTTCTCTGCTAACACTGGAACGCCTGCAAGAGGCACACCACTCAGCATCAACACAATTGCAATTTTGAAGATATCATCGAGTGTCATTTACTCTACACCCTACTTGAATAATCAATTTTACTCTCACTGTTCTTGCAAGCAAGCTCCTACCTCTGAATTGATATAGCTGAAGACACAGCTTCCATTTGACTATATCAAGTGGCCCTTACGGGACTCGAACTCACGACCCCAAGGTTGTGAGACCAGAATGATACCATCATCCCAAGCAGTGGGCTGTTAAAAGGTTACTCGGACGAACCGATGTCTCTGTAACCCCCAGCCTACATACTTAGTCAGTTATCATTTCAACCCAGAGGTCGTGGTTCGAATCCCACCTTAGGACGGAAGTTTTTGGGAGGTCTAAATTTCAGCTGTGTTAAGGTCTGTGATTCTATGAACAACTATATATATATTTTTCCCAACTTGGGAAAAATATATATACAGTTGTTCATATACTTGAATAATCGCCCAGGAGGTTTAGTAGAAGCGAAATCCATGTTTTTAATGGGTCCACGAATTGATCATGACCATCCCTTAATTTTTGTTAACCATAAAACATGTATAACTGAGCCAGTTTGAACTGTCTAGCCTTTAACTCTAGAATTTACAGTCTCAGGGTTAGTGCTGACACCATCCAACTGATCAAGGATGTTATAAGTTCACAGTCGGATGCAATCAGTGTATTTTAACTTAGGATGGTGAATTACATAAATACATAGGGACATGCATCGAAGAGGGCAGAACCCAACTGAGGCTAATGAATGGCCATTTGTTCTTTTCCCCGTCCATTGTTTACGTAACATTACCACTCATCACCCTAGGTGCAACATATAAAACCTCACGATTAAACAGCATTCTATAGTGAATTTATAAAACAAACCACCAACCTATTGGTGTGTCATCATAGACACTGAGCGGACCATTCTGAAACATGGGGTAGGAGATGTCCTTGTGACCGGAGTGTTTCCAGATGTGCGCCTTGATGCTTCTCTGCTGGCCAAGATAATCCACAGATTTTACACTGGTACCTAAAGGGGAACCATAGACTTACTTTGACAGAATAAATGACAGTAATGTGACAATCTAAGAATTTCATTAGGCTCAATGAAGTTGTTGAGAAAACAACGAAAGTCTCACCAACATGACAGCTACAGGTTCCTATAGGTATCTTAAAATATTTCATATATAATCACGAATAATTGAACCCCGGATGCTATAAGTTTACATTCTTAGAATAAATGTAGTTATGCAATCAGATAATAGAAATGTCCCTGCACAAAAATATTATATTTTTTGTTATTGTGAAACTTACATCACAACCAAATACATACAGCTATGTAATATGACCGTTGATATTTTAAGTAGCATAACAAATAGGTCCCCTTAGGTTGGTGATCTACATACCAGTGCTGGGATGGACCTCCATAATTGGGGACCAGTCGCGCTCCTGGGATGTCAGGCTGAGAAGAGGCTGCCGTCGATGATGATGAAGAGGAGGCGGTTGTCACTGTGCTTATTCCAGCCACAACAGCAGGTGAAGTGACAACAGAAGATGTCTCTTTTGGTCCTGGCTTCTCGCCTAAACAACAATTTATTTTTACTATGAATTCCCACATTCTGTTGATGTTGTTTCTTCAGACTGCAGTTTATAAGCATGTATCTAACAGAACTACCTGTTATGCTTTGGATTTTCCAAGTTAAAAAATTATGTTTTGCGGGGAAAAAAACTAGAAAACACTGACTCTCTTATGGTTTAATAGTTGCAATTTACAACTCCATTGGGAGCATACAAACGTCAAGTACCTTGCTTATTTAGCGAGCCCTTCAATGCTGCCACAATGCTACTGCTGTTTTCCAGGATTGAGGAGGTTTTCGCAGTGGATTTACTCGGCTGCTTGGACGGCTTGAATGGCTTGTGCTTTAGCATGTGCTTTATGAACGGATTGGCTTCTTCACTCCTAAAATACAAATGCATTACTTTCTTCTTTAACATGTACCTACATGTATAGCATTAACAAAATTGAGAGGTCCAAAGTTTTAAAAAAGTCTTGTCAATACATTTGTATATAAAATATTTTTTCACTCCATCTAAATGAACCATTGAATCGAAGTATGCAATTAAAAATACACGTATTTATAACATATTCAATATGAGAAAATGAACAACCACACATTTAAACCCCTCCCGCTTTTAAACATTTATGCTAGAAACATTCTTTGTAAGCAAAAAATAATTGCTCACCTAAAGTCACATTGTCCACATTTGTAAATATTATTTGCACCGGTATTTTTCAATATGGGGTGATCTTTTTTTAACCCCACTTCCTGCTTCTTTTTACTAGATTCAGGTTGAGTTTCTGCTGTATTTTCCTTTGGAGACATAAGCTTTTGTGAATGATCTTTGTCAACGTGTGTCAACATGTGCTGTCTCAAGGCATCCATGTTACCTGCAATAAATAATGTATTTGTAAACAATTTGCAAACTATAATACGGGTGTTCTATTTATGGAACAATTTATTACAAGATAATAATAAGACTAAAATGTATCAAAATCGAAAAAAAGACAATAATCTATTTAAAGGACATGTCTTCAAATAGGCAGTGCAATTTTATTTTCACATAGTGGTTAGAATTTATTTAGATAAACCTGTTATTGGGACTTATCAACCTTAAAAATATCATATCGATATGAAAAAAAGTGACATTTATAAAGCAAAATAATCACTCATAAAGAATTGTTGTCTGTAAACAATTCAAACACTCAGAACACTGACCTGCTGTAAATCCACATTCTGTACATTTCATAAGTATCACGTTCGGTGCACCTTTTGTCCCACCAGATTCCACAGTGGTATAGGTCACTAAACTGGACGGATGCATCTGAAAACAACCAAAAATACGATTAACATTAATGACTGATCATTAGCCTACTATGGTGTATTGTGGTGGCCACAAAGATTCTTATTTCAAGTTCCCTGATTCTCTCTGAGCGGTAATCACCCTGACCCTCTTATAAAAATGTTATAAAGCAGTTTGCTTAGGTTAAGTCAGGTTAGATTAACATTGTTTTTTATACCTGATTGAAATGTTGATGAAGTATATTGAAGTGCGGAGCTGGGAAGCTACACATGTTGCACTTGTAGGTCTTGGGGTTGCTGTGCTGGTGCAGAATGTGCAGAATGATTGTAGTCTGCTGGCTGCTGGCAAAGTCGCAGTATTCACACAGGTACGCCTAAACAATACATTTGATATCAGAGGAAGGTGCATCAAAGCATTACTATTCATGAAATAAACTTTTATTGTTTTTGCTAAAGCACCACAGTAAACACGTACCCATTCAGTAAAATCTTTATTCTATTTTGGCGCTATTATTATATACCAGGACACAAAAGTTCTGTGCGGCACAATGTGTAGGTCACGTGTGACATCACAAATTTATGAGATTTATTAGTAAAATTAGCTTAGACCGCCATAATAAAGGTAATGTATTATAAAACTATTTTCTATAACAGCTTTTCAGTGCAAAAAAGTTGACTAGATGATTTGATCAAATAGTTGAATAAGATTTTAAATGAAACTCACCCTGGTGTCTTTACAGTGGTTTTTACGGATGTGTGCACTGAGGTCATCTTGAGACATCAGTTGTAAGCCACACAGTGCACATCTGAAATACAGCAACACCATTCTACATCACTGCTCCTTCACAAAACACTTGGATTTAAGATTCATCACTTATAATATTCATCACTTGTCATACAACACAAATTTATCATCTCATGGTATCTAATATTGTACATCAGAACCTCTCTATGAGGACCACCTTTGAGACCAATTTTAGCGGGTCTCAATCAGGGTATGGTGGTCTTAATTAGAAGCTCTACTGTACTATATAATATGCATGCAAGAATAAAACTTTAATTTTCTAAAGCATATTGTACATATTCTACATATTTCTACTATTCAACAAACATGAGTTTTGTTACCTGCAAGCAATGTCTGCTTTCAGTTGAGGATGAGATGCATGCATCTTCACGTGGTTGGTAAGGTGGCCCTTTTTACGGAAGGTTGCATTGCAGAGATTACACTCGTATGGCCGATAGTTACTGTGTACCACAAGATGCTCTTTCAACGAGTGAGACCTACAACCATACAAAATTCATTGAGACCCCATTGATAAAATAAGATTTATTTCTTGTTTAAAAAACATGCATATACAAGAAAAATGAAAATTACAAAGATACACGACAAGAGTACTGAATCAACAATGCTCTTATGAGAAAAAGCTATCTTCTCACCAAATTATATCATTTCGGATATAATGTTGAAAGCCATAAAAAAAAACAATAACACAAAACTCTATTTTACAATACTTCTAAATAATGCAAAACACAAAAAGATGTAGAAGAATATGAATGTAACATGAACGGCCATTAGGTTATAGTTAGCAGTAAAACTCACCGTTTACCAGCGTAGTCGCAGAAGGGACACTTGTAGGCACGTTCAGCATTGTGCACTAGATCTACATGCTGCTTCCAGTAGTACTTGTTGTGACTCCAGTATTCACACTGGTCACATCTACAAGTGTAAAAGTATTGCTAATAGCTCTATATATAATGTTGAATTAAACTGGTTTTAATTTAACATTTACATGTATTGGAAATACAGATATTTTGATTGAAGTGTTATCTGTACTCAAAGAAATTGATGTTTATTTGTTTTCAAATGAGATATTTTGAATATTTTTTCAAGATTCAGCACTTCTATGACAAGAGATTTTAGACAGATATAATTGCTTAACATTTTCACATTAATAGTGTTATAAATATCAGAGAAAAAATATTATATACCTGTATACAGTTTCACCAGTAGTCTTAATGAACTCAGGAACTGCCGCATTACTTGAAACCGTAGTTGTGGTCACTTTGCTGCTACTCTTATCAAACGTTGTTGCAGGAGTTACTCTGCTCTGGGTTGAAACTGTGCTCTTCACTTGTGGCTGAAGTTAGCATTTTTTACATTTAAACTGTAAGTAAACGAAGCAATTCCAAGAAATATCAGATTTTTTTTAACACATTCAAATTAAAAAGCTGCTCATTAACACCATTATAACTGACCTGTGATGATACTGCATATTGGATACCTTTCCCACCCATCAAGACCATTTGAGGTCCTAACTGAGAGCTTGAGGCACCAGGCAGCATGTGACCAGACACTGACTTCACTGGTACAAGAACATACTTGGCAATTCCAAGGGGGGCAGGAGTTCCCTATAAAATTGTCATGAATTGTATGACCTATGATGGATTTTCTTTCTTTCTTTCTTCAATGGCATCATCAATTAAATATCAAAGTCATAAGTTCTCGTTTCCAGTAAATAGCGTCATTACAAATTCACATGATAATATCTGATGATGACAAAATTAAACCAATCATTCAAGGTGAAAAGTTAGATTATTATCTTGAGATATTTTTTTCCAATTCAATGACATGTACGTGTATAAAAAGAATTCCTTACTACACTTGTTGTAGGTAGCAAAACAGAAGCACTTGATACTGTGGACACATTAGGTTTCACATCTTTGGATTTTGAAAGTATTCTTGGACTTCTGTGTGAATCTGAAATAACAAATTTATCAATATTCATATTTTCACTTGTTCCCAATGGAACAAAACAAAAAATATTCATAATTGTTAGAATCTTGGGTACTGATAAATCTTGACGGCTATATATTGATGCCTAATCTGAAAGTTATGGCAATAGAGCTTACATAAGCCAGATTATTTTGTAAAGCAATAAACAAATCATAATTATCTAAAATGTAATTTACCTGTTTCAATATGTGACTTTCCTTTAGACTGCCCCGTATCATGCACAATTTCTTCTAACTTATTTATGACAACTTCAATTGCATCATTACGTTCTAAGTTCTGACCCTTCCGAGGCATGATAATATTCTATCCAAGAGCAGCAATGCATGCATTTACGTCTCTCTTCAGCCTGTAACATTTCAATCAAAATATATTTCACTCATATTTTTTAGTTTAGAAGCTTATTTAGGTTAAATGAAAGTGTCAAAACAAATGCCCAGCCATTTCCAAAATAAAAATAAGTGCTCGCAAATTGTTCATAGCATGAGGTCCCTTTGCCGTAATGACAGAATATGCCCAACTTTATAAAGCATATATTGAAGATGAATTACATGCACCTATCAATTTCAGTAAATATGAAGAAAGATATCATTGCTTGTATGAAGTGTATTTGACCAAAATTCAAAGAGCTGGAAAAATAAAGAAAATATCTATACAGATAAATTATGTCAGTTGGCCAGCTATGCACTTTTTTTTTAACAGCCAACTGAGTTAATATATTTTATCAATGTGTTAAGAAATCTGACATAAAAATGTCTTGATAGTAAAAATTGATTCATCTAAAAATGACACCAGGTGTGTAAAAATGCATTTTGGTACAAGATTGTTTACACATTATTTAGTTTTGTTATTACGCATGTGACACACGAAATGACTGTGTACACGAATTCATTGTGCAGTGCTCAAGCTATATCTTTTTTTTTAAACTAACCTGTTAATTTATAATTGTCGTTTGACTACTTGTAAACATTTGTTCTGTTTTTGTTTTTGGTTTCTTTAGTATTTGGCATGATTTGTACGCGTTGACAGGGTCAGGATTAGCCACTCGTCCGCTCGTATTGATTAGTAAAAACTTGTGGAGGACGAGTAGAATGTCTATAGCAACTCGTCCTTTTGATGAGCAGCAATTCTGGTCAATTTGGCATACAAATAGAGCTTTGTGCAAGAAGGATGAGAACATTTTTTTGCAGGACGAGTATATTTTTTAGGGTTACTTGTCCGGCTGACGAGTAGATTTAGTACTTTTCCACCTAATCCTGACTTTGGTTGATAGTTTCAACTCGATAGATTATTTATAAATGGTAAAAGACCGTAATTCTTTTTCTTTTCTATAGTCATTTAATGGATGATTACGTTGATTGCAAAGAGAAATAGAAACTGCATGTAATGAACAACACAAAATTTCCAATTTCAGTTACTACACTGTACACGCGTTGCACTAAATGTAATGTAGCAACAGTAACATGGCATGTTTGGATGTTTGACAGGTGGTCTGCAATGTGGATGAGCAAATGAGATAGCAGTGCATTTAGCAAAAAGAGATGACACCGAAGCATGTGCACACGTACTTCATTTAATGATAACACACTAGTTTGTAGCAAATTGTTAATGTACCTTAGCATAACAACGTAGAAAGAAGAAAAGGCATTTTTTATGATTTAAACATTAACAAATATGGCGAATAATGATTGTCACGTGACACATAGGTACATCAGACGAAGTCACATGATCTATTCAAGAGAATATGTTCTTTAATAAAATGTACTACATGAACAACAAAAGCACTGAAAAGTGAGAGTGGAGAGAGAGAAATATACACACAATCAAATTATACGTTAATGGGTAGTGATTTTGTAATACGCATAGCTCAAAGACAAAAGATGCTTTGCATTCTTTTTCAAATCTCGTGATTTCTCTAGAGAGTGTACGAGTCTGGCATACGTTCTTCTTTCTTGCATATTATAATATTTACAGTGCAACTTCTCAAACACACTTATGAATGTGAAGCAGATCTATGTGGAACAATTCATGTATTGTGTATAATATTGATAATGAATCATTTCCAGTTTAATATATCCAACTGTTTGTTATATAGAATACTTGATTATGTGTGTGAATATTATTTATGAAAATGTAAAAAAAAAAGAGAGAAAAATTTGCTCTTCTACATAAACTTGAATTTATCCTATTTTAACAATATTATGTGTAACATTGTAGTCATTATAACATTGTAAAAAGTTATTGTAAGTCCCGCAATATGACTCTTATGTAAAATGGGACATGGGTTTTAAAATGAAAATAAAGTAAAAAAAAAATCCCCATGGGATTGAATATTCAAAAAAAAATTAACTTTGTTTTTTCTACACTTTTAAATGGGCATGATTTGTAGACCCCCTAGTTTTTCCTCCCAACTTTATCAGAACTTTAACCATGGATACAACTATTTGATTTTATTGAAATTGTTGAGCTCAGAGAAAGTCTTTCATTATTAGAGCTTAGTAAAAAAAATGTCTGTGAAGAGAAAACATTGGATAAAAAATAATTTTGTATTCACAAGTAAAACACTAAATGCAGTACACATTCATTGCACATATTCTGAAGCATAATTATGTTGGTAAATGCGTCATATTGAAAATATTATTTCGTTTTGAAAACTTAATTACAAACATAACTGTAGTACTTCAATAAAGATTTCATGGTTAATATCAACAAAATAATGATAAGTTTTAAATACCATTTATCATAAATAAATGCAATATACATGAGTGGGGAAATATGATAATAATAGGTTCTCTATGAAAAGGAAGATAAATTTCTAAAGTCTATTGAAAAAAAAAAAAAAAAAAAAAAAAAAACTTAATTAATGCCAATTAAAAAGAATACTAAAAAATAATACTGGGCACAAGTATTTACTAGAAGCTAAAGAAAATCATAAAATTCTATTATAGAAGGTACCCAATGTACCTACCGTGAACCGAGATCTCTCCTCCATAATTTCATAACCAAGGAGAGGAACTTGGATAAGTTCTTCTCCTTCATGTTGATCCGGAGGACAAATTGATGAATAGGATGCAACTGACGGAGAATCAGATCTAGATATTGAAAGATATTGATAGATTTTTTTGATTTTTTTTTTTTTTTACTTTTTTGCATAACTCGACTGTTACTAGATAAACCTATTAGACTATTACTATCCATGAATGGTGCCATTATTCTTATTGTTAAACATAACTATGGCATGGCTTTCTCATACATATATAGGTAGAATACTGGATGCAGGCAGTTATGCCTCTGTATCCAGATCATCTTCATCTTCTTCACTGCAACTAATCTGAGTAAGGTCACTTCTGGTTAAATGGGTCTTGTAGTTGAACTTTATGGGTTGATTTTGCCAATGTTTGTCAAGCCTACGCTCAAAAGACTTAAGAGTGGGAGCACTGATAACCTCTTCTGGCAGGTTGTTCCAGGTTTTCACTACTCTCAGAGCAAATGAGTACTTTCTTAAGTTGGTTCTACATCCTGACTGGAAGAGTTTCATACTGTTTCCTCTTGTTGCACTTTCTCCCCTGAGTGTCAGGAGGGTGGCTACATCTGGATCATACACACTATGTAGTATTTTGTAGGTCTCCACCATATCACCCCTA
The DNA here is from genome assembly GCA_019095985.1 of Streblospio benedicti. Classification (NCBI taxonomy): domain Eukaryota; kingdom Metazoa; phylum Annelida; class Polychaeta; order Spionida; family Spionidae; genus Streblospio; species Streblospio benedicti. The sequence goes on along the minus strand of CM032661.1, from coordinate 1,094,108 downwards.
AGCCTCCTATACACAAGGGTAGGTAATCCCAGTTTTCTCAATCTCTCCTCATAACTTAAGTCTTTCAATGTTGGTACAAGTCTACTGGCACGGCGTTGTACATTTTCTATCGCTTCAATGTCCTTGATCTTGTATGGATACCACACTGCATTAGCGTATTCAACATGAGGTCTTACTAAGGCTTTATACAGTTGTAGGAACGTGTATTCATCTAGAAATTCATAAGTGCGTCTGATGACACCCATAACACTATTTGCTTTGTTGACTTTATCATTCATGTGCTTTTCAAATGTTAGTTTTGGGTCTATAGTAACTCCAATGTCTTTTTCATCTTCAGTGTACTGTAGTGGAAATTCCTTTGGTCCTTGTTCTGTGTTTTGAGTCAACTTGTACTTGAATTCTTCTCTATTTTTATTCCCTATTTGCATCACCTTGCACTTGTCAGGATGAAACTTTAAAAGCCATGTATCTGACCATCCTTGCAGGTAGTCCAGATCATCTTGGAGCATTTCACAGTCACTTTCTTTATATATTGTTTTGAAGATTTTTGTGTCGTCAGCTTGTAGAAATGTACATCACACTTACTATTTACACAGAATGAAAAATTACAACTTATGCTTAGGTAATCTACTCTCAGTGAGTAATTTGAGTACATTTTTATAACCCTATGGAATATTGAATTGGCATTATTTATGGCATTATTTATAGAAAGCATTTTGATATGACTGATAACAATTCAACCTGGTAACATTCTCTTATCTTGACATCAACAGATAAATGTTATATTATACACCAGGTATTTCTTTTGATATAAAAAGTACAGTATTATGCCCAATTTCTCTCAAGGAAATTTAAGCAGTGGTGCATCATACACATAATTGTCAATTCTTGTGTGATATAAGAAAAAATCATGATGGGAAAAAGACGGAGGGTAATATTACCAGTACTTATACTTGGCGCTATATACATGTATTACTTCATTTTAATAGCATTACTTGAAATGTACCAGAAAATAAATCATACACCTAATAAGCAAGCTTTCTTCAGTGATAAATTTTTAAATAAAAAAACTGAACAACACAATCTGACCAGCACAAACCCAATAAGCACAAGACAAAAACTCGTTGATTATAGAAGATTGTTTCCTATGGCAAGAGAAAAAAATATGCGAATTCAACTTCAGAATAACATTATAACAACAAAAGAGACAAGTATAAAAATATATGTGAATGGATTCACAGGTATCTATTACGGTGACAGTATTTTTACCGATAGTAAATGTGCAGCTAAAAACTGTCATGTAACAACTTCAATATTGGACAAAAAGAAAGCCGATGTTTTGCTTTACAATGAACCATCTATTACAAATAGAAAGTATGTGAAGCCCAATCAGATAGTGGTCATGTATGCATTGGAATCACCTGCTTGGTATAAAGTTCATGGTAAAAATGTTTTTAATTGGACAGCAACATATCGAAGTGACAGCGTTATTAACACTCCATACGGATATTACACAGCTGATTATAATGCAAAAGTACACAGAAGAGATTATTCACAAGGAAAAACGAAACTTGTTGCCTGGATGGTATCAAAATGCAAAACATTCAGTGGGAGGGAAAACTACGTCAAAGAATTGCAGAAATATGTTTCTGTTGACATTTTTGGACGGTGCGGAAATTTAACGTGTGCTAAAGAAAATTCCATGCAATGCAATGAGATGCTGAGTAAAGAGTACAAATTTTACTTGTCCTTTGAGAATTCTCTTTGTAATAATTACATCACAGAAAAATTTCTGGAGACAGGACTAGGGTAAGTTAATGCATCATTAATAATCATTTTACTGAACGTGTAAAGTCAAAGAATGCTGTATAAATTGCAACGTTCTTTTCTTTATAGCAATGATGTTGTACCAATTGTGATGGGTGCTAGAAAGGAGGACTATGAGCAAATAGCACCACCAAACAGCTTCATTCATGTTGACGATTTTGATTCACCTGAAGAATTAGCCAAGTATATTGTAAGGCTTGATGAAAATCCTGAACTATACAATGAATTCTTCTTGTGGAAAGGCAAATGGAAATGGACTAACACTTATTTTTGGTGCAGACTGTGTAATATGGCAAATATAGGTGAAAGGTATCCGATGTGGTACACAGACATTGCTGAATGGTGGGATGGTGAAAATGAGTGTGTATTTAGAAAAAAAGGGCATAAGTGGGCATCATGGAAAAATCACCCAAGAGTCAATCTACGCCATCACTATGTACATTATGACTTCAATATTCAACATTAATAATGCATCCCAAGTTTCAATATATAGTTAATATTATAATATCATAGACGAAGTCACATGATCTAATCAGGAGAATATGTTCTTTAATAAAATGTAATATATGGGCAATAAAGGCACTGAAAAGTGGGAGTGCAGAAAGCAAATTATACACTCAATCAAATTATATGTTAATGGCTTGTGATTTTGCAATATGCACAGTACAGCTCAAAGACAAAAAATGCTTTACATTCTTTTTCAATTCCCGTGATTTCTCTAGAGCGTGTACGAGTCTTGCATACATTCTTATTGCTTGCATACTATATTTACAGTGCAACTTCTAAAACACACTGCCATTAATGTGAATCAGATCTATGTGGAACTATTATGTATATAGAGAGGTTTCATTTCAAATTCAAAATATCAAACTGTTTGTTTTGTGCACTTTTAGATAGGCATGATATTCTTGGCTCTAAGGAAAAAAGTCTTTTTACTAGTGCTATGTAAAAGTCTATGAAGAGAAAACATTGGATAAAAAATAATTTTGTATTCACAAGTAAAACACTAAATGCAGTACACATTCATTGCACATATTTTGGACCCATTTGAAGCATAATTATGTTGGTAAATGCGTCATATTAAAAATATTTCGCTTTGAAAACTTAATTTCAAACATAACTGTAGTACTTCAATAAAGACTTCATGGTTAATATCAACAAAATAATGATAAGTTTTAAATACCATTTATCATAAATAAATGCAATATACAGCATTATGGATAAAATAAAATACATCAACATGAAAATATCATGCATGGAATATGGAACTTTCCTGTCTTATTGTGCTTGATATCTAATATCTTCAAAAAATAAAAGCTTTAGTGAACAAAACATGTACACATACTTTACTATAAAAATACATTGAATATAATTTCTTCAACATTAAACCTTAAACCTTGATTAACAGCACACATGTAGTATAATCACATACTAGTTTTGACACATTATAACCTAAAATATGTCATCTTACAAATGGATAAATGCATTCAATTTTGTTTTGAGCTTAATGGTATCTTACAATAAACTGGAATACCATAGAACAAATTTGTTTTAGTTTCATAAGATTTTGAACAATGATTGTCTATAGACTAATAAGGCTAGTGATATAGATAACCAACATGTAATAGAGAAAGTTAACCCTACCTTAAACATTAAAAAAAAAAATGTAATCACAACTATCACAAATAATAGCAAGTCTATAACCATCACAATAAATGAGCATTACATAGAATTCAATATATAACAAATAAAACATTTTTGTATTCAATAATGTTTTTGTTCAATAAAACATATTTCCTACCCTATGCTAAATAACATATACATCAAAATTTATCAATCATCGGGAACACCCATGAAATCATTTTTTCTTGGTTTTCTCTTTGGTTTTTGTACTTCTTCAAGGTGGCCATCAATAGGTGAACCAATAAAGAATGTTGCTGCAGTTTCCAATTTTGACCCAGAATCACTTTTTTCAATCACACTTTTATTAGTCATTTTTCTATTATGATTTTCATTATCTTTGTCAACTACACTTCCATTGCGGTCATCTTTATTTTCACACACTCGATCATTCTCATCAATCTTTATAATAACCTCTCCACTACATTCTACTACACTGTCAGCTGCTACACATTTTGAGCTCGCTCCATTTCCATCAATGCAATTTTCACCCACGATTTCATTTGTCTCACATTCTTCTGTCATACATTGAGCACCACTTTTCTGCCATTTCTGGTCGCCACTCCCCTCATCAAGAATGCCACCTGCATGGAGAGCTTTAGTTTCTGGATTACGAGCTCCATTCTCAGAATTATCCTCAAACTCAATCTTTGTAGGCACTACAACATCAGATTTGCGACCTCCAGAATCACCGCATGGAGCTGATACTATGGAATCGCTCCTTCCCCGCTCAGCCACTTTACGCTTTGGATTCTCGCTACTAGAGAGTGAAGTTTTCCGTTGAGGTGAATCTCGACATGGTGTGCTACGAGTGGAATCAAGCCTAAAAATGTATGCAATAATTCTATGCATTTCATAATATAACAATTGATTTTTTTTCCAGATCAAATTTAGTTCATTTCAAATTTAGATTTACTACATTTTACCAACTTATCATTTAGTACCTTAGAGCCCGTTGCAGGTTTTCTATCTGTTCATAAGCAATTGCCAGCTCTTCCTCCAGACTGGCAATACGCTCCTCTTTCTCTGCGATCTCTCGCTGCGCTCCGTAGAGTGTCTCTTCGAGGGACTCACACAACGCCTGGTGGGTAATCAACATAATAATAAAGATACAGAACACAAATACCGAAATGATATAATACTCCGTTTTTGGCTTATTATATCAACAGAGTCTTCATATTTTCATATTTTAAAACATGGTTAAGTTCTATACAGTATCAGGCTATTAAACTTGTTACATTTTATTATTGTAGGAAACTAAATCCAAAATAGATCTATATGCATTAAAAACTAGATCAAAAGTGTTCAAAGAACACTGCGTCGCTAGAACGATGTTGACTTATTGGCAATTAGGATATATACTGAAATGATGTATACTTTACAATCAAGAAATTTATGAATTTGAGGAGAAAACATCAGAATGAATCAGAATCAATATATCCATGTTGCCATACAATAGTACTATTTCAATAACAGATAATAATCAATATCAGTTTCAAACCCAATAATCGATATTTGCTGCTTGGTTGGAATATTGAATTTTCTTGCTGGCTTAAGTGCATTGAATATCAGTAAAAATGTCATTAATGGGCTTCTAGAAAGTACAATTTAATTGGCAGAGTGCCCAAAATCGAATCACTTCGGTGTCGCCCCATACATACATAGATACAGAGATACACACATACATACTTAGTTAGTTACAAACGAACGAAACACAAGGCTTGCTTCAGCAGCTGAGCTGAAGCGACACAATAATCTAAACCACAGAGATTGTGATCATAAATTTATCCAGATCAAGATGGCAAATAAAGACATCGATATGATACTTATTACTCACGCGACTTTCTTCCAGACTTTCATGGGCTCCTGGAGGTTCATCAAGACACAAGAACTTCCGTACTGGTGCACTAAAAACGTTTTTTACTGATTTAATTACATGCAATATTCAGATGTCTCATCACTGTAATACTAGATACACATTTTTCTTATAAAAATTAATCTGTGTGCTGCAAACAAGAAATAGCCCCAAAATTCTGTAAATAACATACATATACAACCGTAAAAAATGCCCCACCTTCATGTGAAGGCCTATCGCAAACTTTAAACCAAAAATAAAATCTAGACCCAAATTGGAAATATTTATTTGTGAAATTCCACTGTTATTTGGATGGTCCTTTCCAACATTATAAGAGTGACAACAGCACATAAGGAATTCATTACTTTGATGACACACCAATTATTTCATTAACAAAACATACCTTTTACAAATATCACTGTGGCCACTGATATTGTTGACAAAAGCCTGGAGTCCAAGCATCCTATCATCAAGGAATGTTCTGTCAAAGTTGTCACCAAACCATCGTTTTGGAGGTAGAGCAAGACGAAAGTGTGGGAACAACACTCGTAACTGGAAGAAGTTATTGGAATGATTGTCTTATAATAAACAGAAACACTCCATTTGTGTACTACTCTAATGCAATGTGTAAAAAACAATTACCTCATCATTCAGACGAGCAAAGTCTGTATATCGTCTAAACACGAACCACTGATCCACCTCATTTCTGACCACTTGTAAACGGAAGACCTAAAATAGTATTGTATTTAGTATTGCATAGACATGAACAAATTAAAAACCAAAATTCAAAATTGCCTTCCTCTCCTGAGTGCATGTGCAAAAAAAAAATTAAATTTGAAAATCATGTCCACTTGACACTTGCCAATGATTGGTTTTCTCAGTACAAAATTAGTCTCTGAAAAAATAATTTAGATGTTCACAAATTTATCATCCAATTGGTAATAGCTTCTCTCAAAGAATGCACATGAGAGAGAAAAGATGATAATAATAGGTTCTCTACAAAACGGAAGATGAATTTTTAATATCAGTATTTGAAAAAAAAAAGGAAAGGATCATGAATTATGCCAATTAAAAACAATACTAAAAATTAATACTGAGCACACAATTATTTATGTATTTACTAGAAGCTAAAGAAATCATAAAATTCTAATATAGAAGGTTCGGAAGCCTCGTTAAAAGGCGTGTCCCGTGTAGAGGCGAAACCTCTGCATTCGCCTAGTTTGAAAACTATAGCTAGTGTGATCCCTCCATTACCCTTGGCTCAGTTGGTTACCTAACCTGCCAAACAAACAAGGACCACATTGGAAATAAGCATTACATATATATGTACGCTTTCATGTGCTATCCTAGGAACATTAGTTCCTGAAGAATATCAAATCAAATCAAATCAAAAGGTACTCAAAATACCTACCGTGAACCGAGATCTCTCCTCCATAATTTCATAACCAAGGAGAGGAACTTGAATGAGTTCTTCATGTTGATCCGGAGGACAAATTGATGAATACGATGCAGCTGATGGAGAATCAGATCTAGATCTTGAAAGATATTGACAAAAAATTTTTTTTTTTTACTTTTTGCATAACTCAACTGTTACTAGATAATGTAAAATAATAGAAAAGTTTCTGTGTTTGTTTTTTAGATAGATTTTTAGATGCATGAAACAAGCATCTGTCTACTAGTTACTAGATAAAACTATTAGACTATTACTATACATAAATGGTGCCATTATTCTTATTGTTAAACATAACTATAGCTTTCTCATGCTTATAGAAATCTACACCACAATTACTATATACACAGAATGAAAGAATGTGATAACTTATGCTAATCTACTCTCCGTGAGTAATGAGAATACATTTTATAACTCCATGCGATATTGAATTGACATTTTTTATGGAAAGCATTTTGATATGACTGATAACAATTCAACCTGGTAACATTCTCATATTGACATCAACCGGTAAATGGTATATACCGTCATATTACACAACAGGTATTTCTTTTTAATAAAAAAGTACAGTATTATATACCCAATTTGTCTCAAGGAAATATAAGCAGTGGTGCATCATACATTCAATTGTCAATTCTTGTGTGATATAAGAAAAACTTCACTTGTACAGTGTATCATATCTCATTGATTGTGATGGGAAAAAGACGGAGGGTGATATTACCAGTACTTATACTTGGCACTATATACATGTATTACTTCATTTTAATAGCATTACTTGAAATGTACCAGGAAATAAATCCTACACCTAGTAAAAGGTCCTTTAGTAAAGTTACTAAGCAAGCTTTCCTCAGTGATGAGTTTTTGAATAAAAAATCTGAACAACACAATCTAACAAGCGCAAACCCAATAAGCACAAGACAAAAACTGGTTGATTATAGAAGTTTGTTTCCTACAGGAAGAGAAAAAAATATGCGAATTGAACTTCAGAATAACATCATAACAACAAAAGAGACAAGTATAACAATATATGTGGATGGGTTCACAGATATCTCTAATGGTGACAGTATTTTCAGAGATAGTCAATGTACAGCTAAAAACTGTCATGTAACAACTTCAATATTGGACAAAAAGAAAGCGGATGTTTTGCTTTATAGGCAACCATCTATTACAAAAGAAAGGATGTGAAGCCCAATCAGATAGTGGTCATGTATGCATTGGAATCACCTGCTTGGCATAGGCATAAAGTTCATGGTAAAAATGTTTTTAATTGGACGGCAACATATCGAAGTGACAGCGTTATTAACACTCCATATGGATATTACACACCTGATTATAATGCAAAAGTAGACAGAAGAGATTATTCAGAAGGAAAAACGAAACTTGTTGCCTGGATGGTATCAAACTGCAATACATACAGCGGGAGGGAAAACTATGTCAAAAAATTGCAGAAATATGTTTCTGCTGACATTTTTGGACAGTGCGGAAATTTCACGTGTGCTAAAGAAAATTCTAAGCAATGCAATGAGATGCTGAGTAAAGAGTACAAATTTTACTTGTCCTTTGAGAATTCTCTTTGTAATAACTACATCACAGAAAAATTTCTAGAAACAGGACTAGGGTAAGTTAATGCATCTTCAATAATTATTTACTGAACGTGTGAAGTCAAAGAATGCAATATAAATTGCAACGTTCTTTTCTTTATAGCAATGATGTTGTACCGATTGTGATGGGTGCTAGAAAGGAGGACTATGAGCAAATAGCACCACCAAACAGCTTCATTCATGTTGACGATTTTGATTCACCTGAAGAGTTAGCCAAGTATATTGTAAGGCTTGATGAAAATCCTGAACTATACAATGAATTCTTCATGTGGAAAGGCAAATGGAAATTGACTAACACTTATTTTTGGTGCAGGTTGTGTAATATGGCAAATATAGGGGAACGGTATCCGATGTGGTACACAGACATTGCTAAATGGTGGGCTGGTAAAAATGAGTGTGTAAAAAGAAAAAATGGGCAAAAGTGGGCATCATGGAAAAATCACCCTAAAGTCAATCTACGCCACAACTATATACATTATGACTTCAATATTGAAGATTAATAATGCATCCCAAGTTTCAATAAAGTTAATATTATAATATCATAGTCATCAACATAAATAATTTTTTCCATTCAAATTGGCATTAACAACAAAATTACCTGGAACCGCTCACTGGTGCAGGTGTGCTAGTAAGAGGTCCAAGATCAATCACTGACAAGGCATCCTCTGCAGGGCTGGGATCACGAGAGTGACAACCGTCCTAATTGAAATAACCGCAAAAACATAATATAGCGTATACCTTTAAAAATTATTTTAATTGCTGAAAGTTAATCATTCTTGTATCACTTTATCTCGAATTCATAATGAATAATTACCTCTGAAATCTGACAAGAGTTGCTGCTTTCAAAGTTTCCATGATTTGCGGACTCAACCACCAAAGTATTTGAAGCTGCATGAGTGGAAGCTCCATGAACATTGTCAGGAGTGGTGGATTGTGGTGATGGACGTCCCCTCGAGCGAGGCAGCTGACTCACAGGAGCAATAGGAGTTGCCATGTTTGTCACTCAAATCTTGTACCATAACGTTGTTACCTGATGATAAAAAAGGCTAATATGTAAGTGGGTAAAACATCGTTTTATAAAATATATAACAGATCCTAAACTTCAAAACATTATGTGGTTTAAGGTTTGACATAAGTAGTAGCCCTAGAGCCTGACGCTTCCTGAAATCTCGTCAGGTTACTGATTTTTACCTGTAAAAATCAGTTTTTGACGGGAGCATTACAATGTATCTGACTATCATTTAGTAGTGATTTCTTACATTACAATGATACTATTAGCATTACAATGTATATACAAATTTGACACTTTTTTAATTGTACAAGTTGTGCATCTACTGTTACACTTTTGTCTTGTTGACATTCAAATTAAGCTCAATTTTTGTCAAGCTGTCCCCTATGCCATCATAGTGTCAACAATGTCCTGTGCCAGGAATATCGGGCCAACTGATTTTGACCCTCGCTATCTCATTCTCAAGCTTAGACCCCCTGATATCCACTGCCGTACCAATTCTTACATCAAACCCTGCACTTATGACAGTAGTCATGATGATTTTTGAAAAGAATTTAATGTGGTTGTAAACAATTTTCATTTAAAAAAAAAAAAAAAAGAAAATATTGTATTACACTTGCATTATACTGTTAATATCTTAAGATACACATTCACAAAACTTTTGTTCATGTTGCCCATTACATGCTCATGAAGATTAATAACTATAATTCAGGCAAAATGTTAAATGATGTTTTCAATCGGGGAGACATTTTACAGTAGTCACAACTGCACCTTGTGACTTGCAAATAACTAGACCAATGGTTTAAACATCTAACGTAAACAGGTGGAAACGATAACCAAAACAAAAATAAAAAATTATAGTACTTATTTAACAAAGGTAGAACTCTAGAATCGTGAAATGATAGAACATTATTAGTCATTAATTATGATTTGATAATCTGGTAAAATATTTCTGATTCTTTTGTTATTTATGAAAAAAATTACATAAGCATCGCAATCACGTCGCAAACTGCGCCCATAATTGGAACACTTCCTCTACCAGGTTTATAGTTTAAAATATCAAAATTGTGAGGTTTGTTTGTGAATACTCTGCGGACACCAATTACTGGTGATTATTGCAGAGGGAGGCCACGTGATGTTTACATGTACATGCACTACCAGAAGCTGCTTTAAAGCAGGTTTAAATGATATAACCAACTAAGCCTCGGGGTCTTGAGATAAATTAGGCTGGTATTTGTCCATTGTATTCATGACTTTAATTTCCATTCAACCCCGGATATTATTTTGTCATATGTATTTAGTTAGTACAGGGGCAATTTATAGAGTTTAGACCAAAATAAAAAAGTTCAATGGAAACTAGACAACGAACAGAAAACCGTGAATGAAAATTATTCCGATAATGTGGTTTGAAACATTTCACATTGATATACTGAAGATATATTGAACATCTATGTTGATGTTGTAGTCAAATTCATAACATTATGTAAAAATTTCGATGCTGTTTGAATGATAAAAGTATCTAAAATCACATATTATCGGAATTAAAGCTCGGATTCACTGATTTCCGTTCGCATGTCTACAGATCACCAATCACTAAAATCGGCCTTTCACATAAACTGTGCATTTTAAGTCTGACGTGAAATTTGGTGACCTCTATAACGGGGGAGCTCATGTCAGGTAAACTCACGGATTGTGCGCATGGCCGACCAGTGCGATTGATGCTCTACGCAAGCATATTTACAATAATCTACAGAGGGGTTATACGGCCTATGAAATTTCTTATGTCGTCCATACATTCAACATTCAGTGGGTAGTGCCATGGCATGGGGCAGGGTGGGTTCTAACCAAATATCTGTGGCTGGGTTTGGTCGACGCTGGTTTTGATAGTGAAATCAACGATGAAAACACTCAAAGGCGAATACGTTAGGTTAGGTGGGTGCGTTTTGGGGTGCCCGTTGGGGGCGTTCAACTATTTGCATTTCATGGGATATGGCACATCTAACTAGCGTAGAAAGACACTCTGTAACAAAACTAAGACACCAATGTATGAATATTTAGCTACACTAGCTGTTAAGTAGATGATATATACCAAATTTGCGCTACTTCAACTACAATTTAGCTATTTTTGAAGATTTTACGGGAAGTGTTTTTGTTTGAAATAGCATAAAATTCCACATACTATAAACCATAATAATTCGACTGTATACATTTTCGTCTCAAAATATAACCTGCATATTGGTTCAGGAACGTTGTGTTTTATTTTTTAGTATATTTTTCTTGATCCCAAAAATGTTCAAAATAGCTGGTTGATGTTATTTGCTTGTAAACATTAATCTAGCTTAAAATATTGAATGGTGCGAGGTGAAGCTGTAGTCAGTTGACATTAATCTTATTTCACCTAGACCTTTTACTACTGTCTACTGTCAGCGTTAAAAATTCATGGGAAAAAGTTTCGAGATCTTTACTGGACATCCTTACATTGACATTTTTATTTCATATCTCTTTCAAATGTTAATACTCTGCTAATGTATGCATTCATAACTTTTCGACACCCATTTTCTCAATCAGATATCAACCTTTCACTTTCAGTGCATCGTATGATTGACTGCAATTTTCTTTGTTGATTCAAATATTTGTCTTACTATCGATCACTTTATACAATACTGTAAAACTATATTATTTTGTGGCTATTAATTTTCCGATTTTCATCTATAGATTATTTTGTGACTATTTAATTTTGAGATTTTGGTCCATCCTGGACCTAGGCTATTTATGTTTGGTGACTATTTAAGTTTGCGATTTTGCACCTACCCATGAAATTTGCAAATTAAATTGTGTGCAAACATTTCTAGTTTTACAGTATACTATTGTATTTCACGTTACATCAATAGGCTTATTTTAATATTTATTAAAATCCTGTGTTATCTGTGTTAGTGACCGTCTTTTTATACACATGAATGTTGCAGGTAATGACTCACAGTTAGCATATACACTGTACATGAAATGGCCTATCCTTTATAATTTTGTTCTTGTGGCTGTGCACACTGATCCATATTTTGCTGCAGGTGAAGACCCTATTTTGGTTGTACGTTAAGGTCATTTCAGATGGTGTTTTTCAGTTTGGCACATTTGTCTTCATATATCAGAAAGTTGGCTTTCCATATGCGCCAACATTTAGACTAAGCACAAGTTAAGTTTTTATAATTCACGAGGGTGCTCTTTAGCTGTAAAATTAGTGTGATGTGGGAAAAAAAAGCAACTTCTTACAATATTTTTTTTTACCATGGTAAAGCAGGTCCTTTGATATCAATTGTAGGATAAATTAATAAAAAAAACATCCTGTTTTACCATTTTATTTCACAGAATATATTTTCTATATCTATGAATCAAATACTGTGCAAATTGTTTCATTACTAATTCAAACTTCAGACTAATTACAACATAATCCAAAAATAGAAACAATGCTATACTCAGTATCTAACCACAGTCAATGATTGATTTTGTGTAAACATCTTATCGCACTAAGTACTGAATATAAATCAAATTGACAAACATAAATAGACAATATTAGGAATGCAGCAATTCACACATTTATTAGTCTCTATAAACTGATGAAGCTGATGAAATGATCAAGTTGTCTGTTGATGAGAATGAGATGACAGCACACACCTGGAAAAAATTATAAAACTTCATTAATACAATATGACACAGTTATCTAATTTTGAGGATTATCTTATCATTTAGTGAAAATAATCATGAATAATTCAAAATCTCATTATTAGTAGAGGTTCTCATTTTAAAAAGAAATGCTTTGTTCTATATGATACTTTCACTCCAGATTTTTTTTTTTAATTACATAAAAATGATTCTAAAATTTGAAACCTATTTTGATGATAAAAAACTTTATGTTGACTGATGATTGACATGTCCATTTAGCACTTCACAATAAGGTTTTAGAAACACAAGTATTTTTGCCATTTCAAACCGTTATCAAAAGCGTTACCTGTAACATTTGACTTTTTAACCAATGAAGTTCATGATGACCAGGTGCAAAATGACATGGGCAAATACGAAGTCTCCAAAGGCTCGCTCGGGACTGATTCCTTGGAAGTCATTCTTATTGGCTGGATTGGTTTGCACGCGCAGACATACTGAAAAAGAAGGTTTTTATTCTTAATCATAATGAGCAGAATGCAATCAAAGAGCCTTTTGTGCTGGGAAACCCCCACATCTGATTCTGTTCGACAATGGGAATCACCTAATTTCTTAATTTCATTTGCTCGTAAAGATTAGATTAAATGACATTTAATTTTGCAGCTTTGTTATATTTTGACATGTTTAATCTTTTAATCTTGCACACAAGTTCGAAAAGCAAGGTAAGTATTTAATACATAAAGTTTAGCAGGCCTACAAAAATGGTTCTTAACTGTTATAACTGTCATGTTCCATCATTACCTCAATCATTTATGTTTTGAAAAATTATTTCATCATGTTACACTAAATTCATACTCTTAAAGATATAAACAGATTTTTTAAGTATGATATATCAATGGCAATATACTGTTCGATGCCGATGCCATTCCGCCACGCATTTTCAAACTGACACATCACTAATGATCACTAATGTATATGCATAATCTGCATATCCAAGGCAGGGAATGTGACTCGTTCAGTAGAACACTCGCCTTCTGTGGTGAGTGACTCAATTTACACTCGCCATGTGCAATCCAAACTAGCCATCCTTAGTTATTAAAGTGTTGGAATCAAGTAATCAATAATCATACTCGCCGACTGTGGTGAGTGACTTTGAATATTTACACTAGCCAACAGAAATTTACACTAGCCAGGGGCGAGTGGCGAGTGCCTAATCAACACCCTGCAAGGTGAGGATTAGGTACAATATCCTACTAATCAACAAAATGAGTAATCCTTGATAGGATACTCATTTAGTTGCAATATCCATTTCTTCTGCTCCAAAATTGATACTATTACTCGGATGATAGCTTCATTCTGATCACATTTAAAGCATCTATCGCACTGGTCGGCCATGAAACAAAATCTGTGAATATACGTATAATATGATAGAGATCCGTTATAGAGATCACCAAATTTCATGTCAAACGTAAAATTCACGGTTTATGTCAATGGCCGGTTTTAGCAATTGGTACGTGATCCATCCATTTAAAAACGCATATTCAAATGTTATCAACTGCATCTAACAAAATGCAGTCTGTATATAAAGAATTGAGTAAAAAATATTAATTGTTACATCTGCCAACAAATCGGTTAAATATAGTAATTGAATAACATAAAATGGTGCACACCATAGGTGAACTGTACTGATCAATACAAAATTCATATAGCACTTAGTGCTACAACTATAGAACACATTCATTATGAAAAAAATTAATACCTGCTAGCACAAACGATCCTACACTCGAAATAAATCCCGAGAGAAACGAATTGAAGGGGAAAGTGCCCACCAAGCAACAGTAGAGAAATTGTACAATGCCGGTCAGCATAATATACAGCAAATATGCATCAATTATCTTGATCTTTGTGGGAGTAGATGACATATACTCATTGTAGAATTTGTTTAACACAGTTCCAATTGACTCAGGCATGGTTATTTTTAAAATTTCCTTTCTGTCAAATATGTAAACCGGCTAGAAGTTGATGATGTGGCTGGAGCAGGTGGCAACATAAAACTTTTACATACTAAATAAAAATGTATACAGTGCAACTACTTGAAAAAGAGGTGTGGTTTTAAAGCAAGTTAGACGGGTTAGTGATATATTTGTTATGATTGGTTACTTTCTATAGCTTAACTAAACGTTTAATAATATTATTAACCATATTTACGGGTTTATTTAGGAGAAATGGAGCGCAAAATGCAGACTAAAAGCGCGATGAATAGATTACTTTAACGAAATATTCCGTGTTCGAGACCAAAATCATCTGACATCGGTTTAGGAAATAATCATTTACTAAAAATAACAATATTTAATTAATACATGCGTTTATTCATATTGTTTTACCCCAATGTACTAAATAAATCAAACACAATATGAGTACCGTTACTGCTGGTATGTTACTTTTCTAGATAAGTTAATAAATAATGTGCATGGGCAGTTTTCCCTAATATCACTCGATATCAAGCACGTTTGTTTTCTTTGTGTTTGGTGTGTAATGGGCCCTAGTCCTAGAATAATAACGATCACACGTGTTTTTGTTTGTAAACAAACTTATTAAGGGTACAGTTAGTACCTGAAACAGTTGGTTTCCATACCGTGGAAGTAGCTGGGTGTAGTATGGGTGTAGCTGTAGTAGTATGGGTGTAGCTGGGTGTAGTATGGGATTTGTAAAGTACATATTCTGAATCAGTATGCGATTTTGCAACATGCTAACTCGATTTGGCATGATTTTGATGTAGTTTGATGTGCATATAATTAGCGTGTCCGCGGGTGTCATCTAACACACTTTCGCACTTTCTGAAGCACATTGAAATTTCGTTTTTCATAGAAAATCGAAAACATCTGCACACATGAGAAGCTGATTGTTTTTTTAATATATGCTAACATATATGGTAAGGAATTAGAATGCTGTATGCAAGATTGGGGTGAAACTTGAATGCCTGTCTGTCAGCGGGGCCTGTAGAATGAGTAGTTTGTGAATTTGGGCATGGGTAATATTTGTGTGATTTCTGCTTTTAATGGCAACAGAAAGCTGCTATATCCAATATGACATTGAAAGGGTATCTTTTAGATGAATCCCTATTTGCTGCTCTCAAAAACGCTATATACATTGCCTATGTTAACTAGACGAGAACCCGGGTAACACAAATGCAAATGGAGTGTATTTGTGAAGAAGGACCTGATTGCAGTTTCAAATTATTTTTAGAACTGGACCCTAATGTGTAAATACTAGTTAAGGGTAGAGTAACGGGCTCAGTATAACCACTTGGAAAATCCAGGTGGAAATTCAATGTCAATAATTCATGCCTGAAGTAACAGAAATAAAATAAGTTAATCTTTGTATAGGACTAATGTGTAAATGCTAGTTTGTAAAAACAAACAAACATGAAGTTGTGTATTTTAGATTGATTCTGTATTCTATGTTTGATTATGAATAAAATTTATTACTATACCAATTTATTGAATCGGTATGTTCGAGTCATGATTGATGTGACAAATACATTCATTTAGTTTGTGCAAGTATAAAGTCTGAGACTATTTCAACATCCAGTCCAAGTGTCAATATAATAAATGAACTAATGTAATGGACATTTGTCTTTCTCAATTCAATAGAACCTGTTGGATAGAAGACTAGATATTATAATTCATACTTTGTCATATATTTTTATATTTTAGGGCAGCTGTATACTTCATTGCCAAAATGTGTTGAAGAACATAAGAATATAATTGGAATTGAAGTAAGACTTTTAGAGTGCTAAGTAGTATTTTTAAAAGCATTAATAGCATGTATGGCAGTAAGAACTTTTAATCTATAGACTCAAAAACAAACTACATGTACTAATCATAAATTTACATTGTAGAATGTGACAGAGCAAAAGGACAAATTTTTGGTAAATTTTTTGAAGAAAAATGTTCCTAAAAAGCGGCACAGAGAATTAGATGATGAAAAAGATCTTGCCTTTAAAAAGATTGCAATAGAAAATACCAAGAAGAAAAAGAAAATAAGTCAATTTGTACAAACACCTGGAAAAAGAAAAACATTGACATCAAGAGAGAAAAGAGATTTAAAATTATTTGAAATTAAACCTGAACAACAAATGTAAGAAAATATTTTAAAAATCATAGATGCTTGATTATTACTCTTTGGTTAGATAAGAAAGAGATGATTTATACTTTGAAAACCTCAAATCCAAATCATGCAATTAAAATTGCATTAACGATACTTATGATTTCAGCTATATGATGTACATACCCCTACATGAATTATGGAAAGACTATATAAAAGATGTTCTAAAATTCGACAGGTTAGATTTTTAGTGACTAATTAAGCGTTACGTTTTCAGCACATATTTTGGTGCAAACAGATTTTGATATGATTTTAGTTTTCAATTTTTAGTTTGATTTTTTTTCTTTGTAAATCTATTATTTAAAATAGTTCATGGGGTTATTTATTATTACATGCTATGTTTTAGAATTACACAAAGCAACATGGCAGAAGCTGAGAAAAAGATGTTAAAGGCGGATTATCATGGTGCTCTTATATCAGTTTCTAAGGCAAAATGTTCTTCACTTGTTGAAACTACTGGCATTGTCCTCATGGAAACAAAGCATACATTTAAGATTATAACAAAAGAAAACAAAATCAAAAGTAATCATTTTTCTTTATACCGTTATCGCTATAGTGTTAAGTTTATGTCTCATCCTGAACGAATTTTATATATATTTTTAAGTATTATATATGGTAATATGCATATCATAATACTTAATCAATTATAATCATCTACAATATAATGGCATAAACATTTACTTGTACATTTTAATCTTTCATTGACTTAAAATCTAAATTATGCTTTATTTTCTCTTCCAGACATTCCAAAACGTAATGTGGAGTTCAGTATTATTCTTGAAGGATATATATTTACTATTTATGGAAATAATTTCATGTACAAAGCAGCAGATAGAGCAACAAGAAAATTTAAATCAACATCTATAGACTTCACATAAGATTTAAAAGTGTTTAATTATAATTTATTATGAGAATAAAGTTTTAAAAAATGTAAATTTTCTGTTATGAGATTAAACCATTGCAGAAAACAGAATGTTATGAATGAGGCTGTGAATGTTTTTATTATTAAAAAGATAATAAAAAAAATGTTAATTTGTAATATGTTTATTTTAACTCATTTTTACTATTATGCAACACATCAGTGGATTTTATTGTGTAATTTCCTTGATGTGTTAACATAAAATATGACAGCAGACACAATACCAGTAAATTATAAACTAGATCTCTTAAATGTAATTATTCAAAATTCCACCAATTCCACTGGGTCCAGTGTCTGCACCGTAAAGTTAAGAAACGTTTTATGTAAAATTTAACTAAATAAAACAAAAAAAGTTTTATACAACAACAACTTTGTTCAATAGCAAGTATATTTTATCATTATTCTGGGATATGTTTTGCGTTAATACACGTAAAGCATGTAAAGTGTACACCTTGACAAATACTCGTACATTTCTATCTATATTTTGTTCATGCTCTTCAATTCGTAATTGTATGCAATGACAAATGCTCGTACATTTCTATATCTGTAACGTTCATGCTCTTCGATATAAAAACTCGAAACGGGAAAATCTGTAGGTGAAAAAAAGGAAACAAATTTATCCATTTTTTAAAGGTATTACAGCTGTCTATTAACATTTTGCTCATTTACATATTACAAGTACAACTATTTACATGCAAATATAAGGTTCTATACGCAAGAAATAATTAATTGTGCCCAGTATTACAATAGTAGTCTGACATAACTGTGCTTCAGATAGACACGCCCACTCTGCACACCTCACTGACACTGTCCTCAGTTTGTGACACATTCTCGGTTTTACGGCTTTTCTATTCACAATTTCACATTGCCTTTACACTCCACGTTCAATATTAACCCGTGGGTTTAATTGTGGTTTTTATCAGGAGAAATTAGTCAGGTTGCGTCATGCAAAATTCAAAATGCATGCCACGGTTTTCTTACTTGGGCTTGCAAGATCGTATGTTAGATGTGGTTGAACCTTTCGGCAGTAGAGCTTGTGATTGGTTGGATGTTTTGTGACCTATTTTTATGAATATTAAGAGAATTGAATCACGGATATATATAGGCCTACTACTGGTCGTTCACATATATTTCGGTATACAAGAAATATTGTGTTTTTGCTTTTCATGTCCTACATCCAGCATCCGTTGCTATTCCTGCTAAGACTATATTTCACAACCTAATAATTAGGGGTCCCACAGGTAGTGATTTTGCCACTCGAGTACTCGCCCCCCTGTACTCGCCTCATACTCGAATACTCATTCTTAAGTATGTTCCCTGAAACACTGGTTCGGATGAGAGAGGGGTGGGGATGGGACAATATAAGACATCATATGCATATGATTATGAATGGCTATGGGCGATAATAGAAGATATTCACGAGTATACCTTGGAAAACAAACTCATCCATCACTTTGAATAGAAGTTGTATATCGTAATCCATCATTCCTATGATGATAATTTGAATAATCATCATTTAATATCTTTTGTACAAATAATAAATATTTTTTGCAATAATTGTAACATCAAAGTACATGCTTTGTTTGTGACAGACGCACGTGACGTTATCAAAACAAAGCAAAATCAGTCTCAATATACCAGTCCCTGTTGTGTGCGCGCACAAAATAATGTACATCGTTTTTTTATCAAGGCTAGAATGCATGTGAAGAAAGGGAGTTAAATTTAGAGTCAGAGTCACGAGTCAGAGTTTGAATACATGCTCGATCAGCCTTACACACATCCAAAAAATGTGAATATAGCAAAACACCTCGAGTACTCGAGTACAAGACTTGTACTCGAATAATAGACATATTCTTCTCATGGATGAGTACTCGAGGTACCTGTGGGGACCCTACTACTAGTACTAAAGTATAAGTACTGTATATTGCCGTGAGTCCCATGACTCAAGTGAGATATGACAATGTCTGTGACAAGGCACTGGAAGGTGTTTGATCGGTAGTAATATGGCTTATCATATCATGTGAGAGACCTTATTCATTAAGATAAGAACATTGTCTAAACTGTTATCTTAAACATCCTACTCTATGTACGGTTGATCCACTCCTCTCTGTGTGTAAATTAAAGCGCTTCATCAAAGTTAGTATTGTCTGAAAGTGAGCAGACGGATTTCAATGGGACTGCATGACTTAAAAAGTTGGAGTTCCTAAGATTTTGGCCATGCAGTAGCCCACATGGCTTGGTTATTTCACGTGAGCTAATCATATATGGGTTGATCATTCATGATGAACTAGTAATCTTACTGGTCACAGGGTTGCAGGTTATAGAATTGTATTCTGTTACAAATTATATGACAAGTTATTGACAGCATAGTCACCGCCTACCCATCCTTGGGTTGGATAGGTCTGCAGATGTCCAAGTACCTGGGTCCAAAATTTTGTGCATATGACACCTAATATTTGCTTGAAGAGATAAATGTCTCTTGGACATGATTTAACTGGTATGTGTACTATTAAATCCTATGTCAACATCACTTTTACAGAAAATATAACTGTCGAAGAAAATGTTGAGTAATGTAAGAAAGCCGCCACCACAAGTTACTGGTATCTCTCCCAAGGAAGGTCCTCCTGGTACTAGAGTAACTATCAGAGGAGAGGATTTAGGTATTGATGCACGTGATCTCCTTGGTAAGTGTACGCTTGTGTAAATAAATCACGTCTGTACTATTTTCTATTTTCTATTTTACTAATTGAAAATAGTATAAGTAATATCTTCCCTCTTGCTTGAACAAATATGGCCATAAATATTGAACATTTACTCTTTTGGTCTTTCAGCCTTGCGTATTTGTGGTGTAGACTGTCTACTATCAGCAGAATGGAAGTCACCAAATAAAATTATTGCCCGAACTGGACAAGCAAAAGGCAAGGGTGAGATTATTGTAGCCACAAGAACTGGAGGTGTAGGTAGCAGCACTGTTTTCTTTAGAGGATATCATATAGTTGTCAGTAAGTATTGTTTTTTTCTTTCTTATTTTAATGAATTAACCGTTTAAATGTTATCTTATTTTAGTGATCAATTGAAAACTGCAATTTAAAAGATAGTGTGTTATTGCACAATTTGCTAAGACATTTCAAACTCATGATTGTTATTCTAGGTGCTACCCAGGAGTCTGCAGTATGGATCGACGAGACTCCAGCTTTCAAGCAAAGCACTCCTATAACAGCAGAGCATGACAACCCTCTTGGCATATCTGATGAAAGCAATGAGTATGCATTTTCTTTTTCTATCATTTTAGTGATATTTGTTTGGTAATAGAATATTTTTCTTTTAATATTACCTTTCCTATGATTGCTTCCTCTCGGGTCGGCTGATATCATTATAGTTTGATGTACAGTAATGTTACTTTTTCATGAGTACTGTCATTTCAGCAAAAAGTTTCCAGAAGAAAAGTTACTAGAGTTGTTTCCTGAGGGTTCAGGAAATACTACACTTGAAAACTTTGATCCTCAGTGGTACCTCTTAGAAAATTATGAAAAAACAAGGTGAGCTGTAAATATAAATGTTAACATACACGATAAACAATTTGCTTCCACGATCTTATAAAGAGAACGATACCTCTTGTGATTTATGTAATTTTTATCAGATGATGTCACATTTGTCGCAAATTGGCTGATGTGAAGGTTTTTCGTAATATGTTCTAATATTATTGTGCTATGTTGAATAGTTGTAAACAATATACATATACATTACATCATCATACATTCTTGATTGCAGCTTTGATGATCTCAAAGCTGGTTTGAACTATCTCAAAAGAAAATCTGCTTCTCGAGGGGAGGGTCCAAAGGAGTTTGTTAAGACCAATCTCACAACATTTCTTGACTGTTACGACACATTAACGGGTAATGGACTTTTGTTTTTGAGCTTTAGAAAAGGTAGATGATTTTTTATATTCTTTTTTCCTCGCTCTTTACAGAACTTAAATGTAGTGTTGTAAATTTGAAAAGAAAAGAAATTAATTAAGTATGTTTTGCATATTCGTATTAAACTTTTTTTTTTTTTTTTTTTTTTTTTTTTTGCACAGAAATGCAGCAAAAGCTTGCCAAAGATGAGTCAAGTATGAGGGATGGTTCCATTACGCTCCCATTGGAAAATATCCTCATAAGTAGGCCATTTCTTTAGATATTAAATTTCAATATGACTTGCAGATTATGAAACTATTTTTGCTCTCAATTATCTTTTGTATACCTTTTATATTTTTTGCCCAGAATTAGAATGTACACTGAATAAGTTACCTGTGACTACAAGTGACTTTTTTAAATTTCAGAAAGTAACAAGGCGGCTGTTGATCTGTTCTATGATGTTTTGGCGAGAAAAGACCGTGCTGATGCCACGCGCAATGCTTTAGGTGTTCTCCAACGCTTTAAGTTCCTTTTCAACTTGCCATGTACAATGGAGAAGAACATCAAGAAGGGCGACTATGACCTGGTCATCACAGATTACACGCGGGCCAAATCCTTATTTGGAGACAGTGATGTAAAGCTCTTCAGACAAGGTTTGACAAAGTTCTTTCTCCACACTGCAGTGCTAATTAAATTATGTTTTGTAGTATATTAGCATATGTTAGAAGATTCTTTTAAATGCTATAATAAAATGCAGACTGTATATTATGTTTCTTCTTGTGTGTAAGAACAGCATTTCAATCAGAGTCTTCTTTTTCTTATTATCAGTGTATGCTGAAGTAGAGGCAAGAAGTGAGGAATTCAGAGAAATGCTCTATAACAAGTTGCTAGAGCTTCCATCAAGTGTTGATGAACAGAAGAAGATTATCCGGTATTATTTTCTTCTTTTTCTCATATTCTACTATTTTTTTTCATCGCTTTCCCTCATATTCCACTCACTTCAGCCGGTGTATTCCACATCCCACAACCATATCTAACTATAAACTTAACGCATCCCTAAAACAGTTGAACATTGCTCTGTGGTACCTACACGTTAGATTGGTACAGGTAAGGATAGCCCAATGACCTGGTGTAGACATATCATTGACTGAGAATATAAAGTAGACTATAAACCGTGTACATATGTTTACATAATCATATAGTGTAGAACCTCTCTATTTTGACCACCTTTGGGACCAGTATTCTCAATTGAGAGGTAGTTTCTATACAGAAGTTCGTTTTGGTTGCTGTATGAAGGTTTGGGACTGTGAAAAGTGGTCTTAAATTTAGAGGTGGTCTCACTAGAGAGGTGGTCTTAATTGGAGGTTTTACTGTACTGTGTTGTAGATTTCTAGGCCATCTGGACATGCCCGGCGACCCCGCGTGGGACTGTCTCATCAACATGCAGAAGTGGCTGCTCGAAATCCTGGAGCGTAGTAAGGACAATCACGTAGAAAAGGGTAAGCATTGCCATACTTGACTGATATATTTGGCACGGTAAAATTCTAGGTTCAGCTGGATTGATGTCTGGGTTTTGTCGAGGGATTTCGCTGAGTGAAACTTACCAGTAATTTTTCAGTTGGCTACTAGAGGCAAATCTAGTAGATGTTTAACCAGAGAGAGAGAGAGAGGGTAAGGTTGCAACAACTAAAATATGCTTCCCTTGAGATTTGCCACTGTTAACCATTTTATTTGAATATTTATTTTTGCTGCAAAAGAATTTTTTATAGAGTCACACCAGCTGAATCACACACATCAGAATAAAAGCACGTCTTACAAAACTTATTACAAAGTTGCTATTTTATTTGATATTTGAAATTTGTTTCAATGACAGTTTAGTTGAATTTATCATTTAATGCTAATGTAGCTATATGACACAATGATTCACGACAGCGTGGATAATGAACCTACAAAAACTTGTTACAGATAGAAATGTATATTCATGATAAAATTGAAAGTGACGGCATTTAAAAGAAAACCTCAGTTCACTGTACTAGTAGTTCATTACTGTTTTTCTAGCTTTAACTTTAGTAGGCAAAACTTTTACAGTAGAACCTCTCAATTAGGACCACCTTTGGGACGAGTGTTAGGTGGTCTCTATACAGAGGTTCATTTTGGTAGCTTTATGAAGGATAGGGATTGTGAAATTTGGTCTTACTATAGAGGTGCTCTTAAATGAAGGTACTGCTCACTTCCCCTTGTTGATGTGTGCATTTTCAGGGAATGTGACTCGTTCAGTAGAACTGTGGCGAGTGACTCAATTTACACTCGCCATATTCAATCCAAACTAGCCATCCTTAGTTAATAAAATGTTGGAATCAAATTATCATACTCGCCGACTGTGGCGAGTGACTTTTAATTTACACAAGCCAACAGAAATTTACACAAGCCAGGGGCGATTGGCGAGTGCCGAATCAACACCCTGATTTTCACTCACCAGACCACGAGCAGCAGGTGATGGTGGAGCCCGTGTCCCCCAGCGTGGCCCAGCGCCGCATTAGCATCGCCGTCCCCATCAGGAAGCCGGTCAAGACGCGCAAGTCACCACAGGTAACACTCGCTACTAGGGGTCGCACAGTTACAGAATTTTGAAGCCGGGTACCTGGGCATCTGTACCCTCACCTGTACCCATCAGAAACCCAGTGAAGACGCGCAAGTCACCACAGGTAACGCTCGGACGGTTACAGAATTTTTTACCTGGGCATCTGTACCCAGCCCGTACCCATCAGAAAGCCGGTCAAGACGCGCAAATCACCACAGGTATGGTTACAGAATTTTGAATCCGGAAATCCGGCCGACTATACCCGACCCTAGCCTATCACAAGGCCTTTAAATGATGAGGAAGCCAGTCAAGATGTGCAAGTCACCCCAGGTAACACTTGCTACAAGGGGTCGCATGGTTACAGAATTTTGAACCTGGTACACAGCCTTCTATACCTTACCTGACCCATGCCCATCAGAAAGCTGGTTAAGACGCGCTATTACCACAGGTAACACTCGCTACTACACGACAGTCTGTTTTGTCTGAATCTGCACAGAGATAAAAGACTGGGGGTCAGACGATTACAGAATTTCGAACCCGTGTACACGGCTTTCTATACCCGATGCGTACCCATTAGAAAGCCGCTCAAGACGCGCTGATTACTTCTACAGGACAGTCTGTTTCATCTGAAACTGCACGGAGATATAAGTTACACACTGGACTTTTTGATACAGAAGTAATAGATTTATATTGTTCTTTCATCAATATGTGTTATTGGGGTAACAAAAAATATAATAATATTTTTAAATAGTTTCTTAATAACAATTTTTAATGAATATGAAAATACAGTCTGATAATAGAACATTTTGGATTACATGTATGTATTTTGTAGATGTTGTCCTGTAGATTATACATAATATAATAAAACCCTTTTATTATTTACTGGTCTTTCATTCACTACATGAAAATGCTGTTTAGCAGGTACACTGTAATACTGACCCATACAGAATTGGTGCATTTTGGACAGCTGTTTTGGAAAGCTTGTTACGCTAGCTTATTAGTGATGTTTAAAAATTATCAAGAAATGTGCTATTTCAGCGCATCCTGTTTGTCGAAGAGCTGACGAAGATTCTGATGGACAACTTGCCGGACATCTGGAGGCTCGGTCAGGCGTATCTCAGTGGCAAGTTGCTCAAGGAGGTGAGAGACTCAACAACCACATATTTGGCTTGTACAGAACAACTTATATTACTGGCGACAGCCAATTTTGTCGCACTAACCAGATGATAGAATTTACTTAGATGTTTGAAGGAGAATAATACCCAAGATGGGGAACATCGTGGCAGTGACATTGTTGAATTATGACCTCGCAATGTTGAACTTGTAATTTGAGAGTGAAAAAAATGTTTTAATTGTAGCAAAAATGTTCTGGATGGCAGTCAGTGGCTAGATTTTAGTAGGAGGTTTGTTGTAAAAAGGTATACCTCGCTTGGTTTAAACATATATTTTGAAAATGAAAAAGGATTCGGCATGGCAAAATGCAACTTGTTGAGTTGTCGTATAGATCTATCTTTCTTGTTTGTTGATCATTTTATTTCAATATATGCACCGGTAATACTAACCTTTTTCATTTGGATATTTTTTTTAACATCGATAAATACCGGTAACTTGAAAACATGTTTTTAGGTGTGTAAACATAATATGTTTCGGAAGATGCAAAAATACTTTTTTTGTTACAGGTGAAGAATCGTCCAAAACTGGACCCAAACAAACAAAATGAGTTCAAGGTAAATTTCCTCCATGATAACTTATTGGAATTTACACAACATATGGTGTCCCTAAAGGTTTTGTTCAATACCTTGAAAAGAACATAAATGCTATAATTTTAATTTTTTGTCATGGATCATCCATTAATGCACAATGAGCAAAATATCTTGCATGTGTACAGTTTTTCCTAAGTCGTTATTACCGATAGTTCAGATATAGTTCTGCACTTGGCCATAAGAATTTTATTACATGTTTGAAGGAGAATAATACCCAAGACGGGGAAAATTGTGGCAGTGGCATTGTAGAATTATAACCTCGCAATGTTGAACTTGTAATTTGAGAGTGAAAAAAATGTTTACGTGGTAGCAAAAATGTTCTGGATGACAGTGGCTAGATTTTAGTGTGAGATTTGTTGTAAAAAAGTACATCTGTACATCTGTTTTCTTGTATTTTTTTCCCCCTCAGGCAATGATTCTGAGCATCATTTCACTCTTCTCAAAACTGGTTCGAGCTGCCTTTTTGAAAGCCACACTGAGTGTGGACGAGCAGGAGAGGTACGGCGACTGGGCAGACAACAGCGACGATTCACCAAGCGCCTGGCTGCCTATCTGTGTCCGATGCATCAGGTAATGCTAGCTGCTATGAATGTTTGAATTTGAAAACCATTCCTGTGATCGCAATGTATATGATAAACTGGTAAACTGGTTAAAGTTTAGATCACTGTAAAACTGGACCTACTGTGTTCATAAGGATTCGCCGGTCAAATCGTTTGATAATCAGAAGAATATAACACCCGGAATATTCAGTTACCACAACGTGTTGTGGACTTTCATCCTCGCTAAGATATATATGTAGATATGTAGAGTGCAATTTAAGAACAAATATCTTCTATCCATGTATTCACAAAAGAAAATTGTACTTTTAAGACTATATTTAAGCATTGCTATACAATAGACCCTTACGATAGCATGTGTTTCACAAAATAGTTAAAAATTGATAAAAACGACAAGTCACAGTAGGCCCAGGGTTGTTATATGTCATGACTTTTATAATAAAAGTCGATAAATTCTTTTATGACATATGTCTGATTTTATGACATATCAGACTTTTATGCATTTATTCTAGGTATTGTTCATATTTGAAAATATTAATGATAAAATATCTATTTATGTACCTTTTATGTGATAAACTTATTAAAGTTTAGATCAATGTACAATTTAAAAAAAAAATTACTATGAAACATACAAAACAATTATAACATGTCTAAAATGACTAACATGATTAAGTGAGAAAAATAGATGTCCTAAAAGTCAAAATGACTTGCATTTTTGAGAAAATCTTTTCATAAAAGTCCAAATGACTCCGGAATTTTGAGAAAATAAAAGTCATGTTGTGGAATGTCAATTTTTTTCTAAAATAAAAGTCATAAAAGAACAAACATCTTCAATTGAATGAACATATGTATTAACAACTTTTGATAATCAGAAGAATTTGTGTAAAATGAATATGAAAAACCACTAAAAAAGTGCAATTTAAGACACAGGTAGATTCATGATTCACAAATAGTAAATAGTAAACTGAAAAATTTGGTATACCATGGGTTCAGCATCATGGAGGGGGCATGATTTCATATAATGGTATGGGTTCTATGGTTTTACAAACACTAGTCATGACTAGTCATATACTGTATACTGTATGGTATAGTGTTTGTAAATCATAGAAGGGAACCATTGTATGTTCCCTGCCCATGTCTGCTGAGCCCCATGATAAGAGCGTTGCGTGTGCTCCCTGCAGGTCGTGTGTGCTGAACGTGTCCTCCCTGGAGCTGCCCCAGGACTCAGTGGACGTGCTGCAGCAACTTCGCCTCGACATGCGTGCAAACTGCGTGAACCGGCTGCTCAAACAGGCCATCGTAGGTCAGTGGAAGAGGGTGGGTGGGGGTCCTTATAGTAGAAGCAGGCCATCTCTGAAAACAAGTGGTCTCAAGCACAGGGCCAGGGGAAGGAACTGACTCTAGTGGTCTCAATCCATGGATGTGAGTTAAAAACATGTCTTATGAAAGGAGCTTTGAGATTTTTTTTTTTAATTTAGAGTCTTTTCAAAGCCACTTTCAAAGAAGATCAAATCCATTGATGCAGTTGCCTTTTGATCTTCATGATGAGTTGCTCTCTTCATGGAGGTTCATGATGGTCTTTTTAAGAAGATTCATCAGTAGGTGGCGAGAGCATTAGTCTTAAGGATGTGGTTTCAATAGACCGGTGGTTTTAATTTGAGGTTCATGAAATGTTTTTTTTTTTTTTTTGTTTAAAAGGGTGGTAACTCCTTAGAACCAAATCTGTATGGGACCACCTTTAGAGGCCGCTTATGTTATTTTGGTCTCAATAGAGAGGTGTCTCTATACAGAGGTTCATTTTGCTCAAACTCTTTATGAAGGTTTCGTCCATGAAAAGTGGTCAGACACCAATAGCAGGTGGTCACCATTTAGGTTCTAAAATATGGAATTTGTTTGCAATCCATGTGTATTGTGTTGTATTGAAGACATCAGAACATGAGCAGTTACCAAAAAAGGACAGTATCGTCTCTATTAGAACAAATGGAGGGACCTTCCAATGGTCTCTACAGAGACTGGTCTTATATACAGATGTTCATTTTCATATTTATGAAGGTTTTGGTGAACATTGGTCTATAGGTTGTCAAATATTGTCAATCTTAATTGAGGTGTGGTCATTTATGGAATGATCATCACCATGTGTTCATTTCTGTTTGCAGACATCCAGAACATGACCGGCGTGTGGGACGGTGGACATCAGATCAAGCGGCGGCACCACGCTACTGGTGTATCAATTCTTATCCACCCAATGACCATCCAATAGCCATTATTCTCTGTCTCTTTATTATTCACACCATAGAAATATCAGTTTTCAAAACATGTGAACTTTAATGTAGATCAAAAAACACATGATATATGACACTATGCACAAATTTTTGAATATACATGTTTTACGTAATGAGATACGCCTTATTATACGTATGAGTAACACCAGACGTAAACATACTCTAAAAGTTTACGGAAAATACACTTACACTCTTTTTAATAGTATTTGGCGATGTATACAACATTTTGAATTATTTGCCATGAATTCTATTTACCATCGCCAATTATTCACCAAATGGTGTTACTTTTTTATAGAAATCCGTTTTTAAAAAAAAGTTATGCCACAAAAGGTGGGTTTGGATAATTAAAAAATCTATTGTATAGTTGTACTGACACATCCTATCTTTAATTAAAAGGGTGATCTATGTTATGGTTAAACATTTATCTATAACAAATATTCTTCAATCTCCTACACAAGGAGTTGGTCATTTACTCCTTCGGGAAAATACTTGTGATAGGCATGTGTTTCTTATTCCTGTATGTGATTTTATTAAATGAATAATTCTTGTGTTTTTAGCCAGCGTTGTTTGAGAACATTGTGAGTGAGACACTACAGCATCTACAGGAAGTGATTAATGCGCGACAGAGCGAGACTGAGGTACGGGCTCAATAGTTGTGCATATCATGGAGATAGATAGATAGATAGATAGATATGATGTCATAAAAATCTGTGATTCTTTTTAAATTGATTGATGATGTTTTAACAGGTTTGGGATTATTTTTGATATATAGTCTTCATCTTTGAATACTTAGCTTTCATTTTTTTTTCAAAGCCTGTGTTGAGATTGAGCATTATGGGATGGGAACGTGATATGTTTAATCGGCACCAAATAAAAGCTTCATATGTAGATCTCACCCCAGGCTGTGCCATTTATCAATGCCACAGACAAAATCCATAAAATTACTGGCGCCTGCAGCCAATCAGAACAGCTCATTTTGATACATGTCCCTTGGAAAAAATGATCTCTTATATTCCATCCCTGAATTTAAAGATATCATAACTAAGGATTCCCCAGATCAATACTTGACTATATTTAACACTGCCTATTGCTTTAAATGGTTGGGTAGTACACCATAAACTGATGTGACTACCTCACCTGTGGTTGGGTGGTAGATATAGGAAGTACCGTAGAAAATCTATTAAGGCCACCATTGGGACCAGTGTTAGGTGGTCTCAATAGAGAGGTGGTGTCTATACAAAGGCTCATTTTGGTAGCTTTGTGAAGGCTTGGGACCATGAAAAGTGGTCTTATTATAGAGGTGGTCTTAATAGAGAGGTGTTCTTAATTGAAGGTTCTACTGTATTTCAAAAAGGGACCACCAACCTGCAGAACCACCCGTTGTTTGTGTTAATAAGACCACTTTCATGGTCCCAAACCTTCAATAACCTACCAAAATGAACCTCTGTATAGAGACCACCACTCTATTGAGACCACTTGAAAACACTGGTCCCAAAGGTGTTTCTAATAGAGAGGTTCTACAGTATTTCAAAAAGAGACCACCGACCGCATCACTCGTTTGTGTTTCAGCTGTTTGCGGAGGCTCAGATCGAGCAGGGCCGGCGACGCTCTGCATCCAGCTGCTGCAGGCGTTCGGCAGCGTGGCCGAGAAACTCGCCATCTCCGGAAACAAGAAACCGATAAAACATCTGTAAGCCGCCTGTTGATGTGGATACCTTTTGGTGGGAGACGCCAACATAGTTCATAGTGAACACATGGTCATGATATGAAAGGCACCAGCATCATTTATCAGACTCATTCTTTAGTACACTCGGTTTTGCATGCGTCTTTTGAATTCATATGAAAAGATATCTTTCTATTTTTTCGATCTTTTGTGATCACCTTTTATCCGTCGTCTGTCTGACGGTCCACAATTCATATTTGCTGAATAGTTTCTTTTTTTTCATTCAATTTTCATCAAACATGCACACAATGTGTATGCTATATGGTCATCATTCCATAGTTGAATCATGGTCATCATTCCATAGTTGAATCATCCCCTTGGGGATGAAATTCACCTTGCACCAGAAGTCCATCATTTTTTTTAATAATGTACTAATATATTGTACTTATGTCCACAAATGCTGATGCTGGTGCCTGTGCACTATACACTGGTTTGTTTTAGAGATAATGTGAAGTGGAGAAATGTTCATTGTTTGGCATAATACTGTGCAATGTTCACTCTATGAAGAGTGTCCATGTTGACAGGTTGGAGTTTATCATGTACAATAGAAAGTGTTGACGAGACTGCTTTGAAGTTATACCTTATGTTTGTTTATATCTGTGCACTACATTTTGTAAAATGTCACTTATGCTAGATCTAATGTTATATTCATACAAAATTTTGCATATTCATGTATAAGTATACTCTATTCCCTTTCAACTTCAGAACAAGTGGTTTCTACTTTCAGTAATAATCATTGCATCTGTAATTCAGAAAATCTTTTTCATAAGAGAATATGTTTTATTTTAGCTAGGACTAAAAAATATCAGTAACTATTAATAATGTATTTAACGTATTATGATGCAGATCCGAAGTGGTGACTCAGCTCTACTCTCCTGGCCCGTCAGAAACTATGCCATCCTATGTGAGTGCTCACTGGGTGTATATATCAAACTATAGTCCTTGTCATGGTTTACCTAGGTTACATCAAACTTAATTTACTGTACAGTGTTATCCATGCATTGAATAGATTCTCTTTGTAATATGAATTGTGAATATGACATCATTACTTTCGGGAAATGCAATAACAACATATACGTGTAACAACTTGTTGCAATGTAACTCCATCTGTATGTATAAAAATGATTGTGAACTACCATTTTGTGTTCAATTTAACGTTCCTATTATCACTATGTATGCATGAGGTTTGATGTTTTCAGGACAAGCGGTTAATCGTGATGATGAGTAACTGCACCCACACGCGGGTACACATCATCCCTCGGCTTGTTGACGCACTGGAAAAATACGGCTACCCGTCTGGACCGGAAGTGCAAGCGGTACAAAAATATGTTAACCCTTCTAATATTCAAATTACATGTACTTACGAAGCAAATTTAAGTAATTTTAATAATAAACATGTTTTATCAATATTTGAATTACTTACAAAGAAAAATTTATGTAATTTGAGTATGTTTTTCAATACACTGTTGCTTGTAAAGTTATAGATATTCATGCTGTAGATTCAACACTTATACTCGCAGTTCAAAAGCTATTGTTGAGTTATTGCAAGAAAACTGTTTAATGTATTTTTTATACACATTTGATGGATGTAACATATGTAAAAACAAGTGAAAGTACCCCAAAAATATTAGTCCAATATTTTTATAGTTTATACTTGTGTGGAATTTACTTTATGGGTTTATGTTTTCAGTCGGCATCTTGGTGCTACCAGTCAATAGATGAGCGTCTGTTTGATAAATATATCGAGGAGAAATCGAACC
Source organism: Streblospio benedicti (assembly GCA_019095985.1). NCBI lineage: Eukaryota > Metazoa > Annelida > Polychaeta > Spionida > Spionidae > Streblospio > Streblospio benedicti. The sequence goes on along the minus strand of CM032661.1, from coordinate 1,061,384 downwards.
CCATAATAGGCGTACTAGAGCATAACATGTATGAGGGCAACTTCGACTGGAACAACTGTGTTAAATGCACATGTAAGTATAAGTGTCTTATGGTGGATTCTAATGGAAAACTATCAGACTTTTTTTTCATTTTCTTTAACTATATGAATGCCTGTGGTCTCATAGTTGTGTAATCTGTTGGATGGAGGGCAGAGATGAAAAATTCTCATACCGGTATGTGTACGTGCTGTCTTGCCAACTTCTAATGCTTGCAACATTTCTCTCCAGTCATGATCTTGATCCGATTTTTTTTCCAGGTGTGCGGACGTATGTGAAGGAGGCTATAATGGGGATTATACAGGTCCATGCAGAGGTAAGGGTACAAGTTAAAAAAATGTTCACTACAAAGAAGATCCATTCAAGCTGAAATACTGATTTTTTTTTTTAAATTTGCTAAGTTAATATTTTAATAGGAGCTGTGTCTTTTTATCTTATTCTTTTGGAATTATTGTAGCAAAAAGTCCAAAATGTTGTATAATTTAAGTGAGAATCTTTTCACTCTTTTACATGAATTGGCTGAGGTAAATAGCATAGAAAAAAATTTCCATAAAAAAACCTATTAAGTTTTCTTTCTGTGCTGTTTATGGTATCAAAAGTAAAAAAGTTCAATTTAAATTTTATTAAATTTTAATATGAAAATTAAAAACAAAATATTTTAAAATATCACCAAATTACTACGTAATATGATTAAAACATTTTTAATATCGTAGAACTACATCTGCGTAGCTTGTTCAATATTGTGACGTCTGCTGTTTATAGGTGTACTCCATCTGCCCCACGTTTGTGCCTCGGGTCATGTATCGACTCATCGAGTACATTATGGATGAAATCTCAAGACTTTTTCAATGCATTCCCGCCTTCTGTGCAAATGGTGCAGTACAGGTGATTGTTGTTTTTTTGTGTTTTTTTTCTTTTTATTCTTCCAATCAATTTTTGCTTTGAAGGTGTTGATAATCTGATTTTATAAGCTGACCATCTTCAGATTTTAGTGTTATTTTCTGTTCTGTTTCAGGGTCGGTTAGAAATCTTTGCTTTGGATGCTGCTTTAGGTTATTATAAAACAGAAGAAACATGGTAAATAATTTTTTAAAAATCAAATGAACAAGATAATCAAGAAAATGTTACATCATGGTAATACTTAGTATATAATCTATGATCTTGTAATATTTTTAGTGCTGCGCTAAAAGAAGCATTGAACTGCATTCCAGAAATAGAAGATAAAGAAGATGAAAAGTGAGTTTGTATGCTTCACGTTAAAAGTTTCAATGCTCACATTATCAAAAATTTAACATCTATGTATATTATGTATTTTATGAAATCAAGAATATTGGAAAAGTTTTGTGCCAGACATTTATATGTGACACACAAAAATCAATGATAACATTTTATGGTCTGGTGTTTGTGTGTTAAAGACAAATCCATGAATACAATTCTAAATGACAAGTAATTTTGCAGAAATTGTTTAATAGATTTTGGATTCATCATACATGTTCATATATTACTTACATATCATTTGTGACGTAGAAACTTGCGTTGCACAAGATCTGTACATTTGTCAGTTGAAGAGGAAACATTCCTCGAACGAAACGTAGCAGAAACATGCAAATAAGTTTCTGATTCACAAACTTAATATAAGTTACAATGTACGACAGATGTTCTCTACCGACTTCTGCATGTTGTAGCCTGATCCACGAGCTTCTGGTGGAGTTCAAGACGTACTACCGCTTCATGCTCACCTGCTTCCAGCCCGACCAGCGGATACGAAACTCGCAGTATCTTTAGTACTGCAGACTGCCATTTGGTGCTTGCAGTATCTCTGTAGTACCGCCAGAGCCATACCAAAAGAAATACATGTCACAGTATCAATATAGTAATGCTGCGGACTGCCTATTTCGGCTCTCATCCTATCAGATACATGTAATACTAAATACATGTACGGCAAATTTGGGTCACAGTATCTTCAGTACCAGACTAATAATTTTCATGAAGGAATTTTATAGAGTGTGACTACCAAATGTATTTGGAGGTAGGGTACGTGTTTATAAAGATAAGAAAAGCTGTGGACTGACCATATTTACGTGGTATATGAAGACAATAATTACAGGTATACAGAAAGGTGCAGGTGCACTAGGTCAATAGAAAGTGGATTTTTTCCCGGTGGCATCAGTGATGTGAATAATTTTTGTAAAGATCAAGAAGTATTTATTGTTGAAAGAAATTTGAGAAGTGTATAAGTAACAGTAACACTATGTCTACAATAATACTTTGAAATCTGGTAGCATTAAGAATTGTTTTCTTATATTCAGTATTCCTGTATTGTCCAGTTATGTACTTCACCTGTGGTAGCAAAGCAGCATACATGTAATTCTATTTACAGATCCAGACGCCCCCCCCCCCCTTCTCAACTAATGTATTTTACTTTCATGGCAAACCTATCATATCATTTATTGTACACCAACTCCATTCTAAACACATGGATCTGCTTTTGTATTTGCAATCTAATATTTATATGTAAATATTGTCTTAAGATTGATTCTTCATTCTTAATGTGTGCAATGGTAGTTATCAAACTTAATTACCATTTGTTATATTTTTGTTACCTAGTCATATTTGTTAAATATTTTTTAACACTGAATAAAAATGAATAAATACTATTAAAATATATGCATATTCTTTAGAATCAAATACAAGTAAATTTTATTTCCTCTTTGAAGATTTATTTTCAAAAAAACAACAATACATCATATCCAAAAAGTTTCATTCTATTTCTCAACATCACAATCATAACCATTATGCAATATGATCTGTTCGTTCTTACATTGATAACATAATCTGTTCACTTTCTACTATCACAAAATATTCAGATATACAATTTATACTGATCAATAGTTTGCCTCAAACTATTACAAAATGACTGACTAAAAACATGTATGAACAATTTTTCTTTACTGCATGTTTATTTCATAGCTATTAAAGCTTTTGCTCAGTGACTTGACAAGTAGTGTGTAATACAACGTAAAGGTTAATTTAAAAAAAAAAAAGACTCCATATCAGTTATTGAAACATTGAAACATTAATCATTTTCAAATAGTTCATAACTGGACACCAAAACAATGCAGGCAGAGAGTGGATGATTTGTGTTAGACGTATTAAACTTGTACAGTGAGTGTACCTAAGATTTTATTACCTATCTCGGCAATATTAAATATGACATAAATACAACCCCTCCAGTTGGAAACTCATGATACGTAGATTTTTCTCGTAGAGTATGATTTACATAATTACATGTACATTTACATGTATGTGACTTTTATAAACATTTATTACCTTACACTTAAAAGTGAACATGCATAAGGTTTTATATTATTTTTTTTTCAGAACAAATATCTATGACTGAGCATAAACTTTAAGATACAATAGCTCTACAGAAATTTAAACCATAAATTGTAAAAATAAGATATTTTTAAAACAAATATTTGAAACGTAATATTTTTGTTTGTGTACAGTGAATTTCACATTGACAAACAATATTGAGTAAAAAAACATAATGAGTAATTATATTAAATCCAAAATAGATTTGTGAATTTGTAAATATGCTTAATTAATCTGATCCCATATAAATATTTTGAACATTCATATACATATATATTAGTTTACTTAACTAGTATCTTAAATATACTTTGGAGTTTACTATCAAAAGGACTTGATAGAGAAACTTCCTACACAAAAATTCTCATCAACAATATATATGAAAATTGCAAGTGTAAAAAAAAAAGAGGTAGAATAAATGTTTAAAATGCATAAAAAAAAGTTCTGCAGATTCTAAGTTTACATCTATTCTACAATAAAACTTCAATACTTAATGTAAATATAATCTGGAAGAATTTATAGTTGTAGTCACAACATTATGCTTATTCACACCATACATATTTACACAAATTTAATAAGCCAGACCATCCCATTCATACATCAATCTTCTTATTAATATTTTTAGACATTTATAAAATGTCAAACCTTATACACTCATCTTTCAGATTCACATTTATACATTAATGGTAACACTTTCAAATTAAAAAAAAAAAATCTTAACAAACATACAAAATAACATCTTAACAACTGCTAAATCATGTTTTCATAAACTGTTACACAAATTGTTTTAAGCAAATAAAGGACACCATAATCATTTAGCCACAATGATGTTTTATAAACCAATCAAACTGAACTCCCAAAACAAAGTAAAACTGTTTATGTATAATATATACATTTTCATATTCATTTGCACTGTGGACTAATCAGTTCTTTATAAATTTATCTTCAAAGTTTCTTCAACTTTCGTTATTCTTTGGTGTTGTTCAACAATGAGAACTCTCTGAATGTTCATACTTAATATTGTATCCGTCAAACACATCATTTTATTTAATTTTTATATTTTTTTTTTCAATCTGAAGATTCTGTTAATAAATATAATAGAATCCTTTTATCATCACATTTACTTATAGTTTACAGTAGACATATCAATCCTTTTAGCTGCAGACGAATGCTCATAACACAATTTATTCCTGAAGTATTATTAAAGGTGGTGTATCTACGCTTGGTGGTAATGGTGGTAATGATGGTGGTGGTGATGCTCATGGATATGATGATGTTGAATAACCAGCTGCTCCCCCCGACAGTCTGCCATCATGGGGTTGACAGGATGAGCCACAGCATGCTCCCTCTCAATCCATGCCGCCACCTGGAAAGTATAATTTCACATATATAAAACTAGAAAAAGTACTACACATTTAATCTACAGTACTTACTTGCACTATCCATAATTTAAAAAAAAATGAATAACTGTATATATTTTCCCCCCAAGTTTTGCTTGTGAATTCAATTCTACTCTCACTGTTCTGCCAAGCAAGCTCCTGCCACTGTATTGACATAGCTGAAAAGACTGTGAGTTTGAGTCCCGTCAGGTAAAAATGGAAGATGTCTCTTCAGCTATGTCAATACAGTGAGAGTAGAATTTAAAAAAAAAATGCAAATCAAGGTAATATTATATCATACAAAACTGTCATGAATATTTCAAAGCTCCACAAATAATCATAATCTACAATAAATCAGTTTTTCTGCGCGTTTACCTGTTGCATTGCTCGAGCATGCTGCTTGTCTCTGTGCTTGTGGCGCCTCTGGTGGTGCGGTGAGACATCGATGAGATCTGGCGAGCTGACTGGCCTGATGCGGTGACCTCCACGCGTCCTTGGGACAGACGACAACCTCGGAGACACGCCTGGCGATGGCTCCGCAGAAGCTGCGACTTTCGCTGCTGCTGCTGCAGTATCCAGCAAAGGTCCCACTAACTGTTCAGCGGCCCTCTCACAACTAACTAACTGTGGGCCGACGGGGATTAGGGCAGTCACAACGTCCTCCTGTCCAGCCCGACCGCGCTTATCACGATTTTTGCGCGATTTATGCTTTCTCTCCGCCTTTTCTGTTGACGGCTTTGCTGCCACCGCAGTATCAACAATGTTGGGAGAGTCCATTGTTACTACTGCTGCAGGTGCAGAGGTATTGAGTACTTTATTTTCCACACTGTCTTTTGGATCATGATCAATGCCTGCCAAGTCCATATAGTAGTTCCTGCGATCTGGATTTTCCTGTGGAGATGTGGACATAATTTCTTGGGGACTTGTGGGTGAATGCTGTTTAGGGGATGAATTTGAAGTGCTATTCTGTTCATGAACTGGAGACATGATATTTACTACTGGAGACATGAGTTTTGGCTGTGGTACGGTAGCTGTTGTGGTTGCTATTTGAAGGTTAGTTGGGACATTGGGTGGGACTGTATTTGAAAGGCGACTATGACGTCTCGATGACACCCCTGCTTGATCACTGTTATGGCGTCTGAAAAACAAAAAGGAAAAAACTTGACGACCTATGCATAAATCTGACTTTCAATAGATCAACATCAACCCTTTCAGTTCTCACGAAGACTCCCCTAGGACACATGAAGAAGATTTATCAAGTGATCTATTCAGTAATAATGTACACTTAAATAGTCATCATAAACATATGAAAATTCTTCATCTTTGTCCATGCACTAGTAGGAGGCTCCAGATACTACTGTGCAGTCTGCGTGACTGAATAAACATGATCTCCTGTTGGACTCACCTGACTTTCCTGCTGTGACCGTGCTGCTGCTGCTGCTGCTGCTGCTGCTGCTGCTGCTGCTGCTGCTGCCTGTCCATGTTGCGCTGCACAAGTTCCACCAGATGGCGCTGATGCTGCTGCTGTTCAGCTTCGCTCACGGCTGCCACGGCGGCTCCGTTCTCAGGCACGCGGCCGGGTGCAGCCTCCACACACGGCGTGGTGGATGTTGGAAGCACTGCTGCTGGCACCGCCTTCTGTAGGAGAGAGAAGGGAGAAAATACACCAGTTGTAACATTTCAGTAATCAAACTACATATGGATGAGTGCCATTGAGTGGATTTCTGGACAAACTTTACGCATCATCCACAAGTTTCACTTCCTGATGACTATAGTAACCCTTTTCAATCGTGATTGTATTGCAGTAAATATTCTCAAAAACAGAAGCATAGATTTTAATTATATAGCTACCTATAGTAACCTATCATTTTGTTTTTGGCAAGACTTTCGCTCTTCTCTCAAGAGCTTTGTCGGGCCTAATGATAGGTTACAATGGGTAGCTATATAATTAAAATGTTTATATAATGGAACCCAATAAAAGCTTACATTCTGAGAAGCATAGATATTTAAGTTCTTTGACAGAAGACTGCTTAACGATATGGAAAAACTGAATGACAAACAATTTCCTGTTGCATTACCTTTTAATAACACAAGTCAGTTATATACTAAACAATGGAAATCCTCTGCAATGGAAGAATTTGTGGGATAATCACTGTATATTGCACATTTGCACGTACATTGCTCCTGCCTGCGCCGGCGGCCGCTGCCTCCCGCCGGTTTTCCTTATCGCCGGCGCTGCGTCTGTGGTGATGGCGCCGGTGCTGCCGGTGGTTGTGAGGCCGGTTGTTGGGCGCTGGCGTCGTCTTGCTGGGAGACGCCGTCACGGACAACGTGGTGGTTTTCATGTTTGTCGCCAGGTGACCGCCCTCGTTGCAGTTGTTCTATAATTGAAATACAAGAAAATTGATGCAAGAACTCATCTGCTATGCATGTACATAGACATTACCTACCGGGTAGCTAATATTACTAATATATACAGTGGAACCTCTCTATTAGGACTACCCCCGGGACCAGCCTCAAGTGGTCCTAATAGAGGTGGTGTCAATATAGAGGTTCACAATATTTACAGATCACTTCTAGCATGTAATAGCAGTGCATGAAGTGTATTAGTTGGATTTTGTGTAATTAATCTATGTTATTATAAGAGCATAAGATTGCAAAGTTTAAATGAATTCTTTTTAAACAATTTTTTTTTCCGAAGAGCACAAAGTTATCAAAAAACAAGCACTACAGCAGTTTATCAACCGAAGACAGGCACACTAACTCACCTGTCAGTTATAATTGCACTTCATCATTAACCATACAGGAGAATTAAGTGTTCAAAAAGTTGATAAAGCCGTAGTAATTGACATTTTTAATACATCTCTTAACATGTGATAATCTCCCGGGTATACCTTTGTTTGGTCTGGCGAGACTGTGAGCTTAAGTTTGAGCGCCTTGGCCCCGGCTTTGGGCAGGCTGATGGAAGAGCCGACCGCATCGTACAGAGACTTCAGCAGCTGGCCCAAATCCTGGATTTGAATAAACAATATTACTACATATTCAGTAAATTGAATACATTTATTATTGAATATATTGAATCTTAAAAAAATAGTTAAAATAATACATGTATATAAATGTTCAAATCCATTAGCAATAAACATAAGAGAAAATTCACATACAGTAGAACATCTCTATTAGGACCACCTTTGGGACCTTTGTTAGGTGGTCTCTATACATAGGTTACTTCTTAACGGCTTTATGAGCATTTGAGATTGTGAAAAGTGTTCTTATTATAGAGGTGGTCTCAATAGAGAGGTGATCTTAATTGGAGGTTCTACTGTATATGAAAGTAGTAGTCTCCAAAATGTTAAAAATGTTCACACACAAGAAAATTTATAAATAAAATCTTGTTTTCTACCTCTTTAGTGATGCGGCCCCTGCCATCAAAGTCGTACAGAGTGAAAGCCCACTCCTGCTTGTCAGACCCCGCTACAGACACGCCACACTCGTATTCCTGAAAAAAAAAAGTACGCAATCCTTAGTCATAGGTATAAAGGAAAACTAAACAATACTTATATATTATTGAACAGCTGTCAGCCTCAGATATTTGTTCACTGAAATGTAAAGTATGCGAATATACATGTAGCAAAGAATGAAGTTGTAAACATTTTAATATATCAACACCATTTCAAACCTTTGAATCTTTTTTCTTAAAATAGGACAGTTCACATAAATATCACAGCATGTGTGTCTTATTTTCAAAGGAATGGTTTTATTTTGGTTTAATAAAGGAGCACAGTGTTCCAGATGTAGAATCAAACAATCACATGTACTTTTATTTGTAGCTTATTTACCTAACAGTTCAACGGATTGATAAGAAAAGAGGAGCTGGTTAATGATATTTTGTTTGCTTTAACAAACATTTACTTTATATTTTGACTTAGATCACAAAATCACTAAAAAAATACGGATCATATGTAAAAGGTCATTGAAATAGTATTCATATATAGAAATTTGAATTAAAATTTTTCAAACAATTATAATAAAGTCAATACGTACTTTCTGTTTGAAGCTTAATTTCATGTTTAATATCCAAATTAATTTCTAGTTTAAATGGTCCAATATTTAAATTGGGAATGGTCTTTGATGTTCTAGTACAATATATAGAATTCACTGCTGTACTCCATTTCACAATCTTCAGATATCAGTCAAATTCAGTGTTAAATCTGTTAGATTGAATATCTTAGGAAAGACAACTTTTCATCTATTACACATCTACAATTTACAAATTGCCCCAAGCATTTTTCATCTTTTAGCTCTCTTTGTGCCATGTGAACACAAGAGGAATCAATTCCTGATTCAATTATATTGAACAAGAGACACTCTAATTTCATATCCTATTTACGGCAACAGGCCAAATGAAATCCAACATTTTAAAATTGATGCATTATTGCTACGTCTTGGAACACCAAATTTGAATTGACACACACAGTTCTCTCTATTTGAAGTAATAAATATCCAATATTAGAAGCCCACTGCCTAAATTTATAATTCATAACACCCTTCTTCAAGCACGGACTTCATTCATCTGAGCAACGCACCATATTGCAGCAGATGATATCTCACACAGCACCCCCTGTGGCCAAAAGGAGAACTACTAGCTCCTCCCTTTACCTTAAATGGTCAGTTAACTTTTGGAAAGGACCACTTTACTTTTCTAAAAGAAGTGTCACCCCATATGTGGAGGTACAAAGGTCCAAAGAATTGACATTGTATTGTTGGTATGCCGTTCATAATACAATAGTGACTACAAAAGGCTTTGTGTCCATATGGCATATGACGCATTTTCTTCATTACATTTCATCCTTTGCAAAAAGACGTTACAATTAAGACACCAATACGTTTGATCTTTATCACTATCCTCTCTTGAAATTTCATTCCTTGTGGGTTTTATCCATTTGTATCTATTAAAATTACCCACAAGGAAATTCTAAATCTATTAGGATACATAGCACATTACCCCGTAAGAAAATCAGTCAATTTCAAATAAGGTGGAAACCACATATGAGGCTTGCGGTGGTTTTACACATTTGTAATAAGTTATCTACACATGCTAAGTGTAGGGGTTACATAAAGCCCTGGGGCAAAATTATATGCTTTATAGTTTTACACTATAGCTTACATGTTCTTTTACAAAGAGGTATGGGTACAGTTTCTTCCAGCTCTTGATCTACTACTGGTAACAAATAACATTGCGAGGCTGTGAAAAAGAATTGCATGACACACATTTAACTCTTCGAAATATATTTGCTGTGAAAGGCTAAAATTCAAACTGACAGGTAGATGAATCAAATTTTCAGTGGTAATGGACAAACAAATCCTGACATTCATTCATTTCTATAATATCCACACAAATGTATCTAATCCTCATCTTCAAATATCCAAGTATTTTGAAATCCCTAAGGCATACATATATAAAAGCTATCACTCTTCTTCATCTTAAATGACTACACCAGTGCATTCAAGGATTGGATTTGTTAGAATCCCTTCAGCAATGGACTGAAAACGACTTTGGTAAGATGGTGACAGGGTTTATGTAAATCGCTTTCATCCCATTTCACCGGGGAGAGAAACGAGCAGTTTAATTGACCCTTCTTCTGACGGACACACGCCTATTTCATTATCACACAGCTTCTTAGCTAAAATTCACACTATGTTTGGAAGAAAGTGTAACAGGTTGGAAACAAGCAATGATTACCAGCTCAGCAGGACAATATTGGAAACTTTAGGAGGCCTTGTATCACACTGGTAGCCATCTATTTGGAAAAACCTGTAAACATACGCTTCGTGGCCATTAATGCACCATTTGTTAGACTCCAGCTTCGAAACTTATAATCTTTATCAAACACAATATCTATGATAAATTTGACAGCAACATGTTTCTTTGAAGTCATTTACTACTGTTCATCAATGACCATTGAAATGATACGGTGCTACCTTATACAATAAAAGGATTTCTTCAAGGGGCACTTCTTATCAAGGATATGACCATATTCATCATGTCTGTCATTATGCATTAAAGCCATGTTGGAAAAGCTTTGAAGTACTAGATCTTCATTTATCAATGACCTACGCGAATGATATGTTTGTGGACATGCATTATATAAATAGTAGGGTTGCACCTACTAGGACATAGTAAATTTCTCAATTAGCCACAGGAAACATAATGGTCAAATCGTGTTTTGATATATTTTACCATTTTTTATAGACCTTCATCCACCACCAATATAACTAATGCTGTGCCTTCTTTCTAAAGACATGCGAAAATTACATTTCATTTGTGCTTTTGAAAGACTTCAAAACTTGCAATCACCATATCATAGAAACTTCAAGCACATTATAACATAATTATGATCGTTGGCACAGGAAGCTTCTGTAATGTTAATTAACACATGCTCCAGTTCAAGGTTTATTAACATAAGTCACATTATTTTTGTTGTACGACCTATATCATTATGTTTGTGATGTAAATTTAACTCCAGCACAAGTCATCGTAATAACTATTTTTGGAAAACGAAATAGCCAAAATTACCACAATTTCAGCAAAGACCACTGCAATTTAACATATGCTATAGGTATGGCTACCATGTTCATTTTGCATGCGATACTATTTAACTCGTACAATTTCAAATTTCACATTCAGATATGTTTCCAGTTGAAAATTTCACCTGCAACTTCAACGTTCATTATGACAATTTTCATAATATGATACGACCTTCAGTAATTAGTAAAATTTTGAAATATTGTAACAGATGCCGCTGACATTAATTTCAAAGCAATTTGCTACAAACAAGATGGAGTTAGCTTTTCTTTCATTGAAGAACAGGTTGGAAGCATCCCCAGCGGTGTCTCCTTAGGAACATTATTCTACAGTTGCAATTTATGGTAACCTTGAGACAACAGGTGCAGCGGACACACAAGGACAGCTAACGCACTTTCATTTAAATATGACTAGTTTGTACTGAAATCAAAGCAATGTTTTGATGATTTAAAGAGTTCTTGTCATGACCTGTGAAGTCTTAATTATTGTATTTTTGTTCGCAGCATCTAACAGCCATTTAGCTCCCATATAATCATGGATGTGTTCTGTAACTTCTGTAATGCATTTGACCTTGTGATCCATTAGCACAAGGTCCTCATCCGTGGGCTCATGACAATCTATGCAGTGGTCATTCCCGACGGGTCTGTGTCAAGGCATATGTTGTTATATAGCCTATAAATATTTATGCTGTTCTTCTTCAAACAGACTTCGCTATATGGAGTAAGCAGTTTTTGTGAAAATACTTTAGCATTTATACTTTATATTCCTACACATAATCAGATTGAGGATTGTTTAATATTGTCATTATAAGTTGTCAAACTACTGACAAAGTAACATTAATTATATTGTAGCAAAATTTATAGATTGAGCACTTTCTAACTGTTACAAATCTACACATCACAACAATATTTTCTGATGCATTTTGACACGAAAACGTGGGAAATTGACAATGCTTGGTGATGTTCTATTCATCACTATGTTTTTAAATAGTACTTTTAATACTGATATATAATAGTGCTTCAGTCAGCGAATTTCTACTTACCTACATAATACATATCATTACATCAGATATTCATTGGCAACCAGTGACGCTATATGTGCCAGTGTATGTTACATAGATACCTCTCACAAACTACTCACTAATGTTACATAATCTGTACTTCAGTAATTTCCTGATGACATTAATCTAAATGTTCCCAGTAATCTTGCATACATTTAACCAGTTTAAATTGACCAAAATTCTGTAAGCAATGAAATGTCTATCATAAGCCACAGAACTTTTAGCAAGTACGATAACATGAAATTGTTACCACATGCACGAGTGCACAGATGTGTATCATTCCTGGAGCCTGCAGGTATCACAAACTATCTGTTGGTCAAGACAGCATGAAAACCAACACATGCTGCTCAACCTCGATCATCTTGGTTCCTTACAATAGCTCAGAGACATGTTTTGTTCTTGAAGGCTACTACAATATACATAAAGTCGCTCCCGAGGCATGATATTTCTGTCATAATATGGTAGAAATTTTAATGAACTTTGATTTTACATCATTCATAGAAGCATATATTATCACAAATATTTCATCGTACTTAGCTCAGAAAATTGTTGCTCTTATTCCAATTCATACTTTGTATGTTAAAATCTAGCTCAAGTAAATTTTTCTCAACAACCTTCTAGTTGAAAATATGCAAGATTCTATCTTCACAGCCCTGTCAGATTCAAGATTCTACTTAAGTCTAGATTTCAAGTCTAGTGTCAAATGGCCATTCTAGATGACCCTTCAGGGCCCAGATAACACCTAGAGATGACCTTTTATCTTTATTTTGGGTGGTTTTGTTTCTTTAATGGTTTTGTTTCTTTACGTCATTGCTCACAACTCCTTTAAATCTTTTCACAAAGAATGTCCACAAATACAATAATGCTGACAGATTTCATAAATTCCTACTAATACTATGAATACCTTCAGTTGCTACTATTCTTAATGCTGTTAAAGTTATCAGTCTTTCATAGAGAATCCTCAACACTATCACTTTGTAAGAAAACTATGCAAACACACCTTTAATGAAATTACTACCAGTAATAATGTGATGCGATGCAATATTCCTTGCCAGCAATGCTGGAAGACCCTAAAGTTGCTCAAAAGATCACCGCTAAACTTTGAGGGATTTGTTTTTGCAGGATTCTGGATCTGTATGAGAGGATTGTGTGAACAATTTTTTAGAATGGCAATCAAATTGTACTACTGTACTAGTAGCTGTGTAGATAGGAAGTTACACTTGTGACCAGAAGGTCATGGGTTTGATCCTAGGTTGGCAAATTCACCCCTAAACAGTTTCTCACTCCTCCATGCTCATGAGCTGAATGTGCTGCCGTTGCATGTATGTGATAAATGATCAATTGATTGGAAAAGTGTGCTAATGACCTGGAGTAAAATGTTATTTTGTGAGAATAAGCCTGAATTACAACAATAAAACACCACATTTACATTTATGAGGATGTTTTCAAGATAGTGGGACCCAAGATCAAAAGCATTATGTTTTGGCAAAATAGGTACATGTAGATGCATGCTAAAAATTAAGTCACAGCCTACAGCATAAATTGTAGCTGCTTACTTTTTAAATGGCATAATTTACATTATGTTTCAAATGAAAAAGAAACATGGTGCTTTCAAACTTGTAGATAAGAAACCTAACAAATTGGGTTCATTATCTCAACTAGATGTACATTCTTCTTTCCAGAAAAATATTTGGTTTCCATAGTTCAATAGGAATACCTAACAAATGTACCACATACTATGGATTTTAAATATTTGAACAAGCACAGAAAGTCACTGGCCTTACAGAATAGAATATAGCATTAGTTTCTGTTCAAATAAACAAAAATGATTCGTAGACATAGAATTAAAACTGAACCAGGTTTTTAAATTCGTGTTGGTTCCATTCTTTTCCGTTACACCGTTTTTAATTCAGTCACTAGGGAATACTTATGTCATTAGACCTGAATAAAGCATACATGCACACAAACCAAATCATCTTAGGTCAAAATTATTTAGCAAGCAACACTCATCTTTCCTTCAGTAAAATTCCATGTTCGAATTGACTATCGTATCCAACTTAAGAAGAGAAAGTTCCCTCTCCTAATAAAGGAGGGCAAGTGTGGGGTGTTGAACCACTTGTATGAACTAATTGAGATCTAAATAGTACACATTACAATTATAGCTTGAATTTTCAAAAAAAAAAAAAAGCAAAAACATGTTACATTTCAAACATTTACTTATTCATTTAATTGCTTAAAACAAGTGCATCGGTAAAATTTTTGTATAAGAGAGAGACTGACATGCAAGGTGCCGTAGGGGTATTCAAAGTTCAAAGTGTATGAATGAAAATATAGCAACTAGGCTTTCTTCCCTTATAAGTATGCACAAAAATGCCGCAATCTTCATTTGTTTAAGACACTTCAACAACAAGATACACCTGAAGACAGACTGTTCCCATGTGTGCGTTGGACAGCACCTCTGCACACATATGCATATCAACAGGGGAAAATTCTATTCACATTTTCAAAACTACATCACAATGAAAAGACAAATGGCTTTGTAAGACATGTTATCTGTCTTTATGACTATGCAATAGAAATATATATGCTTCGTTTCACTAGTCTTAATCACAGTAAATCTTTTGAAAAGATAGCGAAACTGCTACATACAGATGAATTGTTACATCCTAAGATTAAGCCAAAGATTGCAACTCAATGTTTTGTCGAATTAATTCTTTCCAAGTCAACTTTCTGGAGCCTTACTTCTGATACTTCATCACTTCATAAAATCTATTTGACAATTGTTTTTTTTCAAATTCTAATTCACCATCCTTACATATTTCGGGCTCATATTATTCAGCTAACAATTTATTGAAAATAAAAGAATGATATTGTAAGATTGCTTAGATCAGTATTAAAAAAAGAGATCCCATGAACTTGCGAGCGCAATTCACTTACTTCGACATTGTTGATGGAGTTGTCGGTGACGTTGTTGTCAGTGGTGTCGAGATCAGTGGTTGCAGCCATCTTGTCCTTGTCGAGGGAAAACAGCTTGGCCGTGCTGTTACAAGCGTCTAGTGGCGGCAGTACAACTACAACACACAAAAACATACGATTCCTAACATGCACTCAGACATGAAAAGAAACCATCATGACATCTACACTCTCCGCCTTTAGCTAGTAGTGTTGTTTAAATTCTGAGTAAATGTAGCAACAGGCACAGAATTTCACATTTAACGTATCTATTATAGAGCTTGGCTTTTGTTGTTAACGAATTGCATGTTATGAATTCATCTTATTATGAAGTGCACACATTGAACAGCATATCCATGTAAAAAAAATAGATCAAATATGTAGGAAAAATTGAAACTGATCGATATCCAAATTGGTCAAGATGAAAGCCAGAGGAGCGTCCAAGCCAGTGCATCATTGATCGACACAGCTTTGTTAGAGACAGAGGAGCCGTTTCCATGCTTTATGCCAGGAAACGTATGAAAGACCAATGATAAGAAAGGCTAATGTCTGCACCAGAAGATTTAATGATCAACAAGAGTTTCAAGTCACTCAAGCAACAAGTTGTTTATTTCATTCTAGATATACAGGAACAGAACATGTTGAACATCATGATACTGCACAAGATATGCATAAATGGTAAATTGAAATATGTGCAGAAGTTTTCATAAATTGGTTAAAATAACAACCACTAACAAACTGCAAATTTGTTTGATTAAATGATGCATTTCTACACAGATTCATTCTACAACATGTATTTTGTGTATATTTTCATCCGTAGCTCTACTTTATTTACGTCAGCAAATGCTTCCATGCAATCAGGGCAGTGATTGTGTCCTCATAGGTCTGAGTGTGACCAAAGTCGGCCCAAAAGTCCTATTCGAGTTTGGAGTTACACATTAACTAACGTATATTGTTTTAACTCTTCAACTTCAATCAATTATAGTTAATATCATATTCATTCTTTACATATCAGAGCATTCCTTAAAACATGATTTGCACTCATCAGCTATTCTAAAATCTGCAAATATTCAGTAAAAACACATGTTACACAATGGTGATGATGTGCTTTTTATTACAGAAATTAAAACCTTTACAACTTGGACGAGAAAGAGTAGCCACAAGCAGTAAATCTTACATCGCATAGGTTCACCCTTTAGACGGATTTTACTCCAATTGTGCTTATTTTCAGTTTTAAAAACTAGTATAGTGAGTTAGATAAAAGCTCTAGACCGGTGTCCGAAGGATATCATAATAAGATACTAGAAAAAACATTGCAAGAACTATATGAACTCATATCTATTTACTATATTAATAAAAGACAGTAGACAACTCTAACTTCATGTGCAATGCATTTAGACCTGTTAAAATATGATAATGTTTTAAAGGAGTATGTATGAGACAAATCTGGATCTGGCTGTTAGTTGGCAGGGCCCCAGATTGAGGCATCACACCGATCTCTCCTAAAAATCATGTAATCAAATAAACAGTAAAATTGAGACATAAATTATTGCCATAATTATTAACAGAGGGGTTCAATATTATGATACATATTAGGAGTTCAATGCCCTACAGCACACTTGATACAGCAAACAAAAAGTTTCAACATGTAATAACAGCAATGGATGAAGCATCAGGTGCTTTAACAGATACAGGTGGTGCTTGAAATGGAAAAAGCATTAACATCTTCAAAAAACCTGTTAACTGGAACATAAAACATGTTTCTAAAACCTGTTCAAATTGATCCAGAAGTGGAAAGAATGCATTGCTCAACAAAGAGCAATTAGATAATAGTTTTGTCCTATTTTACCAAAGGATGTGATTAGAATTCAAGCGAAATTTCTACAGATGGAGGCCAAAAGACAGAAATAATATATTTCTACTCAGAATGTGTTTTTTTTTAAACAGAAGAACAATTCTTAACACAATTTGCATAAGTTATCTGTTACAAGAAAGCAGTCCATCTTGCCAAAGGCATCATACATGTATATGCAGTGTTCTGTAACTGATAAAATTGGCCTTTGTTCAGATTTCATCTGTCAAGCCATTTAAACAGTTCTTAAAATGAGAATATACATTATACAAAAGTCACATTAAGTCAATATTTTCTCTATCTATTAAAGCAGCATATTAGCTCATTGCTTAATTATTACACTTTGGTAATGTGATAAAAACATACATTGATAAAATCGTTTCAATATGTTTCATGTTAAAAAGTCAGCAGATAAAACAGGGAAAAGACTGAATTCACAACTGTGAACTGATTCCGAGTATGAATATAATGTCTTAAGATATAATTGGTAATACAGATACAAAACTAAATAGGACGAAACCCCCATTTCTATTTTCCGACTTACCTCTCAGAGGCAATCCATCCTCTATAAATTGCTTTTGCTTCTCTGTTAATGCGCTATTACCAGTTTCCTACAAAAAATAAGCCATTTCATTACAAATATGATTAACAGCATATCACAAAATGCACAACAGTTTTTTATACTCAAATAGTTATTTCTTGATATCATATTCCATGAATGGTAAAGTTTACACCAATAAAATCTCCAGGAAATGAAAATTTCCCGCTAATTCTGTTGGTTGAAATAAAAATTCTAATTCATTGATTCAAATAGATATGATTCAATTGTATTTCAGATGTGCTTTAGAAATAAAGCTTATATGCATGTCACCTGGGACATTTTGACCCTCATTTTGAAATTCCTTTCTCACACATTGACAAAAGTACACAGGGGATCAATTTGAACACTTTGCCAAGAAAATCGCCACGAAATATCCTGCAAATAGAAAGAGTCCTAGCAGCACTCCCTGTGGAAACAGTTAGTGACACCTCAACAATGTCCAAACAATAGTCCATATACCCTTCAAACTACCATTAGCAGAATTGTTTGCAAAGTGATGAAAGTGACCATTGACCCAAACTGCCCAGACTGTTACTCATAAGCCACCAAGGTGACTTCACTGTGATTGGTCACATCCCAAGTGGGGTAAACAATGCAGGTGGTGGCACTAATGGGTACAA
The DNA here is from genome assembly GCA_019095985.1 of Streblospio benedicti. NCBI lineage: Eukaryota > Metazoa > Annelida > Polychaeta > Spionida > Spionidae > Streblospio > Streblospio benedicti. The sequence goes on along the minus strand of CM032661.1, from coordinate 1,042,929 downwards.
TCACACATGCTCACTTCTATGACTTCCACCTCTTTTGCTTGTATGTTTTCAGCCACCATCTCAACTCCTTAAACTTCACAACAATTACAAGCAAATCATGTAAAGTTGTCTTGCGTTTTCTATCATTTCAAATGTTCCAAATCCAATATTTTATGCGGGGAACATATCGATTACATGCTCTACAACAGGTGCATCAAAATAGCATTAATCAACACAAAAATCAAATGCGAATGTCAGTCTGCGTTCAAACACGAACATTTAACCAGTAAGCCTATAGAATGAGAAGAATAGAACCTGCTGCCCTCATAAAAATGTGATGTCACTTGATATCTGCAGTTGGCTCTCTGATGCCGGAATTTGTATGCAATGAAAAGAGGCACCAAGATAACACTGCGCTCGTGTTACTGGGATCTTACACATCCCCGGACATAAACTTTTATGTCCTTATTAATTCAACGGCTCTTCTCTCCCTTGGAATGGTAGTGGAGACACATAAAATGTGTGCATATATAGCGATTGATAAATATTCATCAAGGTAACTTGTCAAGGAAATAAGAATGCCATTTGCAATTGTTTTATTCATAAATGACAATGAGTCCCAACCAGACACAGATGACAAAGAAATGTCCGTCTGTTGTACAGTTCTGCATTTTGCATCATACATAATTTGTTTTCTGGCAAATGCATCATTCGAAATATCAACCTCATTATTATCAAATATGTTACCTCAAACATCTAAATTCTGCAATGGATGGATTTCTTAAATACTCTCATTTGATTGAAAAGTAGCTATACATGTGATGTAGCTTCTGTCACCAGAAGAGTTTCAAAGGCACCAATTGTCTACTAAAAGAACTAAATGCATCTTCAGCCATTGTCACTTTATTTCGCTGATTATTCCCCAGGGATGGTCTTTGAAGCTTCCAAACTGCACATGGTTCACTATTATTTCAGTGGACCACATAAGTAGAATGAAGAGTCTCTGAGATAAAATAATTTTTTTCAACCACTGATTGATTAGAAATCATAAGTATGGTTCTTTTGTTAAAAAAACATGACTGTCAGGGGTACATGCATCATAGAGGGAAGAAACCAAATGAGATTGAAGAATGCCCATTCTTTCAATTCCCCCTTCAATGTTTACTATATTATATGAAGAGGGTCATCAACAGAGTTTTAACTACTTCACCCACTGCACCCATTTCATTTATACATTCTTTTCTATCATTGTCTTTTAAACTTAGTGCTCTGAGTCAAAACAGTTGTAAGGGTTCCATTAGGAGTAATCTTATATGCTAAGCACATGAGCAAACTGAATAAAACAAACATGAAATGCACTTACTCTCCATGAATAGGATTACTTAAGGTAAGAGGGGGGACCAATTACAAATATTGTCACCACAGTTAGAATCAATCAGACTTTCAATTCAAACTAATATCAATCAATGCTTGTTTTTACCCATAACTGAACTTAACTAACTCTTGTATCATGGTCCTTTCAGTTAGCCTTTGATGACCAATTTTAATTGACTTTAATTTTAACTGACTTTAATCAACTGATGCATGACATCAAAATTATCTCCACGGAGCATTTGCCATGATGTTATCACTGCATATGGTCAATTAAAAGAACCACCTTTAAAATTCATGATTGATACTCACAATTCTAAATGATATAATCCAATCTTATTATAGGTTCACCAACACAGCTATTGTACAAAGTGCATCTACACATACATGCTCGTCATACACCTAAATGATCTTAATTTGTATTTCTGTTCTTACAACACAATGTCAACAAAAATTGTATCATACATATATCAAAGTTCAAAGATAAAAAGAACAAGCACTAAAGACATTTGATCATGTTTCACAATTCTGTTCTGACCGTTGACGACATGTTAACATTCACTCAACTCAGACGAGGAAGCCTTTGTGTAAAATGTTCTGGTTTCAGATCAAGCATTTTTGTTAATAAAATCCATTAATTTGCTCAATTACAGCAACACAAATTTGCTTGTCCACACTTTGAAATGGCAGTGTCTGATCACCCAACCAAAGGAGTTAACATGTTAAGACTTCAAACCTGGATACAAAACCACTAAGGGCACAATTGTTAACTTGTGAGGATTCAAAGAAGACCATCTCTTTGAGCAATCGTGGGAAGAAATTACATATTGAGCAAACGTGACTTGTAGAAGGTTAAAACCCTTTGGAAGGAATGTCGTTCTAATAAATGTTTAATGAACTGCAATATGCAGGTGCAATCTGACATGACTTGGAACTTTATATAACTTATCAAGCTAGGGGACTTTCACATTACTACAAACAAATAAATGGTAATCATCCAATCAAGACTTCAGAGGCTATGGCATTTAAATCATGGTCATACAAATGCGTAACAAATTTATGAAGTATAAAATTGAAACATTTGAAGTTTATCAGTTATCTTCGGTCAACATTTGTCAACTCTTATGCGATACTATTTGCACAAGATCCTAAGAAATGATACGACACTGTCCTGTGATGTATCCAAATAAAGTAATGTCCTGGATATACATTAAGAATTTGGGTAGATTGATAAGAGCATGATCATCAAAGACACTGGTGATTAAATAAATAAAGTCTCTACATGTCATACGAAATATCATAAAAAATCATACATATTTTTACAATTTATAAATAACTATTTCCAGGGGATATTACTAGTTATATCAATTTCAACGAAAATCTGCTTGTTAAGTTAATTTTTCCACAGGGTAAGTTTATTTAAAAAGAAAAATCTGCAAATTGACTCAATGTTAATACTTATTATTATTATCAGTCCTCAGAACTAATGGTATCACTGGTATATAAAGTACAAACCTTATACTCCTTATAATTTGCCTTGCTATGTATATGCTGCCTATGTCTGTAGAGTAAGTGTTTATATCGTGATGAATTTTTGTATCCATGTATGCCTGATTTGCTATGTACAACAATCCTTTTAGTAACGTCAGTTTTGCATTTTTCTGGCATTTTTACTTGCGGTTCAATTTCATGTGACATATAAGCTTGCTTTCATTAGTCTTGTAGCAACTTGTTACATTATTTCTCAACGATTTGTTTTTCAATAAGAATGTTAATTTCAATCTTTGTTATTCCAAGTTGATGTCAATCACTGTATTATGTCCAGAATAAATAGTTTTAACTCGTAATACTAATGTGAAAATTTCAAATAATATAATAAAAGAATTTCAACAATAATAACACACAATCAAATATCCACATACATGTATCACCATTCCACATTTCATGATAGAAAGCTTCAAATGTGCTGTCTTACAATAATCATATTTGGTTTTACCACAGAAAGCTGAATAGGGATGCAATGGCCACGCAGACTCACGAAAACAGACGCTGGATTTAATAAACAAGCTGTTCTCCCTTCAATGAGACATGTGAAACATGACTCACACAAAAAATATCATTACCAGAATAATTTAGACCAGGAACGTGATTTTATTGCTGATGAATCAACATGCGTGGACAGATTGTTACTGGGCACGCTACTCTACAAAATTACATTTCCCATACATGGCCATGTAACATGGAGGTAGAACACATTATGGGACATCATTATATTGGACCAGCACACGGACATCAACGACCACATGAGATTACATAATACCATTTCAAAGCTGTAAACTCCATCTCTTGTCTAATGTGCTTTTGTTGCTTCTTAGTAAGCGTATCCAATTATCATCGCATTATAACTGATACAAATGCATTTGTTACACATACTTAGTCATAAACTGAACAACTCGTTATTACGAGGGACGTTGGATGGAATAATCCAAAACACACCATGAGATCAGCAATTTTACAATCACCTATCACCGCCCATATCCGCTAATCCTGGGCCTGCAGCCTGTGCTCTGCTGTAACCCTGTTATGGAGCCTCACAACCCCATTCAGCCAAAATCTAATAACAGCTGCTAATTCACCACTGGGACTGTAATGTCAGTGATGAATCAAGAGCGCATTATACTGCACTATACTAAATGCTAACATAAAAGGGGTAGTGCTAGACACACTTTTGAACTTTTAAGTACCATTATTGAATTAACTCCAGACTATGTAGAATATATGAAATTTGATGGATGGAAGTTTAACAAGAGAAAACAAGATTCCATGATATACACACAAACAATTTGTATATATTTAGTACAAAGATTTATCTGTAAAAACAGACAGATGTAAAAAGACTTCCCATGATATCCATAAACAAGATTTCATTCAAATACCATCTTTTAATATTGTCTACCTTTGTTGTAAAGTTAATTATTTTAGCCAGTGAACCATTTACAATCTGTTGCACACATGCATTAAAACAGCATTGTGAACAATTATGCTCATTCTACTTCAAAGCTCAACTTATTATAGTCATTATTCATCTGATCAACTGTAAAGTATGACTGGTTTGTATATATGGAAAGACTTGGCATTTGACAAATTATCTATAAACGGTTTATCTGAATACACTGGTGAAGTTTAAGAATAGAGAACTTCACACTTTAAATTGCGTCCTTTTAAAATTGATAAATAATGCACAAATCCATAACTTTCAACTACTCATCCAACACCATATGGTCTGTAGCCTTCATCATCAGCTTTCACGTCTACATAGGTGATAAAAACAAAAAGCAAAACATTTGTAGAGAAAGTGCCAAGGATTCATTAATCTATCCATTGTGACATACATCAATACTACTTGAACATTGCTGATACAACAATGGAGCACACTACAATAGGAGATAATTTTAAACAGATTTATTACTGGTATGATAATATAACATAAAAAAAAAGATTATGATTCCATATCGACTAGATCGAATCTATTCTTCACTTTTTTCCTACCTATTTATAAAATTGTCACAAATGATTATCCAACACTATTCAAGCCTACCCATAAAAGTCTACATTTAATAAGCATTATTTTATATATCCCGTACGACGGTCATATAATCAAGACAACCGGCATTCCTATCGCATAAACTTTGCGTTCAATATCCAAGTAAAAACTTCAACTGTTCCTTACTTTCTCAGGATTTTTCAATGACATTTCCTAAGTCAGTGGAGTTCAGGCACCAACCTACACTTACAAGCTGAATGAACATAGCGCCTCGTTCCAGCATCAAAGGCCCTCATAATAAGCATACACAAAGCTTCAGCCAGAGCCTCATTTTTGACCATGTTTTACACTCAATTTCTTCAATTAACAACAAAAGCTATGCTGGTGTGACATGGTACACAGTTAACATTCATACCACCATTCTGTGCTTGCTTTTATATCTAGTTATTCTAGTTTTATGCACATCAGTAATTGTCGCACAATGAAAAACCCTTTGATTCCACATAATATTCATGCTATATGTATATGATACATGATATGTTCTATCAATTTATAAGACGCTATCTTTTAAAGATCATCTTTCTTATTATTATTCTAATGCAAAGATTAGTTATGCATACATGTAATATATATAATGCAAGAATAATTGAGTAGCGGGGAAAAAAAATCAGACATGAATGTAATCAAGCTATATTGCTGAATCAATTGAACATCTTTCATACATTTCATAGAGGAGATTGAATATGTGTGACAAATGAGCTACAAATTACATCTATCTGAATAGCGTATAAAAAGTCGACGTTCATTACCCCACCATATTGCTTTGATACATTTCTCTGTACTGTCACCCTTTCAATCAAAACTGCAGGGAATGTATCCTCCGTCACTTATGTCGACTAACACTTTTGAGGATAATATGTCATGACAGAGCAATCCGAGGAGACTGGATGATTGAGGATATAGGGTGTACAACTGATGGATGTGACCGTCTCTATTGCAGCATCCATCACCAGAGACAGCACAGCCGATCATACCCGTAATTACAACCATATAGATGGTAACAAAATCGGAACATTTCAACGAATGTACATCAAGTTTAGTGCATAAACTATGTTTACAGAAAATCAACGTCTAAATTTCATTTTGCATGCAATTTTAGATCTATTTTCCGTTACAAAGTGATGTGTAGGTGGTAGCAAAAACAAGTTTTTTTGTTCCATGGATATTTATCACCACTGCAGGATATTGCAGGCACAATCAAAGTGCTCAGGTGGTCAGGTCATCCTGAGTTCACGCTGATCAATGCAATCACTTTGCCGATCTGATTAATTCTCATAATGGTCATAAACCAGCATAATGGTACATGACTTGGGACTTCCCATATGCCTGACCAGCAATAAAATGATGGCCGCATTGATTAGCAGCAGTCTGTCAAAACCCATGAATCATTGTTTGAAAAGTTAAATGTGAGCATTACAGGAAATCATAGATTGCCTGCATTTCATCTTTATTCTTTTAATTATTGTAATATACTTGGATCTGTTTTTGATGGGTTTTCCTAGTGAAGACTGATTTGGTCAAAATATTATAAGGGCAGTTTGACTGCTATAGCACAAATACTTGTCAAAATTCTATTTCCTTAAAATACATTATTTAGTATTTGCAAAAGCATTGTATAACATTATCATTCATAAAGAAATTAATAAACAGTGCAGTAGTCCAGCCTCAAGATAGAGAGCTGTAACTCTAATGTCGTGAAGATAAGAACAGCAAAGAAATTATGGTTCATTGAGATTGTCCCCAGAGCCCTATTTAGAGATATAAGATTGCAAGTAAATTATGACCATAAACTGACATGGAACGTTTACTATTCTGGTATCTATTTTAGCATATTTTAGAATCAGAAAACATCATTTGGAGATCATGATTTATGAAACTTTAAGAATTAACGTAAGAAGATATCCAAATTCAATACCCTAATAAGCTGAAACATTGAATAGTGCACTCAAAGTACAAAAAAACTGTATACAGTTGAACTATACACCACACCACAGCAAACATAGGAAGCATTGAAATGAAAAGAGCCTCATGATGGGACACGGACATCGATTACGTACAGAGTTTCCAAAAGCCTATTATAGCGTCTGTATTAGGCTGGTGTCACATCTCTTTTAAGTTGATGGAGACGAAAACAAATCTAGCTTCTTTTCAACCAAAATATTTGTTTTTGTCATCCAATACTTATAAGCTTTTATTTCCAATTTACATTTTTTAAGGTGCAACTTTAACATTACATTAAGTTACTACAAGAGTCAAAGGGGACTTTTAAAATGTGGATTACTCAAAACAGATTGCTTTAATCCATGTACAATAGATCATACTTCAACATAAACTTAATTCTTTTACTGTTAACAGGTAACAGACATGGCAGACGTTGTTTGAATATATCATAGCATTGAAGCACCACTAAATCTTATTTCAGAATACGCATAAAAACCTTATCTAGATTAACGAGTATCCAAAATATTGTTCAAGCAAACACATTAACATATTATCATACGCTTATCCAAACAATAGTTAAAGACAATCAATTCTTTAAATATACATTGTGCACACACCGAAAATGCTCTACGACTTATATCAACATTTGCAAATTTAGCTTGTCATTGTATTGATGCGAAATTGCGAATCCCAGCAGTAAAGGACACTTGCTCCCCCAAGCTGGTACTCAACGCAAGCCTGCAAGTGCACACACCAGACTTTTATGTCACCATCAAACGTCGTCACCGTAGCTTCTCATACTTCCATTTATGGTGGTCACTATTCTCATACGCATTTTGGGTTCCCAGTGGGAGTAATATGTTTATATATTTCATAATGAAGATTTCATAATGAAGAACTTTTGTCCTTCAGAACTTAATAAAAAAAAAGATCAAACCGTTTTGAATTAGATTGAATTGCATTAAATTACATCATTAATTCTCGATGGTCTGTAAATAGATATATCTGTTCAGTATTTGAGAACTACATGCACAATATTAAATACACATCTAATGCAAAATAGAACAATAATCAATGAACTTGGTACAAAGAGTTCTACCTCTAAAATCCTGAGGAATCGTTTGAGCTACAAAATTCAATAAAACTGTTTTTCTAAGTTCCAAGGAACACAGCTGAAAAATAGTAGGCATTGATGGTTCCATGGTTTCTCCATCAAAGAGTGCTTTTCATGCCAGAAGAGAATTAGCCGGTGAGGGAGCAGCAAGTTATTCACCCACTGACTTTATTGCCTCAGAGTTGTGTAAACTTGATGCGTCAATGGATCTCCAGATGGACTTGTAGCTTTGGTACATATCTTGTATATTTCAAAGGGTATTCAGTCAGAGTAACCAATGAATTAGATAACTAGTCATAGAGCTAAGATGATGTCTACTCTACCAGTTGACAACTCATATCAGAAAATCATATATTTGATATGTTTGTTATGAGAAAAGAAAGATTGAAATACACTCAAGATCCATCCTCATGAACGGCAATGATTTGTCTTATGTGACTACACTCTTATGGCCTAATCATTCACTATGTGTGGGTATATACATAATTACATATTAATCAAATGGTCTGGTCTTCAAAACACCATAGATGATAGACTTATGATGTATTGCAAATTGAATGTTAAAACTTCAAGCCTGGGGGGATTTAAATCATGAATGTTCAAATACTTGATTGACAACACTCTTCATGATGATGATTAATTTCAAGTAATTAAATTATTGACCGTTTATATGCTAAACACTTCACATATCCTTATAATTAGTGCAGTATGTTTCCCTCTTGAGAGATGAAATAATTCTAATAACCAAATCAAATGTTCGACATAACTTTTAAAATGGTTTTCTGTACGATGTCTGGTGCTATATCTCATGAAAATATATTGTTTCTTGAAAACCTGTTATCACTTTTATATTTTCCTAGTACTAAGTGCATGCACTGTCTATAGACAAGCTCAAAGCACTGAGTAATCCACAAATAATGAGCATATATGGAAGAAACCCCCCTGAATAAACTGTGTAGTGCGGTGGCAGAGCACTGTAAACAATGCACCAGCAGGGATCAAGGCCATAGGCACTCGCTGCTGTCACGTACATACATCAGCCTCCCTCAGGGATCTGATGGGATCAATGAATCCCACAGGCAATGCCACTCCATTTTTAATGGAGAAATAACTACATACACTCTTATAAAGAAATTACTTAATTTTGATCTTCAGTTCTTCATTTTAGTCTTCAGCTATTTTTGTCTTCGTTTTTGCTGCCTATTGGTACAAAAGACGCAAATTCATCAGCAGTATACAGTAACAACTTTTCACGTAATAACCAAGCAAAGATGACCACAAACGAAGCAATGCCATAAACATTCCACTCACAGCTAGGCTGTCACCATTATGCACAGACAGGAATCATTATGTCTGGTGAGATTTCCCCAGATACATATATACAGCAAAAATTGACCATCATTATATTGCCGCTGAATACTAGACTGATTGGAATGCATAGCTTCAGACAGAGCTGTCATTTAGTTCTCTCATCATCTCGTATGTATGCAAATTCATCAGCCATTGTATTAGCTTCGTAAAAATCATTTGCCTATAAAATGACAGGACTTTGTTGAAGATAAATGAATAATAAAAAATTGGAACATGTGCAACATGCAAACATTGTCAAGGGGTAGGCTACACATATACGCCAACATAACATTAGACATATACACTTACAAGTTATTCATGTTATTTTGCGACATGTTCCAGCCTCTGAATGATGCAGCATCTTATTACACATTATTTAGTAAGTCTCTCGAGCTACTTGCAGGACACATATAATTTTCCTGACCACTTAGCAGGTGTTCCAGAAACTTTATCCCTACCACAGCCTCTTTTTTTTTTACTATGGTAGAGCTTATCTGAGATAAAGGCATTTCATGACACAGTTTGCTCAACACCCATCAACTAAATAAAGTGAGAAGGAAGAATGCATTAGATCACAAGCTGTTAATCATTTGTGTCAAACGCTGTTTATTTTGGTAAATATAACAAACATTTCGTACATTTTTCATGGAGAATTCACTCCATAGAACTACAAAGACTACGGGCTTCATTAATCTTTTTGACACGTACACTGATGACAGCTTTCATAACAAAATGAATTGATCATCTAAACAAAGGTGAGACAGCTTTGCTGGCATTATCACCAAAATGCATTACCGGTAATTATCCTTTAAATTATCAGCCGCAAAAAACTGAAGATTTTATTACTGTTCATGACCATAGCTCATCTGCAAATAGTAAAAAAAAAAAGCTAAAATGATATTGTGTAATAATGTTGACTGCAAAGATCCTCATGTTCAAAGGAAAGAGGTACAAATGTATATTGCTGTTGTATGGTTATATGCATTCTGTGAGCATGCATAAAAAACATCAAATGATAATTTAATGATTTTGGGATCTGAACCTTCTACATCATTATTACAAACTTTTTTTTCCTGTGACAGACACCAGAACTAAATGGCAACTTGTCAGCAGGAAAATGTCACAAAAATGTTATAATGACGAGAGCTTATCACTATTCCACAAAAATTGCCTTCATTTAATGCTCAATTTGCGATAGCTTTATAAATGTTATAAATCTTTTATTAAAGGAAGTAAGCTTCTCAGGTCTCTTTCTGTTCTTTGATATAATAAATGTTGATTCTCTTTGATTGATGGCTCTTACTTGGTGATGTGAACACGAACTAATAATAAACTTTCCCCAAAAGCTCTGCTCAAAGGCGTCTATATTGCTACTGTTATTAAGAACTGGTTCAACATTTTTTCGTAACATCAGATGCAAATGCAGAATTCCATAGCACTAAGTCTTTTTAAGATGATCCTGTGGCTCATCAGTATCATAATTGCAAATTATGAAAATAATTATTACCGAAGCGAAACACTAAGCTAAATCATTAGCCAGGAGAAAGGATATTTTGATGTAACTACACAATGCTGACATGGTGATGTACGAGCAACAGCTGAAAAACATCATATATTGGAGAATAATATTATGGACAATTTTATGACTCGTACAGATTATCTGCAGAGGTGCTATGGCCAATTCCTTATCCATGGATTCTCTTAGACTTTGTCTGAAACTGCATATTCAATCATTTGGTTACAAAGATTTTTCAACTAGACCATGTGATTTCAAAAACTATATTCAAATAACGCACAGCATAAAAAATGAAGAAAATACAAATATAAACCTGTGTATTAACTATAATAAGTTTCTTTTTCTTAGTTCTTTTTATTGAAGAAAACCAAACACAGTTTATGACTGCATTTCATTTTGAGATGCTGTTAATATCACACAGCAAAAAGCCACTCCAAAACTAATAGCTTGTTAGTCTTTCTTGCACATTTCACACCATTGTGTTGATGTTTCTCTGTATAAGATAGCTGGCTCTGCAGGGATTTCTTGGGGTTTTATTTGTTTATTACCAGTTTCCTTTGAAATACAACTCCTTCTGAAATTAACAGTAACCTTTTACAATAAACCAATTTGAAGTAGAGCATCAGTAAACAAGCTTTATAACAATATATACATGAGGACTTGACTTTTTTTTAATATCCCAGGGTAATTGATAGATGAGGTAGCTGACAGTGGGTACCATGCAACACGACTATGTGCTGGTGACATGTCAGGGATCATTTCTGGGCTGCTGTGATCACAGGCATATTCGTCCATCCAGTGGTTATTGCTTTCTGTATAGGCTGAACATCATTATTAGATATCATTACACTATATTGTGCTCTTAGTTATTTCCTGCTAGTTTTCATACACACTTTGATTGGCTCGTAGATTGAGCAAGAATAGCAATATGTGCATGTAAAATAAAAAGTAATATATCAGGCATAAAATTGTATCAAAATAATACATGATCACTTTGAAGTAGAAAATTCTTTCAACAAATGAACTTTGGTATAGAATGATGGCACGTACTTCATTACAGAAGTCAATTTGTATTATGCTAGCCTTTAATTGACGTTTTCCCGCAAATTACTGAATGACCTTGGACTAAGGAGCCCACATCTCATATGACTGTGCAGATCCTATATTATATTCTTCCCTGCTCAATAACCATAACCTCTATATATCAAATGTGATGGTTCACAGAGTCCTATCTTTTCAGCTGAGAAGCCGGAAACGCCATCAATTTTATGACCAGACCAGCTGCATCTTTATAATATACTTGTCCTATTGTTGCATGTTAAATAAATCTCTTATTTTTTCAATTCAATTTTAAACATGTTCTCACCTAATAAATATTCCACATTTTTATCAACTCATTTTTTGACTCTTACTTTTATCATAATAAGTCATAATCTATTACTGTGAGTGGTGCTTTGGGTTCTTGCACGTAGAAAATTTGACGCACATTTATCTAGTAAATACCTCACACACCGGATTCAGGATGATCAAAGAATTTGTCTCAATTTGCGATCTGTTTCAACAAATAAATGAGCCTGTCAATCACTTTCATATCAGCCTTCTTCACTCACTGTTTACTTTCAAAATATCCACGAAAACTGCAACAGGGCAAAGGATGATCCCTGTTCTTGTTGTCAGTAAGTGTTTGTTACCTTGGCAACAATTGTGAGGCGAGATTCTAGATTTTAAATGGTTTGTTGAGAAGTTCTCTGATAAGAGCCATGCTCTTCTCTTTCTTCTGACAGGCAGACACCCCACAAGAAGGTCATCGCTGTACATGTTTTTGTAACACACAGACGGCTTTTGTACACTACCAGAAGCAATGGAAGGTGTGGCATGACCCATAACATGAGAAAGGTCAGCTTCCAACTGTCTGCCAAACACTCGCCTAACTTCTCTTTGAAGATTTATGAAATGTTTAGGCTGTAGATCCTACAAAGAAGACAATAACCAATCACCTCCATCATGATAAAAATGAGGTACAAAACAAGCATACGTGTACGCATTTAAATTCTTATCATAAGAGATCAATGTGTGACATAACAAAGGTATTATAATATAATGCAGGAAGTTGATATTTTCTGAATGGATAACACACATTCTCTCAATTACACCAATGGTAGACAGTGGTACCAAAATAAATTAAAATCAAATGTCTTGCACTGGTAGTCATCATCAAAAGTGAATATTGGGACAACAAAATGCAATTGTATGAACTTAAAACAACCCTAATCGAGTACAGTCATAAACAAGGATGGATTCGATTTGTGTCACATTTACGCCCATCAAGCCAATAGAGCAATACAATTAGTCCATTCCTTTATTGATACCATTAATTGTAATCTGCAGATACCCATTAGGAACATAAAACCAACACAACTTTCTAGTGATTCTGGGAGTCCTACAGCAAGACCTAATGGAGTCCATTTTTTCTTGATTTATAGTGAATAATTGCGGTAGCTAATTACATGTTCTATCAATCATACGCTATCATCTTTTTCATTGTAACATTTTGCAAGTGAGTTTATGGCATTCATTATTCCAGCTTTTGCGGCAGACTGTTTCCTTGAACGGAATTTTCAATTACTTCTGTTTATTGTACTCTGAGGATCATATAACGGCATTTCAAACATAAGCTTTTCCATTACCCTTTAAAAACAAAAACGTTCAGATGGTTAATAAATTAAGGGCAATGAATCGTATAATAGAACCAATACAGAAGGGCAAAAGGAGCAATAGCTTACATTAGACCCCCAAACAATGGCTAACCATATTGGGGTACATAATAACACAGGTTAATGCAAACTGTCCCCTTTGCATGATTGATTTTGTCAGGAGTACTTATCTGATGAAGAACTTATTACCTACTTATTGGACAGATTTCTCAAAGTGGTACTGAATCTGCCAAATCAATGATCCAGTCCTGATACTGTAAATGAGTGCACAACCTGGTATAAATCTCTCAAGATGAGCTTATGTCAGTTCCTGTATTACATTCATCATCTTCCATTATTCCCTTTCACATTCACTTCAACATGGTCAGCATAAAATTCATACAAAAACTGTTTACATTTACCATCTCAAGGAAAAAAATTATAAGAGGGCACATTTTTTAATGTTTCCCATACATGCTCTCTTCATATAAAGGTTTTAGCAATTTAAATTGGCAAAAATAAAGATCAACACTTGAAACACAATTTTCAACAAAGAACTTGTGATGAATCGTAACTGTTAAAATTCCCATAGCAGCTCACAAGTATTACAATTAGTCACTTATAGCATGAAGCTTCAATGTCACCCACAGCAGATCAAAGTATGGCTACATTTGATAAAAGCATCAACAATTTCTTATACAAGTACAAGTAAGTAAACCACCGTTATCTCAAAGTTTGAGGATCAAACATCATCAGCTGCATCATCTCAAATCATCAAATGAGATGTTTACTTCATCCTGGCCTATTTTTGCCACCGCTGTTCAACAACAATTATAACTGATTAGTTTGTCTGATAACTTATTTCAATTAGTCATGAGTAATGACCTTGGCGTCACGTATCTGTAACAAACATCCGGGAATTCAGACAAAACAGATGCAGAGACTGCAAATCAAAGACGACACAGATCAGATACAACAGAAAACGCTGCCAATTGCATTGCATTGCTTTGCGAACATCCCTTTCTTTATCATTCCTCTAATGTCATTTACATTTTGACAGTGAACGCAGTAATAACATTCATAGAGTCCTGTAGCGATATCTAAACTAGCGCGGTAATGACACTGCTCAGCATTCACTGTGAACCCTCCACCCTGGGGCGAGTTGTTCGCCTCCATCTCTGGCCATTACGTCCGGCCATTCAAATGGAGACATAAAGCAGATGGCATTACGCAGGACATCAATGCTGGTGGCCAAGGGCTCATCACTGGTCAGTTTACTCAGAGATATTGTGGCTTAATGCTCAGGCAAATGCAAAATCAAAATTTTCAAACGCTATTATAGATTTTGTTAGTAATGAACAAATATGAAAATTTGGACACAACCTTTCTATATACATTGTCAAAAGGTGACATCGTTGCTCACAGTAAGTCAGTTGCAGTGTATTACTGGACCCTAGCAATAGTGTTTGTATGGTAAATATAGTATATACAATGTATACGGTGACCCCCATCTAACGATGCTTAGGCGGATGGTGTTTTAAAACTGAAAACTTGGATACATTTCAACAGAAGAGAAATAGATTCTAACTCCTTTATCATGATAGATGTCGTCTAAATGTGCAGAAAATGTCCCCCAATCACTCACTTAGTTAGTATTCATGGGTTTCTATCAGAGAAAGGATTTCAGTTGATGAAAATTGACATGGCAGACTGAAAGGAAAGTGACTAGACCATCTTGATCTAGATATTGCTTCTGTTGCCAGCTGATTCTTTCAGATTTTGATGTTCTTTTTGTTGCTTTATTTTTTACTATCAAAATGAACCTGGAAGAAGTTTGCATTTTTATTACACAAAGAAAATCTAATGCAACAAAGCAACATTGGAAGACATGGAAGAAGCCCCATGACAGGAATCCCAGTAAATTGTCTCATGCGAGCAGGAAAAAAAATTACGATCTAAAAATCTAGCTTCAAAAAACATTGCTATCAACACCTTGTAGCAATCATAGATAGAGACTCAGATAGACAACGTTTTATGCGCTTTAAACATGGTATTTTAATAGCAAGCGTTGAATAGAAAGTATAATTTGGGCTTGAATTGGGAACTGTGAATTGTCTACCCTATTATTATATATATTAAGAGCTATAATTACATACTTTATCAAGTAAATTTTTGTACTTCACTAAACATGATACTTTCGTAAAGTACAGGGATAAATAAATTCATTAGAAAACTTGTTCTGTAAACTATGCTCAACTTGCAAGTCATAACCATTAATCCAGTCCTTTGCTTCTTCCAACTATTCATCACCAATTCCAAATTGGCATTACGAATCATGTTTCTGACATTGGGAATGGATGGGGCTTGTACATGTATGTTATATCAAACTGCTCACAAATTCTAAAAGAACCCATTCCATGAATCCATGATTCCTGGACTATAAAGTAAACTAGTAGATGTCGGACGCTTGGCACAACACTACTGTGGTGCTGAGAAATAGAGGTTGCCTCAACAACAATAAACTTAGCTTCAGAAACTTCACAAAATATACAAAGCTGCTTTGCACACACACAGCTGTTGACATGCTCATTATATTGAGTAAATTATTGTTCTTCTGGAGTGCCTATTCTAAATCCGAGACCACCAAGATTTTTTTTCACCTACACCATTTTGTGGAAAATTGAAAACATGTTGTCATATATTCCAACCATAACTATTTATGTGAGAGCATCCTCATTATAATAACCATTACAAAAAATATCTTATGTTTATTTCATTAAGATTACGGTAGTGCAGTGCAACTTGTTCATGTGTACACTTCACATTTAGGAACACCTGTCGTATGTGGACAATTTTTACTTCTGATGGTGTCCACATAAGACAGGTTCCACTGTACAGTGAACCTCTCCATTAGGACCATCTTTGGGACCAGTGTTAGGTCTCAAAAGAGGTGGGCTCTATACAGAGAATCATTTTGGTAGTTTTATGAAGGTTTGGGACTGTGAAAAGTAGTCTTATTATAGAGGTGGTCTCAATAGACGGGGTCTTAATTGGAGTTTTTACTGTACTTAAAATACTGCAGAACAATCCCCTTGCTCTACCTATTTTACTTTATTCAAATGCCAATCTACTGCTGAGCAAAACTTACTCCAATGCTATCCATGTCTGTCCTTTATACCTATCAAGACTTCTTGATCACAAGAACAATAGTGTAGATCTACAGACCCTTGTCCAGGTCAGTAGATCAAACAGTCTGGCTACGCTGATTAAACCTTTGTTAGGCGTAATCACTCACCATAAAGTATGTATCTCCATTGACATTTGGCTGGATTTCGATGCTATAATATCCATAGCGGAGCTACATTTTCTAAATGAGAAATACGACAAGCCGAGAATGAATTGAGAAGTATTGCGAGATTGTACTATCAAGTTTCACATTAAAATAATTACTTACATGAAACAGAATATCTTGTCTTGTCTTGAGAATGAAAATTAACTCGAAATACATAATTCACTCAGTATTGCAGTATATCATAAAAAGCTGACAGGCCGAGTACAAAGGACTATATCAAAGCTTCCTCTGATCTCCACCGATCTCTAGGTGTCAAAAGCACAGTCCAACGTAAATCTCTCTCTTTCTTTAACATGACACGTTTCAAGTTATTGTGACAGTTTGACTCAGAACTTGACTGTAGCTACATGCACTGACAACTTTGAGCTCCTTAAAATATATAGGCAAGAGTTTCTGGTAAACAATTTGATGAGTAGCTCAGACTTTATCTGTTACTTTGATATAAAGTAGAAAAAGTAGAAAGTTGGAGCATTTCTTACAAGAACATATAAAAATTGAAGTTACATTGAGACATGAAAACAGCAAAAATTCGATCATCAATTTTGATATTGTCATATGTAATCTAGATTTTGAGAAATATTCTATCTTAAATCTAGAATAACTATTGTATCACATGCATATGGGTACCCATCCACATGTATACCATACTTTCTTAATTTAAACATATCCTATTCAATGCCTTTCACATCGAATACGATTAATAAAGGAATGAAAGTCACATCATGAAGCCAAAAAGGCAGTCAAAACAAGAGCAACATGTATGACATTTTCATGCGAGTTCCTTATTAAGCACATCAAAGGAGAGTAATTACACGATCAATGCCTGTGTTTTATGGTGGCACCTTACATCACTATTTACACTTTGCCGCAGTGTGACCATAATGGGTTTCTCATACAGTACCCTTCTTCGCATGAATAAAACATGCAAAATGCTCTTCATTCTATTGCTTCATCTTGCCAATTCTATATTTAATTTCCAAATGTACAGAAAATACTTTTGTCAGCAGTACAGGGAATGAGTCATTGAAATTTGCGTTCTTTTCTAACAAAAGTTATTATATAGCAGTTAATATAAGGTCAGGCTGGCAATACACCACAGTGTGGTGTACTGATATTTCTATTCATCAGTAGGAGATACGGGATCAGTGTGTGATAACCCAAGGTGTATCTACCTGATTTGGGATAATGCTCAATATGCTATGATAAATATAATAATCTTACGAAAAAATACCAATATTTCCAATATAAATGCAAAGTGACCTCTAAAATTATCAACTAAAAACATTAAAAGTAACATTTAAAGATATAAGTAACAGAACCACGAGCCCTGAGCAATGTGCCAAGATCAGTTATTAATTTTGCTTCAGAATGGAGCGTCGTCAAAGATCAAAGTGTGGGCAAACATTGCCTTATATTTGTATACACCGAAAATATCTAACTTGCCAGTGCAAGCGAAATAGTTCAAGGCGGAACCATTGATTCCCAGCAACGAAAACAAATACACTTTTTATTAGCGCCTGTTGACATACATAATGGAAATTCAATCGTATTATATCACTACCAAAACAAACTGAATAACATTATTTTCCTTCATTGATAGCACACTGTATAGCAGATTTTAACCCACCTCACATCTATGATATATGGGGATTATCTTATTTCGAACTACATGTACAAACATTGACGTACGCATGTATACAGAATCTTCTCTATAAATCGAAATATACTTAATGCAAACATCCTAAAGTCCATATTCATGGGCGAGGTAAGCACACAGGTACCATAATGTTCATCGGCTGATGCGATTTTCTTGTTGATGGTCCATCTTGTTTTGCCCAGCGATAATCTAGCACATTTATAGTCATTGCTCCAAAACAAAATGAAGACGTCTGGAGTGTTTGTACCCCGGTTTGTACGCACTCAGATTATAAAGAATACCCTTAGAAATCCCTTTTACCATAAAAACATTTTTACAGATATCAAAGCAGCCAAAGCAAAGTTAATTCTTTAATATCATCAGGTACTCTCAATTTGGGTTTCTGAAAAATCATTCTGTATCTCATCTGTATGCAGAGTATGAAGCACAAACCAATCAGGCGTAGTGTTAAATTGCCATTCAGACTGGTGGGGCCAATCAGGCGTGGTGATAGAGTGGTGGGGTGAGGATATGAATCGTTTGTCATGTCTGATAATCCTAAAATTTCCCTGCACATATCATCTCAACAACATCTCATTCCGTTACACGTACTAAATGGTTAAGTTTAATACTAGAACTAAAACGTGAAAAGTTGATGAAATTCTTTAAATGTTTCTTTGTAAATCGGGGAACCTTGATAATACACCAAATTGAGCCACAACAAAGTAGGTAATAAAGTCGTGTGGCACGTAACACATCATTGTCAGGTGGGTAATAAAGATGGTGTCAAAACAGCAGCACAAAACAAAGTGAACTTTTGTGCTTCTCATCTGTTACAATTTTCAGACATTTCGCAAAGGGCGAGGATGAAATAATAATGCATTTCTGGTGCATATGCTATGTCGGAAACGTATGAAATAATAAAGCAATTTCAGCGCCATATAATATATCAGAGCCTGCCAAATTTGTACATATTACCACGCGATATTGCGGTAATCATTTACTGCCAAGAGGGCATGTAGCAACTGTGAGCAGAAAACTCATTGGAACCTAATATCATGGACCTCTGAACAAAGTTGACAGCTACTTAAAGTACACTACTTTAAATTTGTTTTTACCGCCCTTTTGTTTGAATACACTGTTAATATTTCATCCAACATTATCACAGTCACAACTGCACATAAAACAAATAGCAATTTCTATGCATACTAAGTCATTTACACAGACTCACAGTGGGACAATAATAGCTTGATGAAACTCACAATTAAGTCGCCTTTGTGATTGGTTGTTAAACTACATAACTCATATAATCAGTAAGTTACTGATATACAGACCTACTTGTGAAAACATAAGATAAAACATGCTAAAAAGGTAGACAAGGAGCAGCATTCCATGACACATTCTTGACAGTCAGCGAGTGCAACATAAGCAAGCTTATCTATCACTAAATGATGAAAAAAAAACGGTAAAGAACCTTATCTCATAATGCAAATTTTGTGTCCATTATTCATCACATTGTTGAAATGGTGTTGTGTATACATTGTAAAAGCAGAATGTGCTATCATTTGATCAAAATACAAAGAAAACAAATACAGATAAAAAATCAGCGTAAAAGAAATGCTATACATTTCATTTATATACACAATATTGAGGCCCAGCTGATGTGAAAATCAATTCTCTAATAGATTCCACACATCACAGTTATTCATTGTGGTGGTGAAGTCTCGAGTTCAATGAAGCATAACCATTAGACAGCTCCTGCTCTTTCACTCAACTGACTGGTCAGCTGGTAGTCAGTGAGCAAGACTGATGCATTGAACCTAAAATTTTTTTTATTCACTCAACACTTATGAAATATTTGCAATGAAAACAAGATTCCCAATTTTGAATTGATTTGCTTCAATTCTGGATTTTTAAAAATCCATAGCCAACAGATTTAGAGCCTTTTTTAGAGGTCATTGAATATCATTGTAATCCCAGTAAAGCTTTACAGCTACTCATGTATGGATTACAACCACTGGTGTATCTGGCCCATGAGATCGCCAAGTAAGCTAAGGAGGATGTGACGAGAATGAGGTATGACCAGTGGCCAGCATAGTAAGGGAGAAGATATGACTAGCAGGTGATGCTGAGAGCCCACACTGGTGTCTCGCAATGATTCTGAATACTTGATCTCTAGAAATGGCATATTCTGTAACATAATATCTGAAAGCTTCGACAGCAATTAGTACGGAGAAGAGGATGTTAAAGAGCAATTACAAAGTATCCTTAAAAATACAGTAAAATGAATTGTAGAAAGATTTTAGTTTAGATAACAAATAACATTATGTAGTGTGGTGAACCTATTACGTGTCCATCCATCCTGTTGACCATTCACACTGTGTCTGGGTGTCAGCTGCCACCCAACACGGCCAGAAACATCCTTGGAGAAATACAGTGAGGATAGACAAATAGTGGCTGGAATTTCATTTAGTGCACTATTTCTGTGAATTACAATTGACAGCTTCTGGGATATATAGTACATCGATATAGACCTCCAGGTAAACGCCAAAGTTCTAAAGTTTTCCTGCGTTTTAATAATAAAGTTCAAGCGCATTATTTCGTTGAAAATATCTATCAATGAGAAGTACAAGACAATAAATTATACAATCAAGTACTGGTCAGCAATTCAAATAGAATGATATTGGTGTTGAGATAAAAATAGACTGAATACTTAGACCACAATAGTTGGAGAAAAATTTGAGGAGCTGCTATGAGGTCAGAAGTGTTTGCCAATATATAAAATGTCAGAATGGTGTGTGATCACTTGTTCACGCTGACAAATACAAGAGTTCTGTGGTCGGGGGTTAAGTGCGGTCTCATACAATGTCATAACATGGCCGATCATGAATGGGACATTTACTTTTACAAAATGACAGAAACCACCTTACGAAGAATAGCTTACATGACAGCATACCCTATTTGAGGTCATGTTCAACTTCAACAATTATGAACGCTGAAAGCAAAAAGACCCGAGATAATTTTTCATGTATATAAAATCTCAGAGGACATATTGTCAGAATTAGTGAACATAAATATCCATTTACTATCAATTAGAAAATGTCTTCGGAGCATAAGAAGGTGAACAACTTCTTTGTACATGTAAGAATTCCTCAAAACAATGTTCCTGATAAAACTTTCACGGACCATAAAGCAATGTTTCTTCAACAGCTTATGCAATCTTCAACTCCACATAGCAAAAGACATTTTTAAAGGGCAAAGTCGCCATTTATTTTGGCCTTTTACAAACCATTAACACATCAATGATATGATAAGCTGGTGCTACTGGACCTTCTGAGGAATTCCGATTATGCTGTTCTCTGTTTCAGGATAATCTGCATATGTTTTCATTCAACATCTACAGAAACAGCAGCCATTCTTAGTAGCTACAACTTTGTAGTTACGTCGTATTATTTAACTCAAATGGAACTTTACAGTATTGCTTAGAAACACCCTTTTTACATTTTACTTTTGATAAATCTTGTCAGATGATTTTCTACATCTTTGTGAATACATACACAATTACATTACTAAAAAGAAAAAGAAACAATAACTCTGCCATTATCAAATATCATTCAAATATAATCAACTTGCAAAACCTGACACAAGTCGGAATGTTTGATGTGACAGTTTTACGTGAGGCTTTTCACAAACTAGGGAGAAGTGAATTTACAACCTGCAACTGCTGCATAAACAGCATTTTACGATGACTGGGATCTATCATCCTCTTGTGTATCTCTTATATCTCTACTTTGTCAGCATGCCTTAATTGGCAAATACACAGGCGCCCTATAAAGAGATATACTTACCTACGGAAATATGGCAATCTTTTATCAGTGCATGCTGTGTCAAAATGAAATCTGCATAGAAAATCTTGCAGAAAGGTGTTAAAATTACCAATTCTGGATGATGAAATAAGTTTTTGCTAAGAATATTAAGCTTACAGTTTTATAGATAAAAATAGCGGTACTATAAACATGATATACGCATCCATATCAAACAACAATTTCATAAAAACTGAACAAAATATCGAAACAAAAGAATATGTAAAACCTTCAAAGAGAAGACTTTTTATCGCATTCTGTCATTTTTTGTACTATCAATTTTCTGTCATACAATGACTAGCTCTGTCAACTTTACTACAGCACTCCATGTAATTGAATTTAATTGTCAACAATAAAATACATACTGGTGACAGCAGCATTCTTCAGTTTTACCAGATTTATTATGATGTTGTTTTGGTGGTATGTAGGTAACAGGATCCTTTTGATAGGTTTCAATTTAATTTCACATTGTCTATTGATATTCTTTGCCTTGTGACAGCAGAAATTATTGCTAATGCATAACTTTCTAACTCATGCAATCCATCAGAAAAGTTGACCATATTTAGTACATACCGAAAAAATGAGCTCATTAATCATGTTAATATAATCAATTAAAAAATTGTCATACTCATAACATTTTAAATAGCAATGTACATATTGTTGATTGGTTTGTACATGAAGAAATGCTAGAAAATTTAGGGAAAATGTCAAATGCACAAGACGACTTCAAAAACTAATTTGTTTTGCACTCCACACATTCCTAATGCCTGAAAAGCAATGCAGTGCATGTTCCACCAATGACAAATGTGCCTATAAAAGCACCATTCATCATTTTAAGCTCTTATCCATCACATATCACTGTCAATAGGTGGCAGGCGCCCAGCAAACTTATGAGCTTGGCCCCCTCACTGACCAAACCCATATACCCCAAATACCCCCAATTATTGGCAATGTCAACGTCACACCCCTCCCATTACTTTCCTACGCACAGGCAGCCATCTCTAATGATGTTACACACTTTACTACTTTCGTGTATTTGGACAACAGAAAAACTTATGGTGAGGAGAACATGGGTATAGAAAAAAGCATGTCTGGTAGCTTTCTTTACAGTATTGTTTGAGGCTTTTGTTCAACTAGTGATATTGAGCTGACCAGATGACATTAAAAATGATGACGCCACAGAGGTTCTCTGAATTTTTAGGATGTCATAGCCTACGTTCACATGCAAAAGACGTAAATCGTTGAGGCAATGGTGCACGTCGCTCTGGCGATGTTTACGTTCTTAGAGAAGGCGATTTAACATGGTTTCTAGGACAACTTTCTTTTGATGCACAGAAAGTAGAACATGAATTGTTTATAAAATTGCCGAGTCGATTTTCCACTATGTGAACTAAAATATCTCCATCGCGACATCGCTTAAACGTGGAATGTTCAATTCAAACATGATATGATCGGAAAAATCTCTTGTAGTCCCGTCACTAGGTTGCTACGTTGCTAGCAGTGATATTACTTCCATGTGAACATAAACATATAGGGACCAATGCATGACTATCTCACCTACTTCCACTTAGTAAGTTACATTCAATTATCAACACAAGTTTTCTCCCATGCTGAGGAAAAACAAAGATTCTAACGCTGAAATCACTTCTAACAAAACACACATCAAGTACCATTTGTATTTCTAACATTAGATTTTCCTTCTAGTTTTATGGATTTCCATGGAACGATATATCTCCTCACATGAGATTGTGCTATACCCGGCACAACAAAACATCATTTCAGGGGATAAGATGACATTTCATAGCTATTTTTTCCACTTTGATTCTGATGTTCTGAAGGCGATTGAAAGCTTGCAATAGAATAGATGGCCTCATCAAATATAATGTTTCTATATGAAATGGCTGCTGATCAATGGAAAGCTCCCGTTTCATACCAGGATAAACACAAGGCTAATCCTCAGTGCAAAGGACAAGGCTAGTGACAGTTCATTACTCATCATTTTATTCAAGCTGCCCAACTCCACCTTCAATGTTAGGCCCAATGGTTCTAATGTAGAATACAGTGAACATTACAGATTGAAATATTTGTACCAGATAAGCAAAGAAACATCCTTGCATAGAAGCACATATCAAGACTTTGTTCTTGTCTTTTCAAAATTTTGACAACTTGATTTCTTTAGATTTCATTAAGTACCATTTAGATTATCATTTAGAGATATTATAAAATATCAGAATGCTATCAGATTGGTATTATATCGGCTATAAAGTAAGATTTGAGCCCATAATGAAAGTACATGTATACCAACGTCTTCATGGTCTTGTAAAAAGCTAGGAAGTACTACAGTTTATGTATTATAATATTCTATTTCCAGCAAATCCAATGTCACCCTTGTTGCCCCTTGATATCTATTTAGGGTATAATCACGTGCACACACACTACCTAAAGCTTAAACGCAAACATAATATTTGCACATGAAATTTAGTGTAAATTGAAAAACATGTCCAGTGTCACTGACTTAGTCATAAAATCTACTTCCAAACTTCGCAATTCCTTCTGATACTTGTATTTACTCAAAAGAAATGTATGTTTTCTTTGCGACAATCCACTTTTAAGAAGCCTTTTTCTTTTTAACCTTTTGCTATTCTGTGGACCAGTAAACCAAACATCATAGCTTACTCTCTATAAGCAATTTGGTACATTGATATGTTTTTTAAGAATGTATCCTATATACTGTACTTTGGGGGTCTAACTTCTTATTGTGACTTAGTAGTAGTTCCCTTTATTGTTGGCATACACAGAATGAAGAACCACTAGCAATAGAAACAGCCATTTGCACTCCTAACACCTAATATACTTGCATGTGAATATCTCCACCAAGCCTATTATTTTTCATTATATTGAAAGCCTTTGATGTCTAACATTTGACAACTTAGATTATTTTATAGCACAGGCTTTTTATATGTCGAAGATAGTGTCAGAAGGTCCACATATCTTTTATAAACCTTTTTGAAAATGAATAACTTCATCATGCATTATGACTTCAAATCTATTTGATAATCAAGATCAACTTTGATGTCTGTCATTTTTACAAAAGAATGACCTATATCTTTAGGTGTAACAAATTAAATCTATTCACAAAAGTATATCACGAAGAAAATGTACAATGAATCTTTTATACATCCTTATGTTTGCTTTGACATGAAATGTCATATGAAAAAAAATACTGCATCTCAACATATGTAATTCTTCTGTATTTCAATTTGTAGGGGCTGAAATAAGCAAATATATTGGACATTTTATTTGATCAAAAAATCTTCTAAGTGTAGTACCATCAATAGAAAAGCTTCAAAAACATCAATCCACAAGCCAAATCCATTTTCAACTAACTTTTCAACTAACAAGTCAGACCAATAAACATTTCTTAAAAAACTAATAAACCGAAAGGATCTATAACACTACAGGCGTATCAAGATTTCCCCAATGGAAAATCATAACAATACGAGTGAAAATAAAAGCAATAATCGACACAATGAAAGGGTGACAAGAGTTTAGAGCACAGCCAGCAGTGCGTGAACACTGCTGCTCAATTACAGGACTGGAACATTTGCTCTGTGTCTCTCATTTTCCCGAGCTTTTGGTCTTTAAATGCAAATCCTAACTATGGAGTCATTGAGGATCAGCTGTGCTATTATTATGGTGTCCATCCTTGTCTTTGTGTGTGTGAATGTTTTAGAGACTCATTCATTTATGTCCACCTGGGTTTTCACTTGCAACGAAGCTATTAGTTTGTGTTGAACTATAAATAAAAGTTATATTTATCCTGTTTGTGTGGCTTTTGTTGCGCTTTTATGTTCAAAAAGCTTCCATTTCTTCAAACTCTCAGTCAACTCAAAACATCTTCATTTTGTTACTTTAAGAAATTTGAACCTACCAGCACAGAAGGATCTGTTTCTTTATTACTCCAAAGAGACACATTATTGGATTTCACAGCATTTTCCAGATCCATTTTCCCATAAAATTTTGAGAATCATGGCCATTTTATTGCATTATCTTTTTGCAACTGATGGATTTGGAAATGGACATAAAGAGCAATTTATCATAATTGTACATGATTTGAGCACCACTGGTTTCCACTTAAATCAGTAACAAAATAACAAAAATGCAGTACTAAAATCATATTGTTAACCGTCATATATCTGAGACTTGCAACTTTTTTCTTCTTTGATTTTTTGCTCTTTATATATTACTGTTTTCACTTTGTTGAGATATATCTTCATTTAAATCGATTTTATTGGAAAGTGATTTACTTAAGGGAGAAACATTTAACTTATCCAGTAAATATTGAGACCACCTCTATAATAAGATCACTTTTCATGCTCCCAAACCTTCATAAAGCTATCAAGATGAGCCTCTGTATAGAGACCACCTAACACTGGTCCCAAAGATGGTCCTAATAGAAAGGTTCTAGTGTATTGTGTTGCATCTCACGATCAATGATATTGTACTTGAATTATCTAATAATTGTTCAATATAACACAAGAATTCTATGATGTATCAACTGTTATAATGTCCAGCTACCAAAGAAAACCATATATGTACACTTGTACCCATTTATCACCAAAGACAAATTCATGGATTTAGTCAAACAACATCAGATATATCCTTTCATGTTTTTGTCACTTTATATGATGATAACTTGAAATTTTGGATATCTAAAAGATGTTATATACTCCTCTCAAGTTGGATTGAAACGGGTCCAACTGCGATAGAATGGATTTGTTTGGTGCAAGCATTGACATAAGAGGATTCTTTCTCAAATCTATACTCGTATATTCTATGGTTTAGTGAATGGCCATGGGTTCAATTCCTGGAAGCTATTAGTTATAGCAGCCTGTAGACTTGGGTGAAAGTATCCTCTTATGCCGATGGTAGTTGCACATGGAAAGAAAAGGAACTCACTGAAATTGTGCTGCTATCTTCATTTGACATGGCATTTATCTGAGCGTCCACCAGAAAACATTCACCTGCAAAGACAAAAATGATTGGGGAAAAAAATAATTATAGTGATAAAATACATTGTATTTTATTGTATTGTATATGTTTGTATTGTATTGTATTGCATGATAGTAGTCATTTGGACAAGACCCCTTTCACTACTTGTACAAGGACAAGCCCCACGGTCATTTAGAAGGCTCATGATGATGAAGCATTACCTGATCTATGCTATATGCAGGCATCAAACCTGAACATGTGACACCTTCGTAGTGGTTGTAAATGGTGTGATGATAATGATCAATAATATGAATGTATAGACCATTATATATTACATTTGATGGAAGTTGTTCAGTGGCAGGTCCATTATATGGAGAATTTTTCACGGAAAGGGTGTGGTGGGGTGTGGTGGCTGGAACCACTACACATCCTAATAAACATTTTTCTTCTTATAAAGCAAGATCTTTTCACACTTCATTTTTATTCACTATTTAACTCCTTCTAAATTACTCTATGCAGCACTAGGTCTTCGTAATGCAAGATCATCAGATATATGAAGTAAACATAATATGTGACATCACAATAATAGGTATTCTATGTTACTAATAACATTACCGGTAACAACTTACAATTTAAAGTTTGCAGAAGCAAATAATACTACAGGATTATAATACACACTTGAGCAGTGTCAGTTTAGTACAAACGTTTGATGTGGGTATCAATGTCAGAGGCCTCTGACCTCTCACTCGCACTGTTTACAACAAAATCTAACTGTAATCAAAGATAACAAGTTTCAGTAAACTATGTACCTTCAGGACCTTCTCTTCTGCAAACTGTATCCAACAAGTGACAGCATCACACAGACGAATATGAAATGAAAAGAAAAGAATTCAGTAAACTGTTATCCAAAATACGCGTGTCAAAATGTGAGATGACACGCTTCACTAGTCATTCGAAAACGCGGTCACTTCATATTGACAATGAACATTGGCCATGTCATTTAGCGATCTCTCCAACTTAAACTTTCTTACCGTGCTTAGAGTGAAATTTGCCCATCCTTACGCGAAGACAACTTGATAATCACATTGCTCGGGTGTTTATCCACAAGAATGATATCCAATAGTGTATATTAACGCTTTAAAAACACCTTAAAATGCCAGTTAAGAATGATCACAATCCGAAACAACATACCAATGGAATCTACTTGTAGCTCTCATCAGGACATTGGAGTTCAGTAGGCGGGGACATCACTAGATGAGTGACAGGTGGGCAAAGCCTATTTGGGGGTAAATTACATTTCAGAAAACAACTATATAGCTCTAAAAAACTTGAGTCAACGAACATTTTGGTACAAAGTTAATAAATTCCATGTGTACTAAGACCAAATATAACAGGATAGCGTGTGTTATGAGCAAACGGTAAAATTATAGTATAAACTTTGCCAAAGCTGCACCCACTTGCAATAGACTCACCCACATACCTGGTCTGAGCATATTGGCACTTCAAAGGAAAAAGCCGACTCTGTGATCTAACCGCGTAGAAGAACTTTGTCGTCTGCGTGGATTGGAAGACAATTAAATTGTTGAAGTGCTGGAAAACGGGCGTTCAACTCCAGGGGAGCGATCCAGGGGTCCAATTTTTGTTATGATAAAGTAAATATTTTTCATATATTTGATTAAAGCTGTGTTATGATTTATATTGCTAAATGATTATATAGCCTAATATGATTTCATGATATTAAAAATTCTATTCAAGTTGGCTTACAGCAGCACTAGGTTTCATTCTATAATCGTCAGTTTTATTTTTCGTCTGAAATTTTTTTCCAAAGTTAAAATGAGATTTTTATGTGCATAAATGTTTACTTTATTTTAATTATTTCTAAAGTTTTCAAAATCAAAAGTCAAAATCAAAGAACTCTGTTGTGGATCTGATTTTGAAAAGTGGCCTTAAGAGTTTTGAAAACGTTCACAAAAAATAATGAACTCAAAATTTATGCGCTTGGAAGAAAAATACATCTGAAAAACAAAAATAAAGATTATAGAACAATTTCATGAATATTGTGACATTGGGATTGAGTCACAACATTGGAGTGTGCAATATGCTCTAGCAAACAAGGTCTTTACAGTGTCTTCATTTTATGCATGGGCATAATATGTGCTTAAATAAATCAAGATACTCATTTTACTCAAGTGATGCAACTTTTGACCAGAGGGATTTTTTTTATACGATTTGAAAAGTTCAATTTATCATGTTTATGTACACGTGCGACATTGTGTGTGAGTTGCAAACTCCAGATCTTATATATCATCAAACTATTCTTACAATGTTGATAAAAGATCTAATTATCCATTTCAATATCTTCTGAATTAAATTCTGCTTGAAATAAATGAGGACAGTCAAATGTATTCTCCCACAATGGACTCGCATAAAAATCTGAATTCACAATGCATGCAGATGTTCAAAGAAGGAACAATGCATATAGAATTAAAGTTGATTACATTTATGGTATGGTATAGCAACTTTAATTTACTTAATAATTTTTGAATATTTTTATAGCAATATATCAGTATGTTTATCCATTTCATTTTGCAGCACATGTCATTTCTGTTTTCAAACTTCTCTCTCTCTTCATTCTGCCATTACATGGATATATTTTATTCACAGCAACGTAAAGTGAACTTTCTTCTTGAACTTTTATCAATATGCAGACGATTTTACATTTGCAGCCTAGCCAGGTCAAGTGAACCATTAAGTTTGTTTAATGACAAACTACAAGGAAGTAGGAAGAAATAAAATTCATTCATGTAAGGGAAATTATCAATGTTGTCATTTGCCAATTTTGTGTCAATACAAATGATTTAACAGTCACCGTGTAAGTATAAATAAATTCTAAAAGCAATACTTAATCGTGATCAGCAGTTTACTTGTAAGGATATGACTTTTATTTATAGTAGATAGAAAGATAGGGAAGTTCCATATAGTGGTGTATAAATACATAACTTGAATGAAAATACCTTCATTCTTGTTCTTTTACTATATTTCTAGGAATTTTGGCACATAAAGTAATTATACACATTGAATTTTCATTACATCTGGTAAGGGAAACACAAAAAGTTGATTTTGGGATAAAGTATAAAATAGTAAAAGTAAAAATAGTAAAGTATAAAATAGTAAAAGTACTGAAAGTGAAATGTATATTAATTTGTAGTATAGTGAAATTTCATAAAATTTCCAAGAAGTGCTTGAATGTAATACATATAGACTAATACGTGAAATGAGACTAAAGCAAATTTTCTCTATTTATTAGTACTTATTTTTAGGTTACAATGTCAAGTGACTTTAATGATATATGCAAGCAGGGCTATGTGAAACTTAAGAGCAAAAAAATTGGGGTAAGTGGAACAATTATCATATTTTTATGTTCCTAAATTATGTAATTATGATATTCGAAATAACCAATAGATATACTGTATTTTCAAAATGTGGTTGAAGGGAAATTAAACTAACATCAAGATAACAGAAAATTCTAGATAAGCAATACCGCGACAACAAGATTCTACTGAATACTTTGCATTATGTGTTGGTGTGACCAGCTATGGAAGCGGCGTTGGTTGATTGTGTGCCGACGCTCCAGCAAGGGGGAACGGCGCATAGAAAAGTTCTCGGATGAGAAGGCTGCCGTGACACGAGCAGAACCGAGAAATATCCCACTCACTGGGGTGCAAGTAGGTTACTTAAAGTACAGTAGAACCTCTCTATTAGGACCACCTTTGGGACCAGTGTTAGGTTGTCTCAAGAGAGACGGTCTCTATACAGAGGTTCATTATGGTATCTTCATGAAGGTTTGGGCCTGTGAAAAGTGGTCTTATTATAGAGGTGATCTTAATTGGATTATTCTCTATTATTCTATATCTATTATTATGTAAATCTTGACATAGAGAATTATTTCTCTAAGTCTAAATCTGATAGCCACTGTCGGGACTCGAACCCAGGACCACTATCACTGCAGAAGCTATTTAGCAACTCGCTATCAAGACACCGCTGGTGTAAAAGTTGACTCAATATAAATTCTATGGTTTTGAAATTGCTATTATTTTGTTTTATTTGTGCAGTGACACTATTTTCTTTATTTCAACAGAAATAAAAACACATATATACAAATAAATTGTTTGATTTACAGTTTATATGAATATATTTTCAGTGTGTTTCTAGACTACCTAAAGATGTGCAAAAACATGGTGTTCACATCATGTTTACTGATAAAACATCCATGCAGTTTGGAGTGGAATCAGGTATTACATTTAAGAAGTAGATTTTCATAAGGTAAAAACCTGCTCCATAATAAGTGTATTGGTTGTCCTGAAAATGAGCAAAATATCTAAATTTCCTAAAATTTCTGATATTAAACATGTGTATCACCAACTCCTGTTTTAAACTGTTTTGATTTTAGAGCTGGAAGCCGATTCTTGGGTTCAGATCTTAACCGATGTTAGCACTTCCCATGTCAATGCTCTGCCATCAATGGACTTACTTCAATGCGGCCAACACAGCAGACAAGGTAGAAAATTCATATTTTTTCTCAGAGCTCTACATGGGGTAAAAGTATCTCTTGTCATCATGTTAGATTATGACCTACATAGAGACCACCTCTGTAATAGTATAACCTCCAGTTAAAACCATCCATATAAGAGGACCACCTCTGTATTATAACTTCCAATTAAGAGCACTCCTATAAAGAGACCACCTGTATGATAGGATCATTATTTGTGGTCCTAGGCTCTCATTACAAGACGACCGTAAACCTCCATATTGAGACCACTTATCCTATGATCTTAATAGAAATATTAGAGCATATAGAAAAACCTCAGTTTTAAGACAATCCAATTGCAAGAGACTGACCCCAAGAGGTCTCAATGAAGAGCTGGTCTCTTTATAGAAGTTTTTCATGATTGTCTCTTTACGAAAGCTTGGAACTGCGGAAAATGGTCTTATTATATAGAGGCGTAAAGAACGTGAGCTCGTTTTCATGAAAACAATATCTATAGCGATAGGGAGACAAGAGGTTTTTCCGATGAATTTCTATTGAACTGTTCACATGTAGGGGACATCGTGATGTGGTTACGTCGCCCAGGCAATTTTTCCGCTACGTGAGCAAAAAAATGACGTTGTTACATCGCTATTCAAATGTGATATGAATGAAAAATCTCTTGTTGCCCGTCTCTAAGTTGCTAGCGATATAGCTTGCCTGTGAACACACATTAAATGATCAATATGTCGCCTTACATTATTGCTTGGGCGATTTGCATTGCTTCTTCCGAACTTGTAAAGATACAAGCTTCCCTCATGGAAAATTCACTTGAATGGACATTCCTAGTCGTAAATCATGGTATTTCCCAGTCGGAAGATTATTCCTCTATAAAAGCTCTGAAATCACGATCGGTAAATACGACTGAGTGTCCCCATTCGAGTAAATTTACCATATGGGAAGCTCGTATGTTCGATTTGGGAAAAAGCACACAAGCACGTCATTAGTAGTACAGTACAACCTCCAATTAAAACCACCTCTATATTGAGAGCACCTCTGTAATAAGACCACTTTTCACGACCCCAAACCTTCATAGAGCTACCAAAACAAACCTCCATATAAAGACCACCTCTTGATTGAGACCACCTATCCCTGGTCCCCAATATGGTCCTAATAGAGATGTTCTACTGTAATGCTGTAATTACCGACCCTTGTTGCTCCTCAGCAAACGTGTTCTTGGAACTGCGAAAAATGGTCTTATTAACTATTAGTCTATATAGAGGCAGTCTCAAACAAAGTGAAAGCTAGTCTTCAATGGAGGTAGTACAGGTAGTACTGATTATTACAGTAGAACCTCTCTTTTGAGACCACCCATAGGACTGACCTCAAGTGGTCTCAGTAGAGAGGTGCTCTCTCTAATAGGTTCATTCTGGTCACTTTATGAATGTTTGGGACCATGAAAAAATGGTCCTACTACAGGGGTGGTGGTCTCAATATGGAGGTGGTCTTAATTGGAGGTTCTATTGTACAGGTATTGTAACTAGAACTAGAACTGGAAAAACCCTTTGCTTGCTCCTCGGCAGACGTGTTTTGTGTGCGAGAGGTAGTACTGTGATAACAGTCCGCTTTGTCCTCGGCAGACGTGTTTTCTGTGTACCTGCTGCCCACGCCGCTGCTCACCGTGTACGGCGAGTGCCTCATGCGCGTCACGTCCGAGGACGTGCACCTCCTCGCGCTCGACGAGCCACACGGACTCATCCAGTCGTGGCCGCTCGCCTGCCTCCGCAAGTATGGCCGCGACGCAACCAAGTTCACCTTCGAGTGCGGCAGGTAACAGACGACATTTATCGCCCAATAATGACTATATGTTCAACTAATGTGTTTTTCGCAAGTTTGCTTGTGGATTCAATTTTAAGACAAGCAAAAATTATATATTCAATTGGTTATCAGATTGGCTTGGAACCTGATACAGGCAGGTAACAGGCGACATTTATTGCCCAACGACCACACAGTACAACCACCAATTAAGACCACCTCTATATTGAGACCACCCCTGTAGTAGGACCATTTTTCATTGTTCCAAACATTCATAAAGTGACCAAAATGAACCTCCTTGTAGAGACCACCTCTCTACTGAGACCACTTGAGGTCAGTCCTATGGGTGGTCTCAGTAAAGAGGTTCTACTGTATATGTTCATTCTGATGGAAGTTCATTTATGCTGAATTTGAAGGACAAACAAAATCATTATAGTTTTTAATCAGGATAATACAAAGCAATTTTTACACTAAGCTTTCAACAGTCTCTTCTGTTCACGGGTTATCAGATTGGCTTGGAACCTGATACAGTTCCTGTATGATATGGCTTTTGGTAGATATATAACAGATTGTGTAATTCCATTTGAATTTCAATAGCCCAGATTTTCATATGATCCATCTGCGTCCGAATGCCACTGGAACCTGGTTCCGGTGGCAGAGTGGACTTGTGAGTTAGCCTGAAATGCTTGGCAATTTGGTGCTGTAAGGTAGTGGGTTCGAATCCCATCAGAGCCTATTTAATAGTCCTAACCTGCCTTGGAGTCATAAGTCTAATGATTTAATTACATATGATAGTAAAATGCTTAAATCATTATTATCCTCATAATAATATAGAAGTTTGTACCGTATGTAAGTTTGCAATATATGTATGCAAAGTACAAAGATGTTTTTCCTTTAAAGGCACAGCAAAACAGGAGAAGGCTTATTCATATTTAACACCATAGAAGGGGAGAAAATCTACCAGAAAGTTCATTCTGCAACACTCGCTATTGCATCTGCACACAGGATTGTCAAAAAACAAGAGGTAATGTAGGTTGTCTCTCAATGTTGA
This sequence comes from Streblospio benedicti, assembly GCA_019095985.1. Classification (NCBI taxonomy): domain Eukaryota; kingdom Metazoa; phylum Annelida; class Polychaeta; order Spionida; family Spionidae; genus Streblospio; species Streblospio benedicti. The sequence goes on along the minus strand of CM032661.1, from coordinate 1,008,127 downwards.
ATTATGTATGTCTTTGTTGATGCCAATATGTAGATCTAACCTCATGCAACCTCATGAGGATAAGATGAGTATATTTGCTGTGTGACTCCCTGCCATAGACTATGAGATGTAGTTTTTGTACTCTTTGTAAAACATGCGTCATCATTTTAATGAAAAACATGATCTCAATGATGATATGATTAAAATGTAAACAATAAGTGTACTATTACATATCAACAAAGGTAACCCCTGTTAGAACATCCCCTTTGATTTGAGCCTTGTCATTTATTTTGAATATTTTATGTAATACATACTTCGTAATACGTAATACATGTAATACATGATAATGTATGATTGAAACTAGAAGCATATAAATGATCCTCAAATGATCATCCCTGAACATTTGGATTGCAAATTGACATTCATAGCACAAACGAACCTTTGGAGGTTTGAATGTTCTCCCCATCACTAAATGTTGTGTTTTTTATTTTTCAATAGGACGCCCACCACTTTGAAAAGTCTGTATCTGTTAGCGTGCCTTCCTCGTCCGTTAAACACAGTGACTTGCGCATGACCAAAAGCCACGGTGTCGAGGGAGAGAGAGGTGAGCTTATTATCATATTGGAGCAATTATAAACACTATACATATTCTTCTTGATTTGTTACTTTCATTGGTTATTTCATGGTAATCATAATTTGAAAACGTTGCATTCTTTATATGATAAGGAAAATAGTTCTACTCAGACGCTTCCTTCATTCTGTCAAAGCAACATTTCGGTGGACCATTGACTTGTGTCAGGCTTTGGTAGCAAAGTGTGACCTATCTTGTTTTGCACCTCACTTCCGTATCGAGTCATATGCATCCATGGTTCGATTTCAACCACTGCATTATATTATTATTTCTATTTGTAATTATTCATAGTTTTGAAAATGTACAATGGAAAAGAAACTGCCCAAGAAAAACATTTAAATACCATGTTCCGGTAAATATTCCAGTGAAAGAATTGAGTGGGTGGAATGAAGACTTTTTTTTTGTCAGATACCGTTTATCATGTTTTGAAATTGTTTTTCAGTGCACCAGCATACCAACTACAGGCGACCATCAAGGCCCTTACCTGAAATCCCAGCTTCTAATCCGTCATTATGTTCTCTTACCATGCTTAAAAATGATCTAGCCCCAGAAGTACCTCCTCCAATTATCCATTCTAGATCATGTTCAACTAAAGTCCTAAATCCCAATGAAACTACCTTAGAAAAAATGTCTTCACCGCAATCACCTATTAAATCTGTAAATCACTCCAATCCCTTGTATAATATGCCTGCTTCTTCCAATTCAGCTCCCCTCCCTTTACCACGGGTACCAGACAAATCGGTGCATGGTTCTCTGAAGAAACCCGCAAAATGTCTACCAACTGATTCAACAATTTCTGAGGCATCAGAAAACTCACCAGCACTCCCATCCAGAGGTTTTTTATCACCACTTGATAATGACTCTGAAGACGAGAAAGATGATTATGAATATTTGACTCGGACACGCAATGGAACGGGACCTGGCAGCAGTTCTGATCATGCTATAAGGTCTGTTGATTCCATGTTGACAGTAAGTAATCCAATTGAAGAATACGATGAAGCACATAGTGTTGACGCATACGCAGAACCTACTCGACTCAGAGATCGTTCTGGGAGACCAGGTCCTGATCTTACAAATAACAATGAACAGGAGGTAATTTATGAAGAAAAGTATCTTTCAGGAGACTTTCGCAAATTTCTTGCTCTTAGAAAAGATGATGCTGAAATAGGGCCAGACGGTAAATTGTACACTGACTCGTGAATCATTCCTGGATATAATTGTTAACATGAAATATTTGATTTATCATTTATGATGAACATTTTGCACCTGAAAATGTGCACATGAAATTGTCATCTATTTTTATACAGCCATTTTGCTTTTGATTCCGTATTATGATAATCTCAACACATTTCTATACAATTACATTATACACCATTTGTATTTTTAAGCATTTCCATGGCAAGTGAAATATACATTTTATAAATTGTTTCAATCATTGGACATCACTGTATTGGTAGATGAAGTGTGCTGGTTCTGTTGATGTACTACATAATATTCTATAATATCTTTGATAATATATATGTAAAAGTGGTGGTTTATAGTCGTGATACAAGTTTTTCCTCTCACAACTTTACAACTATATACCACCTTCATTACAAAAAATGATGTCCAAATTGTTTTGCCAGCACCTTACGCATTGTACTTTGGGATATGATCGAATTTTCACTTGAATGTCTGCCCCTTGAAAAGAAAACTGGATCTGCCAATGAGCCTGAACCCCCCTGAATTAATTTTAAATTAGTTACCCGGAAGCTGGCTACATTGCTCATAACACTTCTATATCCAAAGTTGTTGTGGGTCACAAAAAGGTCAGCATCAACACCACTAATACAGTATTTTAAGGGAGATATATATGGAGTTCTGTACATTAAATACCAAATGAAAGGAAATTTTGTAATAATGCTGCCTGGGATATATTCAAATGTGATAGTGAATGCTCTCGCCCCGGGCAAATTCTTGAATATTTAAGGTTAGCACATTGGCGCTGGTCCACCAGAGGCGTAGTTTACTTTTACTTTACTTTACTTTATCCTTTTCGGTCTTCCTTAGGTTAAAAACCTGTTGACCGGTCTTCACTTAATTTTTGTTTTCACTGAATAATATAAACTAATACCTAAGTCCTGCATGCGTGGGAATTGTTTAGGTCCGCTGTTTAGGTCCGCTGTTGTTTAGGTCCGCTTACTTGGGAGAGTGCCTTCTTTTTTCAGTCTGAATCGTTTTCAATGAACATTTCTTATCGGTGGCTACAATCATGACAACCAGCTGTTAAGTTTTAGAATTTAGCCGTCACTCAAGCACCTAACGATATTTACACTTTCAAAATGTCATTGTTTAAGTTACTAGGCCAAATTTTAATCATAATCATTCTAATGGTTTACTTTTAATATCTTCTGATCTCTGTAAATTTCCGACTTCAAGGACTGTAAACTTAGTAAAGACTTAGTGAAGAGCTGGTGAGAAACAGCCTCAGTAACTGGGACACCCGCAGCAGTTGACAAATAAACCTTCGGATGTAGTTGTAGTGGTAGTAGTAGTCACTGTATAAAGTGTGAATGTATTTCTTAAAATCTGGTATACAGTGTTTAATATTTTTAATAAATAAATTCAAATAAAAATACACAAGTGATCTAATTTTTATTGCAAAATAATACAATATACTGATGCTAATAGTATTAGTATATTAGTAATACAATTTTAAAACATTTTATGATAAATTCTACACAGTCATTACAATAATAAATAATGACATCACAGTGAATTTATCACAGACCACTCAATGCACTTGGATACAATTTGTAGATTCTACTTTTCTGAGAGAACATTGGAAAATAAAAGATCTGGGTTATACAATTACATTCACATAATGATCTTTTGGAATTCATACATTAAATATCTATAAAACTGCTTTTTTCTGTATACATACTTATATATTGGAATATCAACCCTACTAGGCCATTCAATTAATCATTTATTCAGTATAAAAATCTAGAATATCATTGTAATAGACACAACAAAATCAGCAGCAACAAAAAGGGAAAATAGCTACCATCTAATAAAAATGAATTCAATGATAAAAACCATGTAAATGTGCCATAAAATATTTCATACATAGATTTCATATTGAATTAAAATATGCAAAAAAGATATACATAATACATTTTAGTTGTAAAAACAAACACAAGTTTTTTTGGAACACTTAATTGAGGGAAAGAATGAGAACTTAATAAACACAGAGAAATTATTTTCATTTTTCTTTTTCACTCATGCATATACTCATCACATGTGCTTGTGTTATCTGAGGTTATGGACTTGTTTATTTATATATCAAGATATGAAAAAGCACACAAGCCATAACAATTTAGTTCAAAGCAATCACACATATAACATATAAACACAAATCATCTGATAAAGCTGCAGGATAATAGTATGAGCATCAATTTTTAAAGTTTTATGTGGATATTGACCTTATCAAAAAGTCAATATGAAGATGAAATTTGCATACCACATTTATAATGCAATAAAAGAATCCACAAAATTAATTTTGCTATGCTATGAATATTCTAAAGTGATATGTGATAGATCAATGTCCCTCTTACTGTGATCCAATTGACTTCTGTAGGACTCATCTGCCAGATGCATCATCTACAGGTTTACTGCTTTAGAAATAGTTAAAAAATATCACTTGGATCACCTAAATAAGAGACATTTTTCTTCACATAAACATTGTCCATTCTGGTATATATGTTTATGGTTTGTAGTCTTTGGGAATGATGACATCACCATAATTGCAAGCTTGTTCAATACCCAGGTTGTAGTCTGGACCTTTGTACTTGGACGTCACAATTCTGAAGAAGCCATGCTCCCCCTGAAAATAACAATTTATCATATATATTGTTGTAAAAACCTAAGCAATGACTAGGCCCATGCAAAAATTTGAAAAAAGATCTGCACCATTAAAAATCAAAATAACCACATTCATTAAACGTCCGGCCCTTATTTGTACAACTTTTTAACCCTAAACCCACGAGTATACGGATCATCAAGCAGGGTTGCCATAATAAGTCAGGAACGAAATTCCCTGATTTTTCCCTGATTTAAGACCATTTTCCCTGAAGAAAATTAATTGCTTTTTTGTGATGTGATGACTTTTAAATGATTGAACTGATTTTCTATTCATACTGATACATATACAAAAATGACTACCACCTTTAATCCTTTGTGGCTTAAAGATAAAAACGTTCTGAAAATGGTTGGCAAAAGTTCTGAACAATGAGAAGCAAGCAAGATGTTTTGTTTCTTCCACTTAGACTTGTTAATACAACAGTCAACAGACAACAGTTGCAGCAAGGACTAAACTAATAATATTAGTCTGATATTAACATGGCAAGGCTTTGACTGCTGCTATATTAAATGTCAAGGATATGCTAACGTTACATCAATAAAAAAATTCTCAGAATTGCATGATTTTTTTTATAAATGGCGTCCTCCATGGACATAATTTTGAAACTCCCTGATTTTCACCACTTTTTTATTTTTCCCTGATTCAAAATGAAATTCCCTGATTTTTCCTTGATCTTGAAAATTTTTCATTTTCCCTGATTTTCCCCTGATGTATGGCAACCCTGGGATGGGATTATAGTATAAAAGTGTATTTTTCTTAATTAAAAAAACTGATATAACTGATATAGGCATCACATATTGCCAAAATTAAACTTTTTTTAAAATTCCCTCACTTTGATGTTTTTTACCTAGACTTTTCCACTTTACCCTGCCATACGCTAATGGTGCAGAAATGTAGGCTTATCTCAAGACGAGCTTCGTTCCTTTCAACATTGAAAATCTTCAAGACTTTTGAAAGATTTTGAAATTCGTTGACAGAAATAGTTAACATATTTTACATTAATATACAAAATCATACTAAATCAAGCTCCTTACCCATGGTTCTCCCCAAGAGTTACGTCCAATCCAATACTCAATGCCGTTCTCGACACCCCATCCTACCACAGAGAGGACATGGTTGATCTGTAAGTAAATACCAAAATGTCACCTGACTACATTGATACACTAGGATGCAAGTACAGGGTCTCCAGAAGTTTCCATAACCTTTATTGCTGGTGACTTCATATATCAACAAGTCTTCAAACTTTCCAGTCACATCAATCTATCAGATGTTTAATATCAGTTTATTACACTTTCATTGTAAATCTAGTCTCCAGTAAATTCAATTGCTATATACGTAAGTTTATGTAGTTAACATCAGACAGTGCCAATCTAACATTAAAAGAATCATTTCAGCAATGAAAATGCTAACTTACGTAGGCAGTTTCCTGTAATTCTTGGTATATGCCAGATTTATACGCCTCAAATCCATTAGTCACATAAATGCCGCAACTATAAACAGCAAAGTATCAAGGTTCTAAACAATTGGTTGGTTATAATGGGTTGGATAACAATTCATACAGCGACATAATGCCAAGATTAAAGAATTATTGTGCATATGTTTGACAATTTACCTAATGGGTCCGTTTTTGTATATTTCCGCCATCATGTGATCCCTGCCAATCACAGATCCGTGGTCACCAACATACCAGCGAGTGTAATTGCCAATCTTATTACATTTGTTGCCAGACTCACATGTTCCACACTGATTGAAATCAAGGCACTCTATAAGAGAAAACAAGGTGAAAATGCTTTTCAAAATAAGCATGGAATTAAATTCATAGTTTGTTTTAATTTCATCCACCCCCACCCCCTTTCCTGCCTCAAAATTAGGGGGCCCACGGGTAGTGATTTTGCTACTCGAGTACTCGCTCATGAGTATGTTTCCGGTAAAAGGGGTCAGATGAGAGAGGGCTCGGGGATGGTCAAATGTAGGACATCATATGCATATGATCATGAATGGCTATGGACGATAATAGAAGATATTCACGAAATACGTTGTAGAACAACATCTTCCATCACTTTGTAGGTAGAAGTTGTATATCTTAATCCATTATCCATATTATGATAATTCGAAAAATCATCATTAAATATCTTTTATACAAATTATAAAGCTATATTTTGCAATAATATTTAACATCACAACACATGCTTTGTTACTGACGCACGTGACATTATAAAAACAAAGCCAAATCAGTCTCGATCAACCTGTCCCTGAGGTGGTGTGCGCGCACAAAATAGAGTACAGCGCTTTTTATCAAGGCTAGAATGTATCTGTAGAAAGAGGGTTCAGACACAAGTCCAAGTTTGAGTACATGCTCGATATTCCTTGCAGAACCTCCGTAAAATGTGAATATAGCCAAGAATCCTCTTGTACTTAAGTACAAGACTTGTACTTAAGTACAAGACTTGTACCCGTGGGGACCCTACTAAGAATAAATTGTGAAAAGTAAACCATATTTAGTTTCTTTTAAGTTCTAGAAGTCTAGAAGTTATGGGCTCCAAATTCGGGATACAGGTATATATACTAAATGTACAACACAAACACATTTCTTACTTTGATCAATAGCTTGATAATTATTGCAGGTTTCATCAGGAATGCCATAATCATGGGCGTATGCCCAAACACCAGTGTCGTCTCCACCCTAAGGAAGTGCAATAAACAAAGTATGAAAATTAAAAAAATACATTTAACATAATGTATTAAGCCAGGCAGATCAGTCAACGGTGATACAAAAACTTGAAAATCTAATGCATAATAATGTAGATGGATATAAAATTAACAAAGCCAGGCAGATTGATGGTTATGTACACTATACTCACCTCACAGCTTCCAGCACCAGCGCAGTCAATGACGTGTTGTACAGAGAGATAGGCTGAGGGCCAGGCACCGCCTCGCGCAATGTTGATTCTGTCAGCCATGGCACTGGTCGAGCCCATTGCCCAACAAGATCCACAATCTATGAGCATAAAATTATTTTTAATGCATATATAGTGCCCATATTTATATATATTATATATATTATATATATATATATATATATATATATATATATATATATATATCTATATATATATATATATATATATATATATATATATATATATATATATATATATATATATATATATATATATATATATGTATATAGTGTCTTATATATAAAAAATACTACATTAGAATATTCTTATCTATATATATTGCTTTATCTCAAACTTTCTGGAATCTTAATTTTCTTTCAATCACATTATGAACATATATCAGCTTATCTCAAAGATTGCCTTTCTACTGTTATCCCTATGGATTCAAGTTGACGAGTTTGTACAATACTTTGAAAATTACATGTTTACCCTCTACGATGCATGTGCCTGTGGTGTAGAAGACAACATAAGTAAACAATGAAGGGGAAAAGAATGGCCACTCATTAGTCTCAGTTGGCTTCTACCCTCTACGATGCATGTGCCCATGGTTCACACGTAAGAAATAAAAAATGAAAATGGAGAAAAAAAAATCATACATTGTGGAATATGCTGGTTCCGGGTTGCGCTCATGTAATTGATGCCTTTCACATTCCGCCAATCCCATGCTGACGGAATATCCTTTGATTTTATATATTCATGAGGCCTTGGATATGTTCTGAAATAAAACATTTGATTGTATTATTATATTTAATATATGGAATGTGTTTGTGTCTAAATGCAGTCGCCAGAGTCTCGACATACGTTAGCAGGTCGTCACACCTACATTTTAGTGACATGACGAGACTCTGACGTAGGTGGAGACTCTGGCGCCCGCATCTACGAAAATTAACAGTAGCACTAAAAAAAGTAAAAAAAAAGTACCCATGCAGTGTTATGTCTGTCGACTGTGAGCATGTTTGGGGGGGGTAACTGTTACTGGGTTAAAGAAAAAAATATAGAATTTACACATATTTTTTCGGGAGGTGAACATGCAACTTGAATTTAGTGACAAGGACAAGGCACGATCAGCCCTGGCTCACTAGAGAACTGAAAAGGATGTGCAGGAAGAAGCACCGATTGTAGCGAAAGTGGAAGAAACTGAAGCAACAGGGCAAACCATGTTCAGAAGCCAGAGAGTCGTACAAAGAGCCCACCGAGAGGCAAACCATAGCCTCCAGTCAGCACGCTCTCAGTACATCAACGGCATTCTAGAACGAGGTCTCGAAGAAAAATCCACTAAACCTTTCTGGCGCTACATCAAGGCACAGAGAACCGAAGAATGCGGCACAGCCCTGCTGAAGAAAGCCAATACACTCCGACCGAGTAGGAAAGCCTCCATCCTGGCACGCCAGTTCAGCTCTGTGTTCTCCATCGATGATGCCAATGCTGAAAACACCGCCTCCACGGACCAAGCATACCACCCATGGGCCGGACGGACCATCAGTGAAGCAGGCGTGATGAAACTACTAAAGGGCGTCAACCAAAAAGCAAAGCTCGGGGACCAGACCAGATTCCATGCCGCCATACTCCATGAGCTTCATGTCGAAGTTGGCGCCAGTCTTCACAGCTTTGTTTAGGACTTCCTACACATCTGAAAACTCCCTTCAGTGTGAAAAAACGCATGGATCACTCCGGTATTTGCGCAGGCGGCGAACTATCGACCTGTCAGTCTGACATGTGTTGCCTGTAAGCTACTGGAACACATACTGTGCAGCCACATACGGAACCACTTGGATAAACACAACGTGCTGTCCCCATACCAGCATGGGTTCCGTAAACAGCTGAGCTGCGAGTCCCAGCTACTAGAAACCACCCATGATCTGATGTCCAGACTTGATCAAAAGGAAGAAATAGACATTGGCATACTGGATTTCTCCAAAAGCTTTCGATGTGGTGCCACACCAAAGACTGATGAGGAAGATCCGCCCTACGGTATTAGTGGATCTAACCAGTGACTGGATAGCTGAATTTCTTAACAGCCGCACCCAAAGTGTATTGGTGGATGGTGTACGCTCCCACCCAGGCAGTCGTACTGATGGTGATCCTGTACTGTCAGGTGTACCTCAGGGAACAGTTATGGGTCCACTATTGTTCCTATTGTACACATGAGTCAATGACCTACCATCAGTGCTCAGCTCATCAACTGCCTCAAGGGGCCGCCTATTGGCCGACGACTGCCTAATCTACAGATATCCATCATCTCCGGCGAGGACCAGGTCACCTTGCAAAAGGATCTGGAGGCACTCCATGACTGGGGACAGACATGGGGCCTCGATTCAATGTAAAGAAATGTAACATCCTACACCTTGCAAGGCAGACCACTAGACCAGTGAGGTTCTATACCCTCGGTGGAGCAGTCGTCGGCGCAGTGTCCAACGCGCCAAGTACCTGGGAGTGACTCTATAGAACCACAGTCATGGCACGAGAGCCTCCCAGTGGAAAACCCACATCACTGACACAGTGGCCAAAGCAAGCAAGAGGTTGGGCTTTTACGGGAGGAACCTCAAAGGAGCCAGAATCTGTACAAACTCCGCGCAAATTGAAACAGCCTACCAAACACTGGTGGTTCGTCCGCGTCGCTGGACTACTGTGGTGCGATCTGGGATCCCACGTCGAAAGAGGACATCAATGCACTTGAACGAGTGCAGCGCAGAGCAACCCGCTGGGCCAGAGGTATCCGAGGCACTACCATCATCCCAAGCAAGTTCTGACCCTCTTAAAAGAGCTTAACACGGCTGGGCTACACTCGAGACCCGTCGTAGGAACCAGAGATTGGGCATGGTGTTCAAGATCCTACATGGTGATCTGGCCATCCTGGGAGAGCGTGGGCATCCGTAGACACACAGGAAGAACCAAAAAAGGAGCACACCATTGGAAATTGAACCGAGCAGCTGCCAGTGACAAACACTCTCCCCCTGTGGTACGCCACAGTACCATGAACTATACCACAGTGGAACCGTCTTAAAAGCACAACGGTAGACGCTCCGACTCTTTCGACACCTTCAGGAGTCGGTTGACCAAGGAACTATGAACGTCACTCACACCCATCCGCGTGTTGCCTCTTATGAGGAGGCCAGTAACCTTTTGGATTATCCTTATGTGTTAATTTGCTAATTTTATCCTCACAGAAACACAACTTTCCACGTTCCTCAAATATAGGCCTGGCTTGGATATTGGTCCTTGCACTTAAACAGTGTATATTTATTCATAAATTGCCTCTCCCCACCCCACCCCTACGTGAACAATAGTATCACTTCAAACTCAAAAGAGCGGCACGCTTCCTGCTACAGCACATAAAATGGAACCGAAAGCACCTGGCGTGACCTGCAATGGCCAAACAAAGATAACCGTGGACGTGGTCTTTATCTACCTGTGTCCTTTCACGTTCTTCCCAAATGAAGGATCGTAACAGCCTTGGTGTCCATCGCAAAATGCCCAAAGCGACACCACCAAAAGGAAGGTGAAATACATCATTCTACTACAAAATAATTGCAAAATATTTAAAAGAGTCCAGCGTGGGTGTTTGTAAATAGTCTTATGACTGTATCACATGATGTGCATGGTCATGTGACTAGACGCTTGGTAATCTACAGCTGTTTGCATTGTGTTTTGCAAAAATTGCTGTTTGCATTGTGAACTAGCACATTATAGTTAGATTGAGATTGATTTTACACTGCAATTCAATAAAAATACAAATGTAGTATCAAAATTATATAAAAGAACGCTTAAAAGTTATAACAATATCATATACACTTTAGTTGTTTTAAGGATCACATAGTAAATAACCAGTACTATTTGTACGCTTTCATGTGATATCCATGGAACATTATGTTACAATCATGATCTGTGATTAGACCATCAATCGCACTGTTCTACCATGCACACAATATGAGTTTACATAGCTCCCCCATTATGGAGGTCCCCAAATTGCTGTCTATACCTCCAAATTTCACGTAAGATGTAAAATTCTCCATTAATGTGAATGCCCGGTTTTAGCGATTTATTATTTTATAATCTTTTTTTTTTTTTTTTTAAATATTTTGATTATACATGTTTTCCTAACTAAAACTAATCTACATGTAATTTAGTTTCAACATGCAGTGTATCGTATGACAAAAGTAAAAAATAAAAATGGAAAGCACATTATTTCGTAAGTAGTTAACATAAATGAAAACTAAATGAACATTTCTTTTTATCAAGGGCTACAATCATGAAAACCAGCTTTTAAGTTCTAGAATTTAGAGGTGTTGCCACTTGTCAATCAAACACAACAAACTTCGACATTTTCAGAATACGTAATGTGATATTAATTAATGCCATTGGCCAATCAAATAATTCTTCAGCCTAATTTCAATCTCATGATCATTTTAATGGTTTTACTTTTTAGACTTTCTTCTCTCGCTGTACCATACGAAAATAGATTTAGAAAGAAATATGTGCATACCTAGCGTTAATTATTTTAATAAATGAATTTTAGCAAAATAATATATTGATCTAATTTTTATTGCAAAAATAATACACATACAATATAAAATTGCTATTTTAATCAATTTCATAACTACATTTTATGATAAATTCCACCGTCATTACAATAATAAGTAATGACATCACAGTGAATTTATCACAGACCAGTCAATGCACTCAGATACAATTTGTAGATTCTACTTTTCTGAGAGAATATTGCAAAATATAATAAAGCAGCTGGTTTTTATAATCACATTCACATGATCTTTTTAAAATTAAATTCTCATATACTTATTTCACACATTAATTATATTTTTCTATATATATGTATATACCCGTACATTGGAATACCACATTACTAGTGCATTCACTCATCATAAGCATTCAGTGTAAAAAAAAGTACATTATCTAATAGACATACAATAAAAAGTACAAAAAGCTAATGTCGAATTAAAATGAATGCATTGATAAAAAAAAAATGTAAATATGCCATAAAATATATCATATCCTATCAAAATATGTAAATGTTATATGTAAAATATTTCAGTTGTAAAAACAAATACTAGTTTTTTTTTGAACACTCAATTGAGAGAAAGAACTAGAACTTAATCAAACACACAGTAAAGACGAACTATTTTCATATTTTTTTCATGCATCATGCATACCGGTATACTCTTCACATTTGCTTGAGGAAATATTTTTTTTATGCATTAAGATATGAAAAAGCACACAAGTCATACAATTTAGTTCAAAGATATCACATAAACATATAACACACGTCATCCAATAAATCTGCAGGATAATAGTATGAGCATAAATTTTTTTCAAGTTCTATGTAGATACGGTATATTCCTATCAAAAGGTCATATTTATGAAGATGAAATTTGCATACCACATTTATCATGCAATATAAGAAATCCACAAAAATAATTTTGCTATGCTATGAATATTCTAAAGTGATATGTGATAGATTAATGTCCCTCCTACTGTGAGCCAATTGACTTCTGTAGGACTCATCTGCCAGATGCATCATCTACAGGTTTACAGTTATAGAAATAGTTAAAATACATCACTTGGATCACCTAAATAAGATAATTTTTTCTTCACATAAGCATTGTCCATTCTGGTATATATGTTTATGGTTTGTAGTCTTTGGGAATGATGACATCACCATAAGCGCAAGCTTCTTCAATACCCAAGCTGTAGTCTCCTCTCATGTACTTGGAAGTAACGATCCTGAAGAAGCCGTGTTCGCCCTGAAAATCAAATTTATCATATATATATTACTGTAAGAATCTAAGCAATGACTAGGCCCCTGGAAAAATTTGAATAAAAATTTGGACCATTAAAAATCAAAATAACCACGTTCATTAAATGTCCTGCCCTTATTTGTACAACTTTTTTAAGCCCATGAGTATAGGGATGGTATTATAGTGTAAAAGTGTGTTTTAAGCTTTCTTAATTTAAAAACTGATATAACTGATATAGGCATCACATATTGCCAAAATTAAACTTTTTTTTAAATTCGCTCACTTTGAAGGTTTTTATATGGACCTTACCCTGCCATACGCTAATGGTGCAGAAATGTAGGCTTATTTCAAGAGTGGGTTTATAATTTCCTTGGAACAATGAAAATCTTTAGGACTTCAGGTGAAAATTTTTTAAATTTCCCGACAGTATTAGTTAACATATCTTACATTGTACAAAACCATACTAAATCAAGCTTCTTACCCATGGTTCTCCCCAAGAGTTACGTCCAATCCAATACTCAAGGCCATTCTCGACACCCCATCCTACCACAGAGATGACATGGTTGATCTGCAAATAAATACAAAAATGTCACCTAAACACATTGATAAATAGACAAAACCGGGTGAGTTGTTAACATTGATTATTTTATTGGGCAAGTTCTTGGGGCGTGATACGCCCCAAGAACGAGCCCAATAAAATAATCAATGTTAAACAACGAACCCGTTTTTGTATTTGTCAGTCTTTTCTAAACAATTACAATACTGTTTCAAAATAAACTGGCATATTTTCAACACGTTTAACAAGATAATTTATTAATAAATTACAAAATGCAATAATGTAGGAATACGCTGTATAATCATAACAAAACACGGCGCAGTCACTCTCTCAGACATATAGACGCCTATGGTTGGACTTCTGCACTACAATTACGTCGGCCGTATGACAGCTACGCACGCTGTACGGTGTGATCTCTTTGATGTTCATTGATTTTGGAGATTTTCCTAGAAGTAGTAGGTGTGCTAGATTATTGAACATATTTGAAGTGGGGCAAAAATAGTCCGGTCGACAACTAACCATACGCGGAATCCGTATACGGACAGTCCTGATACAACATATTTTTACACGGCAGTTCTGCAGGTCGATATCGACTGAAAATACATGCAAAAGACAGGGTCTCCAGAAGTTTCCATAACCTTTATTGCTGGTGACTTCATATATCAAGTCTTCAAACATTCCAGTCACATCAATCTATCAGATGTTTATATCCGTAAATCTGGTCCCCAGTAAATTCAATTGCTATATACATAAGTTTATGTAGTCGACAACCTAACATTAAAAGAATTATTTCATCAATAAATATGCTAACTTACGTTTTTAGTATACTGTATTTCTTTGTATATGCCAGATTGATACGCCTCAAATCCATCAGTTGCATAAATACCGCAACTGTAAAAAGCAAAGAGTCAAGATTTCAAACAATTGGTTCATTATAATGGATTGGATGACAATTCATACAGCGACAAAATGCCAAGATTAAAGAATTATTGTGCAGAAGTTTGACAATTTACCTAATGGGTCCATTTTTGTATATTTCCGCCATCATGCGATCTCTGCCTTCCAGATCACCCCAGTCACCAACATACCAGCGAGTGTAATTGCCAATCTTATTACATTTGTTGCCGGGCTCACATGTTCCACACTGATTGAAATCAAGGCACTCTATAAAAGAAAACGAGGTGAAATTGCTTTTTAAAATAAGCGTGGAATTAAATTCATAGTTTGTTTTAATTTTATCCCCCGCCCCCCTTTCCCAGCCCAAAAGAAGTAATCCACATTCTGTTTCTTTTAAGTTCTAGAACTCTATGCCAATATGATCAGGTTAATCCTTATATGAGGCCATATGTGTTAATGTGTTAGACATATTAAACTGTTTACTGTCTGTGCAGTATGTGCATGTGATTTATATGTATTTCTGTTGCCTTGTATCCATTCCATGTATTTCCGTCGAGTGAACAACTTCAAATAAAGTTTAGAGTGAAACCTTTGTTCGTCCATATAAAACTGACGTGGTGGCAGCGGTGATTTACCTTCTCCTCTGTGAACAGTCTTGACTGGATAGATTACAAGTGGTAAAATTCAAAAACTGTAGTAGTTCATAAAGATGGAAGCAAAAAATGGAAGGAAACCCTGGAGGTTAACAGAGGAAGAATCCATTACTTCCTTTGAAAACTGGAAAGGGGTGATGGAGTATTTTTTAAGCTGTGACACGAAGTTTGCGGTGTATCTGGACGCTACGTGGGAGAAGTACCATCCTATAAGGCAGCCTAAGCGAGGGTTTGCAGATGACGGCAGTGACGTACCTGCAGGACAACGGATGACAGCTCAGCAGAAAAATAAGACTGTGGAGCAGATGCTTTGCTTCATCGCTACGTATTGTGACGTCGTTGCAAGAGACTTCATAGTTAAACAGTCCACGTCTGTGTCGGCGGTGTGGCAGACGATTCGAGCCTACTACGGCTTCCAGTCGTCAGGTGCTCATTTTTTGGACCTGTCTCAATTGGTGCTGGAGCCTGGTGAGCGGTATGAGAGTCTCTACCAAAGACTTTATTCTTTTTTCTGTGACAATTTTGTAAAGTGTAATGAATTGAAACATAATGGGGAGCTTTTATTCTTTGATGAGGAAATGACTCCGTCTTTGGAAAATGTGATTACCTGGTTGTGGTTAGAAAAAGAATAGATAAGCGTTTGCCAGGGGTTGTTAAACAAAAAATTTGGGACTGAATTGAGAAATAATACATTGGCTAGTATAAGGGTTGAGGACTATTCAATCTCTTGATGCTATGGTTAGCGAGTTAAATGGTAACGATATTCAAATTGGTCGTGCATTTACTAGAGGTAGTAAAAGTAGATATGGTAGAAAAATGTTCTGTACTTTGTGTAGTAAGGCAAGATTATCAGGGTCGAATTCTCATTGGTTATCACAGTGTCCTAATTTGTCTGAGTCTGACCGTAAATACTTCCAAAGTGCTTCTGCCCGTGTTGATGGTACAGATGATACGTGCGAATGTAGTTAATGAGTTTGATGACGTTTTCAGTCCTAGTATTGGATGCTATAATGGGGCATCTGGTCCCATTACAGCAGTGGTAAATATGGGCTCTACTTTACCTCCTCAAAGGAAAGGTCGTTTGCCTTCATATAGTGAAGACAAATTACGGAAGTTACAAGATAAGATTGATAGTTTGGAGAGTGATGGTGTGTTTACTCGACCAGAGTCCGTGAATTCTCGGGAAGTGTCTGCTAAGGACATATTGTCCGGAAAAGAACGACTTCCATTTACTAATAGACCTGCTTGGCTCGCTGCTCAACAGGAGTGTTCATCTTTAAGGAGAGTCTATGCTCATTTAAAGCAAGGGACTCGACCCTCTAAGAAAGATGTTTCCAGTTCTGATGTGAAAAGGTATTTGCAAAAAGTGGTCATTGGTAAAGATGGGATGTTAGTTGTCAATGGGTTTGAGCCCCTAGTTGGTGCCTTTGGCGTATTGTTGTGCCCCTGCATATGATAGCGGGCTTGTTTAGTACTCTTCATGTGCAGTTGTCACATCCATCTACATTCAGTTAAAAAAGATGCTGTCTCGCTATTTTTGGTGCCTTGATTTTGATAAGCATGTAGGACATGTGGCCAGGTCATGCCACCAGTGTTTGGCCATTAGTCATATGCCAGTGTTTAAAGAAAACTCCACCTCTGACTCTGTTAAGTCAGTGGGGGTTAATTTTGCTGCTGATGTTATGGTGAGGGATGGACAGCGCATACTGGTCCTCCGTGAGTACGTTACTTCATATACGTGGGCTAGGATTATTCACGATGAAACTGCTGCAACTGTTAATCTTCATTTGTCTGTGTTGGTCTCCGAGGCGTGTAGTCCTGGTGGAAGCTTGCCTACTATTAGGGTCGACCCTGCTCCGTGCTTTCGAAGTTTATCCATGATGCAGCATCATAACTTGTCTTATATTCTCGATGTTGGCCGAGAAAAAAATGTAAACAAAAATCCTGTTGCCGAGAAAGCGGTCCAGGAATTGGGCGTCGAGTTATTGAAAGTTAATCCTCGAGGCTGTGTGTCAGTAGGTATTGTAGCTAGGGCTGTGTCTGTGTTGAATTCAAGAGTGCGCTTTGCTAGAATGTCCGCCAGAGAACTGTGGACTAAAAGGGACCAGTTTACTCGATCTGCGATTTCAGTTTGTGACAAAGAGTTGATCCGGGTGCAGAGAGATAATAGGTTAAACTCACATCCTCGTCCTGTTCCATGTCTTACAGTAGTCAAAAAGGGTGATCTGGTGTTTTTACGGTCTGAAAGAGATAAAAGAAAAGCTAGGTCTCAGTACGTTGTGGTTGAGGTGAATGATGGGCTTGTCAAAGTTCGCAAATTCAGCGGCGTTCAGTTTAGAAGTAGGGTCTATGAGGTTCCGTTAACAGATGTTTATGTGGTTCCTGTAGCTCATGGCACACCCGTCAGTAGTGATGATGATTGTGACCCTGTAATTCCGTCAGAGATTGTGGAAGAGTCCAAATCTGATGGTAGTGATAGTGCAGAGTCCCAAGTGGAGCGACGTATTCCGTCAGAGATTGTGGAAGAGTCCAAATCTGATGGTAGTGATAGTGCAGAGTCCCAAGTGGAGCGACGTTATCCACTGCGAGATAGAAGAATGCCTCAATACTTAGTGGATAATTATGAGTTGTGATGTTTTTGTGTTGTATTGTGTTGTCTTTCCCGTAGAGGAGATGTATGTATGTATGTATGTATGTATGTATGTATGTATGTATGTATGTATGTATGTATGTATGTATGTATGTATGTATGTATGTATGTATGTATGTATGTATGTATGTATGTATGTATGTATGTATGTATGTATGTATGTATGTATGTATGTATGTATGTATGTATGTATGTATGTATGTATGTATGTATGTATGTATGTATGTATGTATGTATGTATGTATGTATGTATGTATGTATGTATGTATGTATGTATGTATGTATGTATGTATGTATGTATGTATGTATGTATGTATGTATGTATGTATGTATGTATGTATGTATGTATGTATGTATGTTGTATGTATGTATGTATATGATTGATTTGTATGTTAAATGTATGTAGGTTAAGTTGGTGATATATGATTGATGTTAAAACATTAGTAATGCAGTGTTCAAGCCAAATGTTTTTTGCTGTTAGTAATGCAGTGTTCAAGCCAAATGTTTTTCAAACTGAATGTTGATTATGATTGAGAGAAATGAGGTGACGCCAATATGATCAGGTTAATCCTTATATGAGGCCATATGTGTTAATGTGTTAGACATATTAAACTGTTTACTGTCTGTGCAGTATGTGCATGTGCCTTTTATTATGTATTTTTCTGTTGCCTTGTATCCATTCCATGTATTTCCAGATTGGGGGTAGGGGTATATATACTAAATGTACTACACAAACACATATCTTACTTTGATTTTCAAATAAGGTTTCATCCCATATTTAAGGAAGTGCAATAAACAAAGTATGAAAATTAAATAATGCATTTAACATAATTTAATTTAAGCCAGGCAGACCAGTCAACGGTGATACATGTAGTAAAAACTTGAAAATCTAATGCATAATAATGTAGATGGATATAAAATTAGAGAATCCAGACAGATTGATCGTTATGTACACTATACTTGCCTGGCAGCTTCCACAATCAGCGCAGTCAATGACGTGTTGTACAGAGAGATAGGCTGAGGGCCAGGCACCGCCTCGCGCAATGTTAATTCTGTCAGCCATGGCACTGGTCGATCCCATTGCCCAACAAGATCCACAATCTATGAGCATAAAATTATTTTTAATGCATATATAGTGTTAGTGTCTTGTCCATAAAAAATACTACAGTAGAATATTTTTATCTATATATATTGCTTTATCTTGAACTTTCTGGAATCTTAATTTCCTTTCAATCACATTATGAACATATAGCAGCTTATCTCAAAGGTTGCATTTCTGCTACTGTTATCCCTATGGATTCAAGTTGACGAGTTTCTACAATACTTTGAAAATTACATGTTTACACCACGGGCACATGCATCGTAGAGGGTAGAAGCCAACATAAGTAAACAATGAAGGGGAAAAGAATGGCCACTCATTAGTCTCAGTTGGCTTCTACCCTCTATGACGCATGTGCCCATGGTTTACACGTAAGTAAATAAAAATGAAAATAGATGAAAAAAAAAAACATACACTGTGGAATATGCTGGTTCCGGGTTGCGCTCATGTAATTGATGCCTTTCACATTCCGCCAATCCCATGCTGACGGAATATCCTTTGGTTTTATATATTCATGAGG
Organism: Streblospio benedicti; assembly: GCA_019095985.1. Lineage (NCBI taxonomy): Eukaryota > Metazoa > Annelida > Polychaeta > Spionida > Spionidae > Streblospio > Streblospio benedicti. Next base: position 988,528 of record CM032661.1, on the reverse strand, counting down.
CCTTGGATATGTTCTGAAATAAAACATTTGATTGTATTATTATATGTGCTGTGTTTGTTTCTAGACTAGATGCGGTCTCCAGTCGGTTCTCAGTCTCGACATTCAGTAGCAGGTCGTCACACCCACAGGAGCAATTTATAGAGATATGTTGCTGTTTTTGGACAAGCAAAACAGCAACATATCTCTCTATAAATTGCTCCTGTGGTCACACCTACATTTTAGTGACGTGACAAGACTGACATTTTGAATTTCATGACACAACTTTCCAAGTTCCTCAAATATATACCTGGCTTGGTATTGGTCCTTGCACTTAAACAGTGTACATATATTCCTATATTGCCCCTCCCCACACCCCAATAAATTACTTAAAGTTTATTTTATTCACACCACGTGAACAATAATAATATACTTCAAACTCAAAAGAGCGGCACACTTCCTGCCACAGCACACGAACAAAAGCACCTGGCGTGACCTGCATCAAACAAAGTCTAAGATAGATAACCGTGGTCTTTATCTACCTGTGTCCTTTCACGTTCTTCCCAAACGAAGGATCGTAACAGCCTTGGTGTCCATCGCAAAATGCCCAAAGCGACACCACCAAAAGGAAGGCGAAATAAATCATTCTACTACAAATTAACTGCAAAATATTTAAGAGTCCAGTGAGCAGACAGAGTGTTTGTACTGTATCACATGATGTGCATGGTCATGTGACTAGAAGCTTGGTAGTCTACAGCTGGGCGAAGCAGCAGAACGAAAGTGAGGCAGTGCAACAGTCTAGAGTTCGTTTGTGATTACCGATGTAGGTAATTAAATACGTAACTTTTATACATTTAAACTCAATTATAGTCTTCCAAAATGTGCCATTGCATGCGACATTTGATTTGTGACGAGGCACCGTTAGGTCATGAAGAGACATTGCCCTGTTCTTGATAAAAATTATTTTGAAACTGTGATGTTATCACTCACCAAAGCCAGTAGGAACCGTTCATTACTTATTGGGGGGAATTAAATTAAATGTACGTACGTTGCTTTGAAGCTAGTAACGCAGCCTTCATCGAGAGAGTACATGCTTATACAACGTATACTTTCTTTCATATAGACCCCACTCTATGGCAACTTTGGTGTCAATTATAAACGTTTCATTTTTTTTTATATACATTTTTTAGACGTCAAGACAGGTGATTTTTTTTTTTTATATCACATTTTTGTAGACGTCAACACTCAACAGGTGCTTAGTGAGTATCTGTAAGGTGCAAGCTGACTGGTGTTGATAATGTCGTCGATGAATGATTAGTTTTTTTTTACTTTGAAATCAATGCAAAAGGATAGATCTCGAGCATCAATCGCACTGTTCGGCCATACACACAATCCGTGAATCTTATGTATGATGTGAGCTCCCCATTGTAGAACTAGTAGTCACTAAAAATTACGTCATATGAACAATTCAAGGCTACACCCACCTATCCCAGAGCTAGTGATCAGGGGGGGGGGGGTATAAAGTGGTCCTCAGTAGCTCAGTCGTTAGCGCATACGACTTGAAAATAGGATTTGCCTGCGTCGCAAGTTCGCGGCCCGGTCATGGCAGACACAGTGTTGCCAAAACCGATGCATCTGCCACCGAGTTGCTGTTTTCCACATAGCACGTCGCCACCGTACAGTGTTACTACTAGACGGTAGGGACGCCAAGCGGAGGTTCGGAAGCCTCAATAAAAGGCGTGCCCCCACCCCTGAGGCTCAGTTGGCTACCTAGCCTGCCTCTGGTGGTCCATACTAACACCACGTGGCCTCTCTCTGCCATCCCCACACCTGTTCAGGACCTCAAGCAGTGATATATATACAGATACAGAAGTGGAAAAAGGCTGAAAATAGAGGGATTAGGGGAAAAAGGGCCCAAAAAGAGGGATTAGGGATCTCCAATTAGTGGGATAAGGGAAAAAAGAGCCAAAAAATGAGGGATAAGGGAAAAAAGGGCCAAAAAGACGGATAAGTAAAAAAGGGCCAAAAAAAGAGGGATATGGGATTTCTAGACACCTTACGTCAAGAACCACAGTGGGCCTAGATTCTACCATCTGGACAACTCCATCCTCAGAGAAGTCCAGGAAGCCAAGTACCTAGGTGTCACACTCACCTCAGACATGACGTGGTCTTCCCAAATCTCCTCTACCGTCTCGAAGGCACACCAGCGCTTAGGCTTCATCAGAAGGAACCTAAAGGGAGCTCCATACAAGCACCGAGCCACCGCGTACCTGAGCCTGGTCAGATCTCAGCTGGAGTACTGTTGTGTGATTTGGGACCCTACCACTCAGCGAGACATTGACAGGATGGAGCGTGTGCAAAGATAGTCAGCACGATGGGCGTGTGGCCAGCATGGCATAGTTAGTGTTACCCAACTCCTGAAAGACTTCCACTGGTCAGAGTTGGCGGACCGGCGCCGTGATCAGCACATAGCGCTGTTCTACAATCTCATATGGACATATTGCGGTACCTCCCAACGAGATCGGCATTGAGCGAGCAGCAAGACCGGCTCACCTCCCACTCGCCTCCCACTCAACCAGCTCAACCTGAAAAGACCGCAAGCGAGCCACAAACCTTCACCCCTGTGGCACAGCACTGTCTACCGTACCATCCCACAGTCGAACAATATCCCTGCTTCAGTAGCAGTAGCATCAGATTTTAACAGCAGGCTTGCATCACTCACTCCTTAGACTCCGCAACCCCTCCTCCGCATGTTGCCTCATAAGGGGATTTGCGGAGTATTATTCAAGATCAAGATTATGACTGTGTATGGCTGTTTTTAGCGACTGGTGATCTAGTGCCGCCAAAAAAAGTTACGTTACATGTCTGCTACTACGTTGCCGATTTTCATAGTGTTGCCATAGTACAGTATACTACTAGACGGTGGCGACACCAAGCAGGGCGTTGCTCAGTTGCTGCCTCAAACATAACTACTATGTCATGTTTACAACAATAAAAATTCTGTAAAAAGCCAATAAAATAAACTTCAACTTTAACTTTAGTTTAATTTAATTTCATTGCTTTGCAAAAAAAAACTTAACTAAGCGACAAAAAAAACAGCAAAAAAGCGCAAAATATCCTATTTCAATGGAAAAGAGTAATGTTTCAAAATAATTAGTTGACTATTGATATATTTGTTTTTTTAGATTGAATGTATAAGGAAAAATAATGGGATCAGCATCTTTCACATCTGTTGCTAGTTGTGCTGGAATCTTGGGCTTGTTATATATTTTAAATTTCTTGTATAAGAGATCAAAAAGAGTGCCTCTTGACGGAAAAGTTGTGCTGATCACAGGAGCAAGTTCAGGTTTGGGCGAAGGTACATATCATGAAACCTGGAGTATTTCTAACACTTTTAAAATCAAAATAATGACCATCATTTAAAAAAAACAACATGTATATGCGGTCACAAGAGCCTCGACATATGTCAGCAGATCGCCTCATCACTAAAATGTATGTGATGACCTGCTAACATATGTAGAGGCGCTAGGCACGTTGACATGCATTAGCAGTTCGTCACTTACGTTATTCTGTGGGGTTGTATCCTCATCAGAGTTTTTTAAATAAAAATCCTTTTGCTTACATTTCGAACGGGTGTTTTTGCAGTTAGGGTAAAAGTTTGACATCGTACTGACGAACCTCACATTTAATACAACCACAGAATATTGTAAGTGACGAACTACCGACACGTGTTGAAGTGCTGGCACATGCACTAATTTCATTTAGCCATTTATTGAAGAAATATATTTGTGCAACACCATATTACTGTAAAACTAGAAATATTTGCACATGATTTAATTTTTGAATTTCGTGGGTGGGTGCAAAAACGCAAGCTTAAATAGTCAGCAAACATCAATATCCTATGTAAAGTAGGTCCAGGATGGACCAAAATTAAATAGTCACAAAATAATTCGTAGATGAAAATCGCAACATTTAATAGCCACGAAATATTGTGGTTTTACAGTGTGCGTGTTTTTCAGCGTGCGCTCATGCGTTCCACGCGGCGGGCTGTAAGGTGATCCTTGCGGCTAGGAGGGAAGACCAGCTCCTCAGGGTGAAGGCAGCCCTCTTGGAACATGCAAAGGTGAACAATGTGTTTTGTTGTTGTTTTTTGTTGTTTTTTATTCAAAGATGTAATTTTTGCTTCACAACTCAGGTCTAGTGATTTCCAATATTATGTGAGTATCATGTACAACATGGGCAGTAAAAATTTACAATATGACGATTTTATCATTTGTTAAGAGTTTTTTTTTGTTGCAGCCTAATTCCGTCGAACCTGTCGTGTTGCCACTGGATTTGTCAGATTTTGACGTACTAGCGCTGAAAGTGGAACAAGCTGTTGCACATCACGGACACATCGATATTCTCATCAATAATGGCGGCATCAGCTTTAGAGGAGAAATCGGCGACACGAATCTTACCGTTGACCAGCACGTGATGGCAGTCAACTACTTTGGCCAAGTGGCGCTGACAAAAGGTTATTTCTTCCCTCCTGTTCGTAATGAGGTGTAGCGTGCTATTGGCTTTGGTTGAAACATATTTATTTGCTATACAAAGTACAACAGAGAGATTGGGCAGCAGGCTAAAAATGCGATTAAGGTAGTCCATGTGTGAAATAATATAGATGATTTACTGTAATTTTTGTTGTTGATTATGTTGGGTACAGTTATATGATCAAATTTTATTCAAAATTAAAGTATTTTATAAAAATATTCTGTTTGACAATTTTTTAACGCACATTTGTTTTTTGATAATATTTATTCAAAATTAAAGTATTTTGTAAAAAAAATTCTGTTTGACAATTTTTTAAAGCACATTTGTTATTTTTTTTTCAATATTATTTCAAATTTTCATAGAAAAACAACTAAACATGAATTTTAACTTTCAATATAGCTTCAAGTAGTGTTTAATGTTTTCCTTTGTTGCTAGCGGTACTTCCGTACATGGTGCGCAGACGCCAGGGCCACATCGTGACAGTCAGTAGTCTACAAGGCAAAATGTCCATTCCATTCAGGTCCGCATGTAAGTAACATTTGGCATGAAACTCCAAGTTCAATTTCTACTTATACATTATCATAGTTTATAAACACGATTTGTAAAGTTTCAATTAGTACATTTATCGTATAAATCTTATTTGGTATTTAGCACTTGGTCTCGATTTTGGCGTTATTCACATTATTGCTATTACTTCTTTTCAATTTCTAAAATAATAAAATTTCATTTTATTCAATGTTTTCAAGTGTTTTTAAAAATGTTAAAAAATAAATAAAACATAAAATAAAATTCTATAAATTTAGAAAAATATTTATTTTTGAAAGAATTTCAATATCACTAATGTGAATAAAACCAAAACAATACAAATTTTTCATGTTTGAACGTGCAAATTTCTACTCAATATCGAAGACATTTAGTTACTTGCTCTGCAATGATTTCTATTTAAGTTACAGCTGTTAGTTTAAGTATTTACATACAAACCTACCATATTTTACTTTTAAATTGTATTTACTTTATTTTATTCACAGCCGTCTAAAGAGTTCAAAATTGTATTAATTACACTATCAAATTAGATTAGGACCAAGAGGTTGAAAAAAAGTGCAATGAACACAATTTTTGGATTCTGAACCTTTGAACATCTATGAAGAAAGTAGAATAAATATAATTTAAAATGAGACATGCAGCTGTGCATGAGACATGCAGCTATAGAAAATCTCCCACATATACCATACAAAATAGACTGAATGTTAGTGTTGGTCACAACTCCTTTTATTTAAACGTTTAAGTAGAATTTCATTATATTTTCCACAAGTTCATTCATCAAAACCAAACATAAAACTAACAGCTCCTGATGCTACTTTGAAATACTGCATGAACTACGCATGGCAGTCTCATGTGAGGCTAACTGCAGGACAAATTTATGAACAGCGAATATTTTGCGCAAATGTGTTGAGATCAAACTCAACTACTAAATATTTCACAACACCATATTTTACACATGGTTTTGCAGACAACACCAATAGATTGAAAAAAAGTGCAATGAACACAATTTTTGGATTCTTAACCTTTGAACAGCTGTGAAGAAAATGGAATAAATATAATTTAAAATGAGACATGCAGCTGTATACATGTACTGTAAAACTAGAATATTTCGTGGCTATTAAATTTTGCAATTTTCATCAGTAAATTATTTTGTGACTATTTAATTTTGCGATTTTGGTCCATCCTGTACCTACTGTACATAGGCTATTAATGTTTGCTGACTATTTAAGTTTGCGTTTTTGCACCTTCCCATGAAATTTGCAAATTAAATCATCAGCGAACATTTCTAGTTTTGCAGTAGCCTATCTCCCACATATACCATTGTGTGAAATCTGCTGTGTATCTTTTTTTAATGCCACATTTAAATAGTAAATAGCGGAATTCTGATATGAAGTTTTATCGCACGAGATAAAGTATTAGACCCACCATGGAAATAACTTAATGAATATATTTATATTCAAACTTTGTGGTGTCAACCAATTTATAATTACACATGTATTTGTACTAGTCAATTGTTTGTTTAGTTTTTACGTATATTTTCTATTCTGTTTGTGGGTGTGAAGTGTAATTATAAATAAATTATATCATATCATACCCCTATTGTTTCAGGGCCGTAGCTACATATGAGGCAGGGGAGGCAACTGCCTCCTCTGTTTTTTGGGAGTTTGTTTTTTCGGACCCTGAAAGAAATTGAGAGTTAACATATAAGTCTCATAAATCAAACTATACAAATTTGAAAAGCATCTATATCCATACTTGACAAACGTACTCCTTCATTTTTAACAGGAACTTCTAAATCAATAACTGTATTTTATTTCTGAGCCTCCGAAGCTAAGAAAAAAATAAAAAAAAATATTGGGGTTGGGGATGGCCCCAATCCACCCTAGAATATCAGTGCGGCTACAGCAATTGCCTGCACCCTCGCCCTGTTTTACACTCCTGACTCTGGCCCTGTGTTTGCGTGTGTTGCAGACAGTGCATCGAAGCATGCGCTACAGGCGTTCATGGACTGCCTGCGGGCTGAGGTGGCCCGGTCCGGCATTCATGTGGCCCTCGTCAGCCCTGGCTACGTCCGGACGAACCTCAGCTGCAACGCCGTCACGGCGGACGGACGCACGCACGGAGGTGGCACAGTTGTATCATTCGTTTTCATGTAATTTCATTGGTTATCATGATCCAGAAGTACCCAATAACCCGGAGAGGGTTATCACGCCTCTTCGAAGAGGGGTGATACATTTTGAATATCGCCCTCTCCAGCGACCGAACCCATCATGACCGTGTTTGTAGTTAAATACGCTATACCATACACATCACTGCTATTATTAGTAATGCTGGACGCCACGACTGCATAAACATTTTAGTTCTTCTTATTTATTGCAGAGTATAATGTGTTTGTCTTTTGTTTGTAATGGATCTGCGATGAATAAAATAGTTTCAATACACATTGTAGTGATGGACGCCACAACAGCCAGTGGAATGTCGCCGTCCTACGTGGCTCAGCAAATCGTCGCCGTCGTACAAGAGCGGAAAGCAGACGTGATTCTGGCCTCGCCACTGCACACGACGGCCGTGTATCTACGCACGCTCGCACCAACACTCTACTTCTGGATCATGAGGCGCAGAGCGAAAAAGCAAAGGATCGAACTCACAAAAAATGAATGACTTGAAACTTAGTCAATATAGATATACGAGAAAGTGATGTCAGCATTCGATGTTGCTACATACCAAGGAGAGAAATATTTTTATTTTCATTACTTTGTAGCCTTTTTCATAAAAATAAAGCATCTTACATCACAAGACTTAGGATTAAATGTATTGCATGAATTACTTTTACAATGCGAGTTAAAATATTTTAATGTATTCACACACGTACAAAACACATCAAGATTTTGCACAATTTTTTTTAACTGTTCTTACATTTTATTTTTTAAATCTTACACCAGTTCGACAAAATAAGTGAGACATACAACCAATTTCACATGTAATACTCCAACAGCTATTTTGATTCTTAAAAAAATAACCATTTAGTCTTTGAACTTTTTAAAAGTAGAATACGAATACTAATACACCGCCTCAGTTTACTCTGCCATTTATCAAGCCACAGGAGGAATACATAAAGCATCCAATCAAATTAAGCTCCTTTGCATGTTGTTATCAGGAAAAAAGTGTATGCATTCATCCCTTTTCCAACGACACCCTGGATCACTACATTGATAACACTTGAGACGTGATATTGCCCCAGTGGTTTGCATCCATGACCACAAAGTGTTAGTTTTTCACTGCCTCACACTGGGCCGCCGCTGTACACCATAGAAACTTCACATTAAACCAATGATATTTCATGTCCAAATAATGCATTGTGTTTGGTAGCAAGTATACGCTTCACATGGTAACAGCCTGCATGAATGAATCAAGTGCTCTGGATCGTATTGGTTTCCGTCAAAACAGCCATTTTCGCTGCGTCGTCGTCGTCGTAAACAGGCAACTGAAGCAAAGGTTTCATTGAGAATGATCACAGCTGCTGCTGCTGCTGCTGCTGCTGCTGCTGCTGCTGCTGCTGCTGCTGCTGCTGCTGTCACTTGACCTCCCGGGCCTGTGTGGCCGCTGTGCTGCAGCTTGACCTTGTTGGCCGTGAGCTCGTCACGCAGCCTCTTCACCTCCCCTCCGCCCCCATTGGGCGATTTGGTAGAAATATCCACTTTCTGCGGTGCTTTTTCTGACGATGGCGCGGGGCGAGTGCGCCGCAACAATCACAAGTTTGTTCACATATATATCCCCCCAAAATTGTGACTAAATTGGAATGAAGAAAATGTCAATGGAATGGAATGATGTCCATACGATGTCAATGGTATATTAAAATCTTCCAGTAAATATCCACATACAAAAAACAAATAAAAACTGATTTTCTCATGATTAAGTCATGACTTTTCTAGTCTCATTTTAGCATTTTAATGATTATTTAAATGTGATTTGAAATTATATTTTTTGGAAGAAAACCAGGTATAGTAATAGCAATCACATCACGAGATTGAGCTTAATTTAACACTGACAAGTCAAAAAAATACCCCAAAACAACATTTACGAGTTATAACAATATGCTATAGATTTATCTATACACTGTAGTTTGTACTTTCTTCTCTCACTGTACCTTGCGAAAATAGAATTAAAGCCATATATTACATACAGTGTTTATTATTTTAATTAATAAATTTTAACAAAATATATTGATCCAATTTTATTGCAAAAATAATACAGTTACAGCATAATATTGCTTTCTTAATCAATTTTATAACTACACTTTATGATAAATTCTACACGGTCATTACAATAATAAATAATGACATCACAGTGAATTTATCACAGACCACTCAATGCACTCAGATACAATTTGTAGATTCTACTTTTCTGAGAGAACATTGCAAAATATAATAAAGCAGCTGGGTTTTAAAATCACATTCACATAATGATCTTTCAAAAATTTAATTCACATATACTGAAACACACATTACCATGTATATACCCGTACATTGGATTATCACACTACTAGTACATTAATTAATTATAAGCATTCTGCATAAAAATGAACATTTTCTAATAGACATACAGCTAATGTTGAATTAAAATTCATTCAACGATAAAAATCATGTAATGCCATAAAAAATATATATATATAAATATATGAAAAATCATAAAAAGTTATAAAGATAATGTCCATTTTTCTTGTTCACTCAACATGCATATACTCTTCACATGGTCTTGTATTGTTACATTTAGAGGTTGAAGACTTGTTGTTATAGGCTTATGAAGCACACAAGTCAGATAATTTAGTTCAAACCATCACACTCAAAACACAATAACACACACCATTCAATGAAGCTGCAGGATAATAATTGTAAGAGCAGTAATTAATTTATTTAAGTTTCATGCTCGTGGACGCAATATAGAAAAAGTGAGCACTTTCTTTTAAATTGCCCATTGTATTACAATTATGTGAGATATTCACTACTTCAATCAATGAAAATCTTGACATAACAAATGATAAAATTTTGTCTAAAATATTACTAGAAGGATATCATGATTTTGATAATAAGAAAAACAGTCAATTATTTGATTTTGTAAATAAATATTTAGAGGACATCAGGTAGATTTTAATGAAAATTTAAGTCCATGATTTGGGAAAAATAAATGTCCTCCTACGTAAAACATATAACACACATCATCTAATAATTCTGCAGGATAATAGCAAGAGCATTAATTTTTCATCTACGTTTTATGCGGATATTAACCCTATCAAAAAGTCAAAATGAAAATGAAATTTGCATACGACATATATCATGCAAAATAAGAAATCCACAAAATTCATTTTGCTGTCTAACTATGCTATGAACATTCTAGTGATTTGTGATAGATCAATGTCCCTCCTACTGTGATCCAATTGACTTCTGTAGGACTCATCTGCCTGATCCATCATCTACAGGTTTACAGTTATAGAAATAGTTAAAAAATATCACTTGGATCACCTAAATAAGACATATTTTTCTTCACATAAACATTGTCTATTCTGATATGTCTGTTTATGGTTTGTAGTCTTTGGGAATGATTACATCACCAAAATGGCATTGATCTTCAATACCCAGGCTGTAGTCTCCACCGTTGTACTTGGAAGTAACGATCCTGAAGAAGCCGTGTTCACCCTGAAAAATAACAGTTCATCATTTTGTGAAAAAATCTATTCTAGGCCCCACACCCATGTCAAGGGCCACGCAACAATTTGGGATAAATTAAATGTGAAAACACATTCATTAAAAGTCCACGCAATATTAGTACCACTTTTCAACCCTAAGTTCATGTGTATATGGATGGCATTAGAAAGTATAACATGCATAAGCTTTTAATGGACCCAGCTGCTCGTTCAGGGACAATCAGATGATAACTGATTGATCTTATGATTATCGCTATGCTACGAGAGAGCTTTTGGCGAGGTATTTTGTACATGTTATGATGTATAGTGAACATGATTTGCACATACTAATTTTTTTTTACACCGTTGACATACAAAACTATGAATCGTACATTTAAAGGCAATTATATACCATTATTTTGGCATGTAAAGTATTCTACTATTACAGTGACTGGATTTTTGCAGTAAGGTGAAAACTAGTAACTGCAGAGACGTGAATGAGCAACACAGGTACATACAAACTGCGCATAAAACAACAGCTGGCAACGTGTAACTTATAACATTTTACTCACGCTAATATCGGTTACCTATATTGTTTGCCCATCACATATAATTGATATTGAAATCGTCACCAATATGCAGCACTTCATCTCACATTGCCTTTTAAAAATTCCCTCATTTTGAGGATTTTTACCTGGACTTTAAAGATATCTTATTTTGTACAATATCATACTAAACCATGCTCTTTACCCATGGTTCTCCCCAAGAGTTACGTCCAATCCAGTACTCAATGCCGTTCTCGACACCCCATCCTACCACAGAGAGCACATGGTTGAGCTGAAAGTAAATACAAAAATGTAACTTGAAAGTGTAAACTGATATTAAACCCCTAGCAGTATATCAGTATGTTCAAGCTAAATCTAGTTTACAGTGAAACTGTCAATTTCTATTCATTTACATGTACTATACATAAGTTTATATTATATTGGATACTCATCTGCACAAGTTGTATACATTATGTACATGGTTAAACTATGCTTTTGTGCGTTGTTTTACTCAATAAATAAGAACGTGGACCTGCCAGCCATCTACACCAACATTCTACCAGCCATTGCCAATGACGTCACACCAAGATCACGTGACGAATAGGCTGTAGGCAGACTGAAGAAGAACCGGGATGGTTCAAAGGGTATCAAAGTAAGCTCGTAAAACAACGCACAAAAGCATAGTTTAACCGTGTATATAAAGTTTATATTATGTATTGTAGTTGACAACACAGGTTGACAGTCAAACATTAAAAGAATCATTTTATCAATGAAAATGATAACTTACAGTTATGAATTCTATATACTCTTGATATATGCCGGATTGATACGCCTCAAAACCATCAGTCACATGAACAGCACAACTATAAATAGCAAAGAGTAAATTTATGAATCAAGATTTTAAACAATCTGTTGGTTATTATTACATTGTACATGCAATTGGATCAACAATGTCATAGTCATACAGCGACAAAATGCCACAATTAAAGAATTATACTCCAGAATCTTGACAATTTACCTGATGGGTCCATTTTTGTAGATTTCCGCCATCATGTGCTCCCTGCCAGTCACAGAACCGTGGTCACTAACATACCAGCGAGTGTAATTCCCAATCTTGTTACATTTGTTGCCCGGCTCACATGTTCCACATTTATTGAAATCAATGCACACTAAAGAAAACAAGGTGAAGATGCATATCAAAATAGACATGGAATAAAATCAATATTCGAAATATGACTTGGAGGACATAGTACTTACTACAGGTTTTAATTTCACATTTTCCTCCATAACTCAAAAATTACGAAAAGTAAACCATATTCAGTTTCTTTTAAATTCTTGAATCCAGCTTTATCAAAAGTACTTTACCAAATGGAACTTGGAGAACAACAAACCTTCATCTTTA